>JAEHOE010000140.1:0-340033 GCA_016858145.1 Edaphochlamys debaryana
TACGGCAACGGCGGGAGTCTGCTGCAGTCGGGCGCGGGGGCGGGCGGGGGTCCGGGCGGCGCCGAGGACAGATTTCGGTGCCACTTCTGCTCCCGTACGTTCAACGACCCCGTGCTGCTCGTCCAACACGCCGACCGTTGTCCCGCCGCCACCGCGGCGGCGGTGGCGGGCGGCCGCGGCGGCGGCGCGGGCCGCGGCGGCGGGGCCGACGGCAATAGCAACGGCTGCGTGCTGTCCTGATCAGGCACAGCCGCACCGGGGTCGCAGCGGCGGTGGGCGGAGGCTGGATCTGGGGCGGAGCTGTGGGAAGACAGCCACGGTTTCTTGGACGGGGGGGCAGCCCTGGAGGGCCCTGGAGGAGGGACCGTAGCGGCTGGCTGTGGTCTTGAGGCGCCAAGGGCTTTTGCCTCAGACGGGTGTCCTACGCTGACGCTGGGCCAGCCAGGGGGGGCCGAGGCTCGAGAGATCGGGAGCGGCGGCGGACGACGTGGAGAGGACCCGGGAGGACCGGCACTTGGGAGAGCTGTGCCGCGGCGGGGGGGCAGGGGATACGAAGTGTTTGGGGGCAGCAGCAATGCTGTGCGGAGGCCTGAAGGGCCTGAAAGTAAGCGGACTGGAGTGAAGCTGGTGGGTCGTTGAGGGGTGTGGGTGAGCGGGCGAAGGCGCGTGCAGCTGTCGAGCGGTACGGAGCTAGTGGCGCCATGGTTGGGTAAGGACTGAGCACTACAAGGGGAGAACCCGTGATTGAGGGAAGGATGGTATGCTGTACCTGCACTGAGGGCTTTGTGACAAATGTGAGTGGAGGAGCTGGGGAAGCGCGATGGCTGTGGGGCTGCCGGATGTTGACTGAAGCGAAGAAGGGGGTATGCACGGCACGCACGGCACGTTGGCCGGGCCGTGATACTGGCGTCGGATGCGAACTGCGAGGTTGGGGTGGTACTCAAGAAGGTGTGCGGGTTAAACACCTGGAGGTGTAGCACGACTCGAGCCATCGGGGCCGCAAGAGGAAAGGGAGGCTAGGCTGGTGTATGGTATTTCGTCTCCGGTATTCATGGCAGTACTTCCTCGGGCGGGGACGTGAAGGAGTACACAGCATATGCCGGCAACCACCGACCAGAAGCGCTCAACCCTCTGGGAGCACCGTCCCTGCGGGCCACGGGCGTACGGCGCATGTGTGCATCCAGCACTGCATCATGCCACCCCTCCCCCAAACACCCGCGACCAGCTGTCCCTTACGCCTGCCTACACGTCCCCGACACGTCATGTGCAGCCCAGGCACGCACGAAATCTCTTTTACATACGAGCTTGCGCGCGACGAGATCTATGGCGTCGTGTTTCGGCCTTTGCGCGACGCATGGCAAGTACTTGCGTTCACAAGCGACGGCTTCAACCCGCTGCTGGGCTGCTCTGTGCTAAACGGAGAAGCAGATAGCGAGGAGCTCGACGAAATCCGACTAGGCCCTTCGCTGCGTCTCAGACATCCCGATGGCACCGCCTTTGAGCTGCCGGACCCGCAGCGACCGTGGTGGCGCGACGAGCTACACGTGCGGTGAGCGAACGGCAAAGCTTTGACCACCCAACGGTTGACTTGAACAGCCTTTAGACACGCCGAAGTTCTGCCCTTTCACAAGCTCGGCCCCATTGCCCCCTCCTCGCGCCCCTCCTCGCGCTCTCGCCCCCTAAATCCCCCACCCCTCTCCCTCCCTCAACCCAGCTGCACCGTGTGCGACCCCCACACCGGCATCCTCTACTTTGGCACCCGCACGGCGCTGTGGGCCCTCCACGCAGACGACTCGGTCACCCTGCTGGCGGTGGGGCAGGGGGCAGACAGGGATTGACATCTCAGGCATCTCGTTGCTGAACGCGTCGCGTTGCTGGGAATCAAATTGACGGCTGGGGGGGGGGGCGCACAGGTCTAAACTCGCGCTGGACCTGTCGCATGGCCGGATAGCTGCACGTTGCGTTGGCCCTACCGGCGGTTGGGTGGGGAGGGGGTGGGGAGGGGAGGGGAGGTGGCGATGCTGCCGAGCCTCTTCGCATGCCAAACCGGCAAAGCCAAACCGGCAAAGCCAAACCGGCAAAGCCAAACCGGCAAAGCCAAACCGGCAAAGCCAAACCGGCAAAGCCAAACCGGCAAAGCCAAACCGGCAAAGCCAAACCGGCAAAGCCAAACCGGCAAAGCCAAACCGGCAAAGCCAAACCGGCAAAGCCAAACCGGCGAAGCCAAACCGGCGAAGCGACAATGGGAGGCGACTAGTCGAGCAGACTCCCGCCTCCAGCGCCGCACCCACCGCCCCAGCCCCACCTCCCCCTGGCGTCCCTGCCCCTTGCCCTCATGCCACCCCGGCACCCATCTCCACGTCTCCGACCCAACCCAGGCGGGCCCACAACCCCTCCCTGCCCCCTGCCCTTGCCCTCTCCCCCCTCCTCTTAGGGCCACCGGTTGGAGCCAGGGGACGCGGACGGCCCCGGGGCTGCAGCCCGCTTCGATGAGCCCTGGGCCCTGGCGGCTGACGGCCTGGGGTGCCTGTTTGTGAGGTGGGGAAGGAGGGGGATCGTGCGGGGAAGGGTGCAAGGGGGGTTTAAAAGGGGGCGTAGCAACGGGTAGCTGAAATGGGAATGGGAGTGGAAGCCAGAGCATAGATCGGTGGGGCTGCAAGACGTTGGTGAGGGGTCCGAGGGCGGCGGTCAAGGGTGGTCAGCCCGGCGCAAGGAGGCGTCGGGGGCCGAGGGAGGCACGGGGTGGTCGGGCTGGGTTTGAGGGGGGCATGACAACGGCGGCTGACAACTCAATACCAGCAATGCGGTAGCCGTAACCTGACGCTTCCCGGTAGCCGTAACCTCGCCCGGACCTGCTCTCCATGCCTACCTACCCTCCCCCTCGTAGCACGAGCGCCGGCGACAGACTCGCACGCATCCAACTGCCGCCGCCACGGGGCAGAGCGGCGGCGGCGTGGGGCTTCGGCGCGGGCGGCGGCATAGGGGCCGGGGGCGGCGGCGGCGGGCTGGGGGGAGGGCTGGGGGGAGCGGCAGGAGCGGCGGCGGAGGCGGGGGCCCTGGCGCTGTCGGTGACGACCCTGCCCACGCGTGGGCTGGGCAAGATCCTCAGCATCGCGTACGACTTCACGTCACGGGCTTTAGTAATCGCCGTACAGGTGAGCCGCCGCAGCCCGTCACCGCGCCGCGTCGGTCGGGGACTCAGCCCCGCCTGCCGGCCTTGCCAACAGAATCTTGGGCTTCAACATTCAACATGTGTGAAGCATTCTTACGCCTTCCTTCCATGCGTGCATTGCAGAGGGGCGTCTACCTTCTACCTGCAGCAGCTGCAGCTCGTGTGGGGGCCGCCGCCGCCCAGCCCCTGGGGGTGGCCCCCACAGGCCCGGGCTCAATGCCCGCCTCCGCCGCCCCCTTTCCCGTCTTCTCCTCCTCCTCGCTCCCCCCCAACATGCCCGCCTCCCCGTCCAGCGCGCCGCCGCCGCCGTACGACTGCCTCGAGGGCCTGGCGGTTGACGCTTGGGGCCAGGTCTGGGTGGCTGACTCAGACCCGCACGTGGGAGACGGTGAGGCACGAATCCGACTCAAGCGCGTGCCTCGGCCGCCGCCGCTCGCGCCGCCGCCGGATCTCGACGATCCCGAGGCCCAGCCCGGGCCCGGGCCTGGGCCCGGGCCGGGCCCGTCCTGGCCCCAGACAGAGCCATGTGGGGACCGTGCCGCATCGGGTTTGACACCTCGTGGCAGCGGCATTTCGGGGGACGGGGGAGGACCAGGCCTTGCGTCAACTTCGCAAGGCGGCGATCGCGGAGGGCGGACAAGCGGCGCAGGAGGAGATGGAGGAAGTGGAGGAGGCGCAAGCGACTGGGCCCCGGTCCTGGTGTGTCCCGACCTGGGCCTGCTTGGGCCCAGCCGCCTGTCGCTGCTGCCCGGCGGTTGGATGGCGGCGCACGACTACGAGGGCAGCGTGCTGCGCCTGCTGAGGCTCAGCACGCCGCCCGCATGGCCGCGCGGCGCCGAGCTCAGCATGCCCGGGCCGCTGCTCCCGCCGCTGCCTTCGTCTCACTCCGGATCTGGATCTGGATCTGGATCTGGATCCGGAACCAGCGGGGCGGGATCGGGGCCTGGGCTGGGGCCAGGCACGGAGTGGCTCCGAGGGGGCGGCGGGGGCTGGGCGGGGGGCGGCGGGGGCGGGGGCGGGTTAGGCACGCTGGCGGGCGACCTCGGTGCGCTGTTGGACTCCCAGCCGGACGGTACGGCAGATGTGGAGGTGGAGGTGGGCGGGCACGTGTTCCCATGCCACCGCGTCATCCTGGCCGCGCGGTGCCCCTACTTCCGGTCGCTCTTCGCTGGTGGCTTCGGCGATTCGGGCGCACGCAAGGTCGGTGCGGGGGGAGTGAAGGGGGGCTTAGGGGGGGCGGGGGGGTAAATCAAGGCGAGGCAAGGGAGGGTACCGCATGACCACTGTCTGGGAGGAGGCTCGCCGGTCGGGTCACCAACTCCAGGCCTGCAAGGCCCAGAGCTGACAACGCTTCACTGTTGCCTGCTGTGCGTGCCTCACCTGCTTCGCGCACCGGCCTTCCACGCTCCTCCTCTCCCCCCCGCTGCCCTCCCCCTCCGCCCTTCCCTCATCCCACAACCCACCCACCCATCCCGCCTCCCCCCCCCGCCGCTCCCTCCCCCTCCCGCCCCCCAGGTCTCCCTGCCCGATGCCGATCCCCACGCCTTCCGCTGCCTCCTGCGCCTCCTCTACACGGACGCCCCCGCCTTCCCGCCGCCCCTGCTGCGGCCCGTGGCGCTGCTGGCGGACAGGCTGCTGCTGGCCCCAGCTTGCCGGGTGGCGCAGGTGGGGGGCGGGGGGGGAAAGAGGGGGGTGGGGGGCTGGGGGCGAGGTGTTGACGCATGCCAGCCAACCCCCGAATCCCAGAAACACAGCCCCCTTTCCCGCCTCCCTCCTCCCTTCGCAGCGTATGCTGGCAGCCGCCGCCACACCCGCGACTCTGGTGGATGACCTCCTGTGGGTCGGGTCGGGTCGGGGGGGGGGCGGGTGGCGGGGGGGGGAGATACTTACAGTGTGAGAAGGGCGAGGAGGGGTGTGAGAAACGCATCGGGGGTCGGGGGGGGATGCCTGGGGGCGGTTTGGCGTGGGGTTCCGTCCGGCTCTCCCGGTGCGACCCCACGTGCCCCTCAGCTGTTGACCCCAGCACCCCTGCCCGCCATGCTCCTTCTCCGTTTGCTCTCCCTCCCCCTTTCTCCTCCCCATTCCCCAAGATGGGCCGAGGCACCCGACCTGGCCCCCCCTGCAGCGTTTAAGCGCCTCTCACCTCCTGCCTCCCTACCCTCCCCTGCATCCTTTCAACTCCCTCCTCTCACTTCCTCTTCCCCTCCCCCCCACCCCCCAAGGTGGGCCGAGGCCGCCGGACTGGCCCCCCTGGCCGCCGCCCTGCGTGATTCCCTGCTGAGGGAGGGCCCCCTAGTGGCGCTGGCCTGCCCGGCGGCGGCGGAGCGGCTGGCAGCAGCGGCGCCGCCGGGGCTGCTGGCGGAGCTGCTGCAGGGGGCCTGGCGGTGACTCAACCGTTGTACGGCTCGAGAGTACGTGCACGTCCCAACGCCCATGTGGAACGCGTGGCTGGAGACAAGGCAGCTTCGGAGCTGCAGGGGGCCTGGCGGTTAGGGCAAGAGTGCCCGACCCTGTGAGGCCCGGTTGTGAAGGAATGGAATGGCTGCCGATGAGCGGGGCCTGCGGTTCGGTGGTGAGGGCAGGGTCGGTCCCGTCTGCCATGGAGGTCGAAGCCTTGAGCACGCGAGGAGCCCCGCGTCGCTGGAGGTTCGGTGGTGAGGGCAGCGAGGAAAACAGCAACACGGGAGAGCCTCGTTGTCATGGCGCGGCACTTGGGTGTGGGGTGCAATTCTGCAGGGTGGATAGCCCGTGCGTTGGCGGGGCCCCGAGCTTGGGGAAGCCTTGGGAGCGTCGAGGCTGCTAGGGGAGCAGCTGGACCGGTAGCGTGGCCACGAGCTTACGATTTGCAGCACTGGCGCGGAGGGCATAGCCCCTGCCCTGCGGTAGGGTGCGTGCTGGCTTGCTGGCGCGCGGTGTGGCGCGGTGCACCATCGGCAATGCCTGCAATACCGATAGGGTGCGTGCTGGTGCGTGGTACAACGGCCATGAGCAAAGCGAGGTATGGAGCAGGTATAGAGTGCTCTGCGGCTGGCAGGGGTGCAGCAGCTGGGTAAGGGGGGTACCGGTACAGGGGCCCCAGGACATCCAGCAACATGTTGGGATGCAGACGCCAGGAGATGCACTGAGCACCACGAGGTAACAGCCCAGAGGGAGATGAGCGCCAGGCTGAGCTAGAGAGCCCAGAGAGGTCTGTGACCGCAGGGGCCGTGCAACGTAGTCAGGATGACGGCGACGTGACTGAGCTAGGGGTGCGGGACGCTGCCGGTAGGAACAGGTGACAGGAACTCGCAGGCAGTGTTGCTATCTTAGTGCGGAAGTGCGGGGGAGTGAGGCCATCCCGCACTTTCGGTGACGGAAAGAGCCTCATGTGCGGAAGCTCCCGCACTTTTGTAGCAAAGTTTGGTTGCGAGTGCGGCCCGCGCCGGCACATTCTTGAGCCTTCTGGCGGCTCAGGTGCGGGGGCCCCTCAACCCCTGGGGGGCCCACCGAACGGGCGCGGCCAGCCGGGCAGGCAGTCCCCTTCCCACCCCCACCGTCCAGCCCGCATCACATGCACTTGCAGCATACACTACGGGGGTGCTGCTGGAATTCAAGACCCCCAGTTGCCCGCCTACATCAGCTCATGCACTAGGGCGAGAGCCAGGCAGACTCATCCGCTTGAAACAGGCCTCCAGAACGCCGCGCCCTCCGCTACACTCCACCGCACTCTCCCGCACCTCTGGGCGGCAAGCGCTTGCCAAGTGCGGTCGCACGTTTTGGGCCGCCAAGGGCCACGAAGTGCGGCCCGCTTTCGCACTCTTGGGCTTGGACCCGAGGTCCGAGTGCGGGACCTCCCGCACTTCGGCCCAGGGAAGATAGCAACGCTGCTCGCAGGGGTCAATGCAACGTGCAACTAGCCGGGTCTGGCCCACCAGCCGGATGCGACAGGGTATAGAAGCAACGAGCAGAGTTTTCCCGCCCAACAGTACCCCAGCACGTAGAGCGCATGAACTCGCAGGGGTAGCTCGAGGCCGTGAGGGCAGCTCATGAGCGTGGGCCCAGGCACCCTGCCCTACACAAGTAGATGCAACACGATTTGGTGAAACGGCTTGGGCGTACTGCATGTGTGGGCCCCGCCTCCGTGCCGGGGCGGAGCATATCAGCTCCGCAGGCTTTTGGCCGCAGCCGCCGTTGTCCACGCTCAGCCCGCCCTGCCCCCCCCGCCCCCCCCAACTTTTGGCTGGCACGCCAGTGCTCGAGGTGCCTCTGCCCACCCTGCACCCTGCACCATGTGCTATCGCGGCAAGCCAGGGAAGCAAGCTCCGGGGCAACTAGGGGGGCGAGCAGGGCCCCGCTGGGCACGCATGCCGCCCAGCTGCGGTTTGGGCCGCTCGACTTCCGCACGCCACCAGTGCCACTGCCCTGTGCCCGGGGAGCCACCAAAGGCGGAGTTCGGAGGGGGCTTGTCAATGCCACACAGTGCCTTCAGCATGCACGCCCGGCACCGTCGCCCCCGCCTTCCTCCGAGTTCTCCGACCGCTCCGAGCCCCACGCTCGCCGATACGAGCAGATAAGGTCCTCTCTCGACCTGCGCTCGCTCCAGCGCTAGCGACACCACCCCGTTGTTGTTTATGCTTCTCTGTATCCGTTGAGGCGTGCTCCGGCGCCGAAGACGGCCTTGGTGATATTTTGGGTCACGGGCCCGCGGTTCGCATTCTTGGGTCGGGCGCGCGTCCCGGCTTTACAGGTGGCCTATCAGCTACATCTAAGCAGAACTTATAAGGGTGAGGACTAAGCGGGCGACGACCGTGCAGCGACCCAAACCTTGGGCGACGTCCCCGGCCCAAAAGCCGGCATGCCAGCAGCCTACACATAGCGAGAGAGAGCCGTGTATGTGTGTGCATGAGTGCAAATAATTTGCGCGGCGGGCGGTTCACAGTCCCCTCGTGACCCCGGCGCTGGATCGTCGCGCGAGCCTTGGCTCGCTGTGGCCCTCGGCGACGGAGACAAGAGTTTCCCTGAAGCACCCCGCCCGCAGGGCTGAACCACTGCTTTTTGATATGCCACGCTAGAATAGGAATGCTCGTGAGCGTGAGGTGTTAGAGCGGCAACCTGCCATGAGCGCCCGGCCGGGACCTCAGCCGGACCCGGCGCAGCTCAGCGGGGAACGAGCCGACCATGTGGCAGCAGAGCTGCAAGCGGCTTCTGGAGGAGGGCCGTCGTCGGATGCCGCCCGCGTATGCAGCCTTCTGGGCCTGCTCCGCGCACAGTGCACCGAGCAGGCGCCTAAGAATTGGCCAGCTGAGACAGTAAAGCGCCTATGGGCGTCAATCGTCGGAGCTTTGCGGACTGGCGGTTCGGCGGAGGTGGGGGCCGCACCGGATAAGATAGGCCTTCGTGCGCGCCGTCCTGGATCCACGCCCCTGCGGCACACTCTTGTGCACGAGGGGATCGCAAACAACCACGGCGTGGCGTCGGCGGGATAGGGGCGTTAACGATCAGCATGGTTGCCGCGCGAGCGGGCGGCCCGCGGTGCACAATTGTGCGGACCGGGTCGGCAAACGGGGATAGTGTGGCATCTAGTTTCCATAACCGTGGGTGTCGTCCCCGTTGGTGCTGGTCGTCACGGCGGGTTTGTACATTCTCCACAGGTCCAAGTCGCCGCCTGTGCGGCTGTGGAGGCTCTGGGACAGAGCTGCTCCGCGTGCACAGACCTGGATCGCGAGGTGCGCGTTCGTCGCGCCGCAAAGCAGCGGCGCACGCCGCCAAAAGTATGCCCGTGGGGGGCGGGGGTTACAACCCCACCCCCCGCGCAACGAGGGCTGGGCCCAGGGCGTCGCCAGGACCTTGCCCTGCATCCCTTCATTCCCAGGCCGTGCGGGCCCGCGCCTCGACTGTTGTGGCTGCGGCCTGCTGACTGCCGCCCCCACCCCGCGTCTCACACCTCCCCACGCAGCTTTCGTCCGTGGAGGAGGCAGTCACGTGCGTTGTGGACACCATCCGGGGTGCCAGCAACCGGCAAGTGCTGACCGGGGCCGTGAAGGCTCTGCTGTCCCTCAGCGGCTGCCTCAACTGCCGCTGCTACTATGACAAGTGAGGAGGGGCCCCGCGGAGGGCGGGGCGCTGATCCACTACTCTGTTGGCCCTAGGGGTCCAGGGAGGGGCTCCCGTCCGGCTTCCCAGGGGCCTGTGCTGATTTGTCGAGTACTGGAATCATGGTCTCAAGCACGGCGGGACAGGGCCGCGTGCTAGGCCGGGCGGCCGAGCGCAGTCGACGGCCGACCCACATCGAGGCCTCCCTGACTCGGCCGACCCACATGGCTTCCCCCAGGGCGACCCAGGAGCTGCTGGGCGAGCGAGGCGCTGTGGAGGCTCTGCTGTCCGTGCTGCCCCGCCTGCGGGCCGAGGCGGCGGAGGGCGGCGCGGCGGGGCCGGGCGGCGAGGCCCGGGCCGCGGACGAGGGGGCCCAGGGCGTCGCCGACGTGTTTCGTGCGCTGCATTACACGTGCCTCCTCAACCCGGCCAACACGGCCCGGCTGGTGGAGGCGGGGGGCTACCAACTCATCATGCAGGGTGAGGGCCGGTGGCCTGGGGAGGAGTCGGGAGGTCTTGAGGCGTTGGTTTTGGGACAGCGCGGTAGCAGTGGGCCTGCGGGGACCGAGGGCCTTCGTGGAGCGGGGTCACCTCCAGGGCGAGGACAGTGGACGGTCTGTGGAGGAGTTCAGGGGCTTGATGGGTCGGTGGCGGAGGAGGGCCTGTGGGTACCTGGAAGGGAGGGAGGCCGACGCAGGTTGGTTACCGCAGGCCATCAACGTCTTGCGTGCGGCTTGCTTGGGTGGGGTCCGGGCTCCGGGGCTCCAGACGGGACCTAGGCGGGAGTGGCCAGGGCCTTGGGCGGTCCCGACACAGCCCGCCCCCCCGTCCGCCCCTCACCTCCCTCTCTCCCTCCTCCTCCTCCCCCCAAAAGGCCTGGCCGCGGGCGGCAAGGACCTGAACGCCCAGGAGCACGGTGCCATGCTGCTGGCGGAGATGGGCTGCTCCCCGGGCGTGGGGGTGGAGGAGGTGCTGGACGCCATCGTGACTGTGGCCAACATTGCGCGGCTGCAGCTGCAGGACAAGTGAGGAAGGGGGCATTAGCAGGGGTGCTTGGAAGGTGTGGATGGGCGTGGGCAGCTGCAGGACAAGCGGGCCGGGGGCACGGTTGCGTTGGGCCTTGTTCGCATAGCGTTACGGACAAGTAAGGAGCACAAGTAAGGCGAGGGCACCGGTGGACGCAAGAGGGGCTCGCGCATGGGCTTTGTGCAGGGCACGTCAACGGTGTCTAACGCGGGAGGGAGTCTTGAGTGCCCGTGTGACGCCATGCCCTCGCCCCTGCCCCTGCCCCTGCCCCTGCCCCTGCCCCTGCCCCTGCCCCTGCCCCTGCCCCTGCCCTTGTCCAGGTACATTGAGGTGGCCCGCGCCGCCGTGTGGAGCCTGGGTCGCCTGGCGAGCCACTCGCTCAGCCGGGCCGCGCCCGCGCCGGGGGCCGCCGCGGAGGGCGGGGAGGGCGCCGAGGGCTCCGCTGCGGCCCCGGCCGCGGCCTCGCCGCTGGCGCAGACGTGGCCGCTCCTGAGCGACCCCGTGCTGAGGGTGGTGGTGTCGATGCTGCAGTCCTGCCACCTGCAGGTGGGGTGGGGTGGGGCGCAGTGGGGCGCGGGGGGGTGCGGCGGGGTGAGGGGCGTGTGGGGGGCGGGGTGTGTGGACCGTGAATGGCGCGCTGGGCGGAGGGGCGTGAGGGGTGTGGTTGGCTGACGGGCGTGTGGGGTGCGGTAGCGCGATGAGCCAGCGAGAGTTCGAGGCCGGGCGGATAGGCCCCGGTTCGGGGATGCTGGTGTCGGCTCGGGGACAGGGACGATGGGGCTTCTGCGGGTTGCGGAAGCACAAGCCGGCGCTGGCATGGCCTGGTCCAGCCGCCTGTGATGGGTGGGTGGCACGCCAGCTCAAGCCCTCTCCCTTCCCTCTTACGGTGCCGCTCCTGCCCCGCGGCTGAACCCCCCACAGGACGACCCCCTCGTCAAACACTGCCTGGACTACATCGCGGTTGTGGCGGCCGCCGCGCCCCACCACGCCGGCTCGGGCGGGCCCAGCAGCGCAGCTGCCCTGGAGGCCCGCGGCGACGCCGGCCGGCAGCTGGCGGCAGAGTCCTCTGCCGCCGCCGCCGCCGCCGCCGACCCCTCCACCTCCGCCGGCGGCGCTGGCGGCTCGCTGCTGCCGATCATGCGGCTCGCCACCGAGGCCGTACTCGCGACGTCACGTGTGGCATGTGACATCCGGCTGCAGGCTGTCGTACTACGGACGCTGCACGTGCTGCTGTTGCGGTTCCCGGGGGCGGCGGCCCTGGGGCTCGCCGGCCGGCAGGCGGAGGTCCTGGACCAGGTCTTCCGGATCGGGGCGGCGGCGCGTCATACCCTGGAGCAGCAGGCGGCGCAGGCGGCGGCGGCGTCAGCAGGTACGGCGGCGGGCGGCGGGGCGGCGGCGCCAGCCGCCAGCGCCACGCCCGCCTCCATCTACGCCTCTAAGGACCTGCTGCTGGTCAGCCTCTATTCCCTGACGGTAGCGCGTGCGATGACGGAGCCGGCGGTCTTTGGCGCCGGCGGCGACGGCGCCGCCGCCGCGGCGGTGGCAACCGCCAACGGTACGACGCCCGCCGCCTACCAGATGCACGTGCTCGCCTGTCTGACGGGCGTCGCCCGCCACCTCGCCGAGGGCGGCGCGGAGTCGGTGTCGTTCGACGAGGCTTCGACCTCCGCGTCATCGCACTCGGCAGACGGCGGCGCCGCCACAACGGCGGCGGCGGCGGCATCCGCGCCCGACAAGCTGTCGATCGGCTGCTGCCGTTACGCCTGCCACTGCATGTTCGTACACGACCCCGTGCGGGGCGCCGACGCCGTGGCGGCGGCGCGCGCCGCCGCCGCCCTGCTGACGTGGCTCGGCGGCGTCGACGCCGTCAATGCGGTGGCGGAGCGGGACGGTTTCGGAGCGCTGCACTCGCTGGCGGCGGCCGGCGTGGCGCCGCTGTTGCGGGCGTTCGTGGAGGCGGCGGGGCCCGGCCTGGACTTCCTTCGCCGGACCAAGACCGGAGCGAACGCGCTGCAACTGGCCCGGTTGCGGAAACACACGGCGGCGGCGCAGGTGGGCAGGTCCAGCTGTGTTCGCAAGGGTAGCTTGGGCCAAGGTTGTAACAGGGAGATTCGTTCGCACGGAAGGTAGCCTCGCCCCCGCGAAACCGGCTGCGCTAGCACGCAAGTTCTGACTGGACCGACCCGCAACCGTGTTTTGCCCGGCAGGTGTTGGAGGCGGCGACCGAGGCCGCTGCCAAAGCGGCGCAGGACGCGCTGCTGAAGGAGCTGGAGGTGAGGGGGCCGGGAGGCCGGGGAAGGGGACAGGAGACAGGAGACAGAATGTGAGGGAGGAGGGGATGACGGCGCTGGAAGTTGTGTGGATTGGGGCTCATTCCAAAAGAGACGCGCTGGCAGACGGCACCAAGATGCCCGGCCACCTTCGCCACCATCACCTGCCATCACTTGTCCCCCTATCAACTGACCCTTCTCTTCTCCCAACTCGTATCGTTGCAGGAGGAGGGCGCGCAGGAGGCTTCCCACGGCGCCAGCAAGCGTTCCGCCGGGTCGGCCTCCTCCACCTCCGGCAGTGCTCACAGCGGCGGCAAGGGCCCGGCGGGGCACAAGGCGGCGCACGAGGCGCATGGAGCCTCTGCAGGGCCGGTCTCTGCCGGCGCTGGCGGGGCCGCGGGCGGCGGCTCTTCGGGTGGTGCGCCCGCGGCCGTTCCGTCTGGGGCGGACAGCGAGGAGGCTCGGCAGGCGAGGGAGGAGATGGAGCGAAAACGCAGGTGAGGCTTTGGTCGCGTGGCTTCGGGCTGGGGCGTACCGTAAGCTTTGTGCCGGAAGCCTTGCCTGTGTACTGGCACACCTGGGCACACTATCCTTTCGCGAGATAGCCTACTTTTCCACACGGAACTCACTCAGCGTCTGCCTTCTAGTATGCGGTGCAGCCACTAAGTTTGCCTGCGTTGCTTCCATCTCGGTGTTGTTCTGCAGGGCGGCCGAGGAGGCATACGAAGCCGCCCTGGAGCAGAGGCGGCGGCAGCTGGAGGAGGAGGCCCGGCAGCAAGCGCTCGAGGAGGCCCGGCTCATCGAGATGGCCCAGGCGGAGTCTCTCCGCATGGCCACCCCCCCGCCCCAAGCCGCGTCCCCAGAGCCCGCCGCCCCCGCGCCCCCGCCCCCGGGCCCGCCAGCGCCGGAGTCTGCGGACCCCGCGGCCCATGGCTCAACGTCCCCCGAGGCCGCCGCGGCGGCGGTGGCGGCCGCCGCGGCCGTGGCGGCGCAGCAGCTGTTCAACCAACCCCAACCGCTCGACCAACCGCTGCAGCAGCAGCAGGTGCAACCGTCGCAACCGCTGGGGCTGTTGGGTATGCCTGCGTCGGCGTCGCCGCCGCCCGCGATGCCCGCAGGATCCCTGGATCTGGCGTCGCTCCAAGCCGCCGCCGCCACCATCGCCGCCGGCGGCCAACTGTCGCCCGGCATGGCGGCCATGCTGGCCCAGATGGCAGATCAGCAATCTGCTGCCGTACAACAGGCCGCGGCCCTTCAACAGCAGCAGCAGCAGTCGGCGGCGCTGCAGGCCCAGGTCCAGGCCCAGCTGATGCAGATGGGGGCCTCGCCCGAGGCGGCGGCGGCGGCGGTTGCCGCGGCGGCGGCGACGATCGGCGAGCCGACGGTTGCAAACGTGCGTGCGTCGCTGTCGTCCATGGACCAGCAGGTTACGATGATGCGTGGCAGTGCTGGGCCGGGCGCCGTAACGGGCATGCGTCGAGTGGTGTCGAAGGGTTCCTTCATGTCTGATGACCCTGCCGGCGGCGGTATGCTGGGACCCAGCGGGAACAGCGGCGGCATCAGCTCGCTCGGCGGGCTGTACGAGAACGCTCCGGCGGGCGCCGCCGGCGGGATGAGCGGCGGCGGCGGCCCCGCCGGCTACCCGGGCTCGTACGGCAACCTGCTGACGGCGGCGGCAGCCGCCGCCGGCGGGCCTGGCGGCGGCTTTGGCGGCGACCTGTCCGGCCGTCCGGAGAGCGTCTGCTCGGACTCGCTAACCGCCGGATCCATCGACGGCGGCGCACCAAGCCACGCCTCGTTGCAGCCCAGCGGTTGGTCTGGCGGCGGCGGCGGCGGCGGCGGCGGCGGCGGCTTCCTCGGCGGCGGCGGCGGCGGTGCCGCGCCCCAGGGCATGATGCCCCGCAACAGCCCCTCGAGCAACTTCCTCAACCAGCAGGGCGGCGGCGGCGGCCCCGGCGGCGGCTCGCCGTCGGACCCCTGGCTCGGTGGCGGCGGCGGCGGGGGCGGCGGCCCCGGCGGCGGCAGCCACGCCGACCTCACCTCGCTCGCGCCACGTGGCATGCCGCAGGGCTGTCCGTCCAGCCACGGTCCCCGCAGCTCCAATGAGGGTTCCCTGGGGCCGCCGGGTCGGCTGCAGGACACGCTGGCTTCGGGCGGGGAGATGTGGGAGGTGGCGGAGGAGCCCATGCGGGGGCCCTCGAGGCAGCTGTGGCTGGGCAACGTGCACGCCGGGCTGCCCGCTGGCGCGCTGCAGGTGCGCGGGCGTGGGCGTGATGGCTTGGCAGCCCTGTTAAGCCGTTGCCTGCCCTCGGCTCGCCTCCTTCATGTCCCTGTCAAGTTTCAACTCTTTTCTCCTGTCCTGCCCTGTCCTCTCTTTTCGTTTCCCACAGGCGCTCTGCCAGCAGTTTGGCCCCGTGCTGGACGCGGTCGTCGCCCCGGGCACGCTCTCCGCCGTGGTGCTCTTCAGCCGGGCCGAGGACGCGTCACGCGCCGCCCACGCACTGCACGGCCGCACACTGCCGCACGTGTCGTACGAGGGCAAGCCGCTCCTGGCGCGGTACTGCCGCCCGCCGGCCGGCGGCGGCGCGAGCGGCGGCGGCGCGCCGCCGCCGCAGGCGGCGCCGCCAGGCGCTGACGCGGGCCTGCTCGGGCTTGGCCTCCCGCAGGGCCTGGAATCGGCTCTTTCCGCCGCCGGCTTCGGACCGGGTGCGCTTGAAGCCGCCATGCAGGGCTTGCTGCCGCCAGATCAGCAGCAGGCGTTACACGCCGTGCTGCTGCAGGCGTCGCAGGCGCCGCAGGGCGCGCCGCCGCCAGGCGGCGGCGGCGGCGCGGCGGCGGCTCCGCCGCCGGCGGCGCCGCAGGCGCCGCCGCAGCACCGCGGCCTGGCGCCGCCGCCCCACGCCCGCGGCTTGGGCCTGGGACACCACCACGGATCCGTTGACCACTTGGTTGGTATGGGTGCGATCCTCGGCGGCGGCGGCGGCGGCGGCGGCCTGGGCCTCGGCGTCGGCGGCAGCGTCCAGGACTTTGCGGCGCTGCACGCCGCGCACATGGCGGCCGGCAGCGGCGGCGGCCCTGGCGGCGGCGGCTTCCCCGGCGACCACCACCACGGCTTTGGCGACGACGACGGCGCCGGCGGCGGCGGCGGCGGCCCTGGCGGCTCCGCCAGCGGCGATCTGGACGCGCTTGGCGGCGCCGCCGGGATGGGGCTCGACGGCGACGGGGCCGCTGACGTGCCCGAGGGCAAGCCCTCGAGGCATCTGTGGCTGGGCAACATCCCACTGAAGCCCAACAAGCTTGCGATGGAGCTGCTGTTCGCGTGGGTGCGGGGTTGGGTGGGGGATCGCCTTGGGGGAAGGGCACGGGAAAGGCGAAGGGTTCAGGGCCATGGGTGGGGTCGGGGCCACGGGTGGGGTCGGGGAATGGGAGCTGCTGTTCGCGTGGGTGCGGGGCTGGGGTCGGAAATCCGGGTCGCAGTCGGAGTGGGGGCCGGGGTCGGGGTTATACGTAACGTAGCTTTGGGGAGCCAATCATTCTGGAAGCTGCGGGTCGAGGGGGTTCACAGGGAAGGTGAGGGGGACGGGAGGAAGTTGCGATGAGTGCGGATCGCGGCGGCCGGGGGCCCGGGCATTAGGGCCGGTCCCTGCCTGCCTATCCGTCGCCCGGGCATGTTGGCAACGAGACCGTGCTGCCTCTCCACCCCTCCGCCCTTGCAGCCGCTTCGGTCCGCTCGAGTCGGTCCGGGTGTTCCCGGGCAAGACCTTCGCCTTCGTCAACTACCTGGCACCGCAGGTGGGCTGGCTTACGGGTAACGTCATTGTCGATGGGCTTATTTGCGGGTTGCTCAGTAATGCAGCAGTGCTCTCCGCACCCCCCCCTCCCCTCCCGCGCACACTGCATACCCTCACCGCAGCAACAATGTCCCCATCCCTTCCCCCCCACACGCTGACACGAAACACACCCTTCCTGCTCCCCAACCCCCCCTTCTCCCCAACAGCACGCCGTGGCCGCCAAGATGTCGCTGGACGGGCAGCCCGCGCCCTCGGTCACGGGCTCCAAGCCCATGGTCATTCGCTACCAGAAGGACACGTCCACGGTGCCGGCCAACCTGGGGCTGGCGGGGGGCAAGAGCATGAGCAGGTGGGGTGATGGGGGGTGGTGGGCGGGGGGTGGGGGGTGGACGGTGGGTGGTTGGAGCGGTGGGCAAGGGTGTTGGGTGGGGTAGAGGAAGGGTGTTCGCTGTCGCACGGCCCAGCGGGGCCCATGGCAGGGGCACGGGCACAGTCGAAACAACACAGTCGAAACAACACAGTCGAACAAACGATCCCTGACCACCCTCTGCCTTCCCCTCCCTCCCCTGCCCCTCCCCCTCTCTCCCTCCAGGTCGAGCTCGACCCAGAACCTGACGGGCCTCACCGCCGCCGCCTCCCTGGCGCGCCTGCTGGACGACGACCTCCCCCCCGAGCCCGCCGTCAACCTCTCCAACAAGCTCAACCCCAACAACATCCACTACGACCGCGAGCTGGCTGCCAGGTGCGGTTGGCGGCGGTTGGCGGTTGGCCGTTGGCGGTTGGTGACCGTGCCGGGGTCCTTGTCGAATGGCGTGCGTCGTTTTGGGATCAGGGCGTGGGCCGCTGCTCGTGGTGCATCGTAAGGTCTTGCAAGCCCGATAGCAAGATCTCTCTCTGCGTCATGCCAGCTTCTCAACGTCTCCTCCACTCACCGACCCGCAGGTACAAGCGCATGTCCAAGGCCGAGAAGGAGGCGCTGTGGGCGCAGGACCGAGCCATGCAGGCCCTGGGCGCCAACGCCGCCGCCGCCGCCGCCGCCGTCAACGCCGGCGCCGCCGGCATCGCAGGGCTGCTGGACCCCACCAACGCCGCCGCCGCCAGGCTGCTGGCTCAGGCGGGGCTCGGCTCGCTAGCCGCCGGCCTCGGGGCCGGTTCCGGAGCGAGCGACTTCCTCATTCCGAGGGTCATGTCGGCGGGCGCGTTGGACTATCTGGCGGCATCGAGCGGCCATGGCGGAGGGCACGGCAGCGCGGCGGCGGCGGCCGCCGCCGTCGGCGGCGGCGGAGGGCATGGCGGGCTATTCAGGGTCAATACGACGCAGTCGCTACTGGGGATGCAGCAGGCGGCGAATGCGGCGATGCTACTGCCGCAGATGGCGGGCGCTGGCGGCGCCGGCGGGCTCGGCGGGGCCCTGCAGGGCCTGCTTGGGCCCCACGGCGCCGCTGGGCTCGACGGCGCCGCCGGGCAGCTGTTGCAGCACCAGCTGGCGGCGCAGGCCCAACAGCAGCAGATGCAGATCCAGCAGCAGATCCAGCAACAGGCGCTACAGCAGCAGCTGCAACAGCTGGCAGCGGGCGGCGGCGGCGGTGCCAACGCACTCCTCAACAACTTCGCCATGTCCCAGGCCCTGGCGGGCCTGGGCCTGGGCGGGGGCCCAGGTGGGCACGGCGGGGGCCCTGGCATGCGTGGCGGCCCTGGCGGCGGCGGAGCGGCCGCCGCCGCCGCTGGGTTCGACTGGGCTTCGATGCAGGCTGCGCTGGCCAACCTGGGCCTGGGCGGAGGCCCGGGCGGGCCCGGCGGGCCCGGTGGGCCTGGCGGGTCTCAGCAGCAGCAGCAGAACGCCGCCCTCGCGGCTCTGCTGCAGCAGCAGGGCGGGGGCCCGGGGCCGCAGGGCCCGCCGCCGCCGCGCATGGGCGGAGGCCCGCCGCCACACAGCGTCACCAACGCTGCGCTGGCGGCGGCGGTCGCCAATGCCTTTGGCGGCGACTCAGCTGGCGGTGCTGGCGGCGGCAAGCGGGGCCTCGCGCCGCCGCCTTCCTCCCGCCTCGCCGGCCCCGGCGGGATGAACCCGCTCATGGACCCGGCCGCCGCGGCGGCGGCGCTGGCAGGTCTCGGCGGCCCCGGCGGCGGCGGCGGTATGTCAGGGCCAGGAGGTCCGCAGGGGATGGGCGGCGGCGGCGGCGGCCCGCCAGGAGGGCCGCGGCCGCCGGGCGTGGGCGGCTTCAAGCAGCTTCCGCCCAGCTTCCTCTGCCCGCTGACGCGCCAGCTCATGGCGGATCCCGTGGTGGCCGCGGACGGTAAGACGTTTATAGAGGGGCCATCCGGGCCATCCTTGAAAAACGGCACGGGGAAGGCATCGTCTGGGTGGTCTTGGTGCTGCGCCAAGGGGTCAATGCAACGTGCAACTAGCCGGGTCGCCAAGGGGTGGCAAGACATCCTCTTTACGTGGCTCGGGGTCCAATGGGAAGGACGCGTGCAGCCCTCAATCCTTCTGCCCTGCGGCTTGTCATTTCCAGCCCGTATCACGGAACCCACAAACAACCCACCCTCCTTCCCCGGCAACCCCCCGAAGGCATCACGTACAACCGACCCGCCATCGCGGAGTGGCTCAGGCAGCACGACTCCTCCCCCGTCACCCGCCAGGTGAGAGTCGCCCTCGTCGCCCTCGTCATCACTCCTGTGGTCGGAACCCACTGGCAGTTGACGCCCCTGCACACGCATGCGCACCCGCACGCACTCGCTCGCACCGCATGACGTACATTACTAACCAGCTCCGCCCCGCTCCCCGTGCTCCGTACGTACGGCACAATCGGCCACGTACGGCAACGCGCAGCCCCTGGCGAACAAGATGCTGACGCCCAACGTGGCGCTCCGTACGGCTATCATCAACGAGCTCGGCTTTGCGGGCGGCCCGCCCTGAAACCGAGGTCGGCCAGCGGCGACGACGGCTGCCCCCTTGCAAGGCGTCGGGGCGTCCGTGGAGGTATGCTTCCCAGGTTGAGTTGAATCTGGGGCCGGTTAGTCGGTAGTTGCGTTTGTGCACGTGAGCGCATGTGCGGGCTGGGCTCGTCAGGAGGCCCAGGCCGAGAGCGGTTGTTGCAGCGACTGCGGGCGGTGTGTGTTGGGATGCGGAGCGGATGCGATTGCGGCGCGGCAGTTCCCGGCCCGAATGCATCATTGCGTGTTTACGACACGACACGTGGAGCAATGATGCGGGCCCGGGCCCGCGCCGGTGGGATTTGTGGGGCCGGGAGATCGGCGCTACCCGTCCCATGGGGGCCCCTCCCGGAACCCTTCTCTCATCATCGGCTCGTATTCCCAAACCTGCCTGCCTGCGGTTGCGGCACGGTCGTTTAACGTGTGGCGGTTGGCTGGACGCAAAGTTCGCATAAAACGGACACCCCGCTTTACGTCTGGCTTTCTATGCTGGCTGCAGCAGCGCGGGTCGATGTTGTGTTCAGAGTTGGCTGGTGTCGGTCGCCTGCCGCTTCGTAGGAGGCCTGAGAGAGCCTGGAATCGTGAGGAGCTTTCCCCCTTGCGTGCTGGAGGCATGAGAAGACCAAGAGACGGTGGGAGATCGAGGGAGGGAGGTGTAAGAGAGGCGTGCTCTGTGAAGGGCGCGGTTTTGGCGGTTTTAGAAGGAGCCAGTGGCGCGTGGCAGGCATTGACTGCTGGAAGCTGTCGCGGGTGCGTGCGAGATCACTCGCTTAGGCTAGGGCCGATGCTCACGGGTGGAAGGCGCGTCCGTGTTCCGATAGCTCGGGGCCCGGAAGCTCTCAGGTGCCTCGGGCTGTGTGCATCCCACTTACTTATCGTATCGTACAGGCGGAGGCGGGGTTGAGGTGGGATGGGGGAGGTGGATGGCTGCGAGTCACCGGCGACGCGTTTGGGCGAGCTTGAGGCTCTAAAGGATAAAGGGCGCTCTTTGCGGGGGCAGGCAGCGTTTTGCGGGGGGCCTTGCAGGCAGGAGCAGCAGCGGACAAGGGTCCTCGTTACCCTGGTGGAGAGGAAGCATTATAGCGGTTCACGGCAGTCGACCCCTTTTGCCTGCCCGTGTGGCGATTTTGAGCTGGCCTAATCCGTCCGCGTTTTGCCGCCGTTCAAACGGCGCGGTGTGGTTGTGAGCTGTCACGTGGGCGACAAGACCGTTGTGCGGGGGTCACGTGCGGGCGGCCCGTGTACGACGTCCTGTGTCCTGTGCGCTCATGTACGGCTTTGCGGTCAGTCATTTGTGGCGGCTGGAAGGGAATGCCGCGTTCGAGTGCTGTTCGCCGGCTAGCGGGGCAGGGGGAAGCGGGCAAGGTTTGGAGGGTGCGAGCGGGACGGAGCCGGAGCGTGTGGGGAGACAGACGGCCGTGGTACGGAGAGGCAGTGGCGCGTGGTCTGCTGCTCGGAGGAGTGCATGTTCCGGCTGGTGCTTTGGGTGGGGAAGCGGAGGGGGAGTTCTATGCTCGCAGGGGCCGTGCAGCGTAGGGGGAGGGGGAGGGTCGGGGGGCGGAGGGGCCACGTGTCATGTGGGTGAGGGGGAGGCATGCAGGACGCAGGTGACCGGCTCGCTATGGGAGCCTGCCCTCAACGCAGTGCTGAGGAGTGCAGGAATGGCGGGGGCCACCTTCTGGTGCCAACCGTTGCGAGGCGGCGACATGGGCGTGGGGCCTCAGCGCACATCGAATCATCGATGCCGATGTAACGACCCCACAGCCCGCGTGCCTCCTGCGAACTTCTTGCTTGTGTGCTAGCATGGGCACGGGCACGGACACTACGCAATCCGGCTGCTCCATGCCCACTTGCCAACACGCCAAGTGGGCAGGTGCCAAATGGGCACCTCCACGGCTCCACATCACTGTCATTGTCCACATTCCTCTCTGCCCCTCCTGCACCTTGAGCCTGCCTTGAGTCCTGACCAAGGCATGGCGTTTGGTTTTGGCGTAGGGCGCAGCAATGTCAACCTGCGCGACTTCTGTGTCGCCTGAGTGGGGCTGTGGGGGAAGGGGCAAGGGGGTCGAAGACGTCAACGAAGCGTGGCGCTTGGTTACGGGTATACGGGACAAGGGGGACGGCGCCCGCTACCCCTTCCCCGCCTCGCCATACAGTAAGCCCGAGCACGGACGTCCTGAACCCCACTACCCGATACCAGCATACTGTCAATGAGGAAGCGCTGGGAGCCCCGGGCCACTCGAGGCCTCGAGCAGGGTTGCGGGTAGTCGTTCGCCAGTGCTCCGCAATGTTGGTGCACTTTGCTGGCCTTGCTTATCGCCTAACTCGTCTCCCGTGTCTCCTTTCCCCGGGCCACTCGAGGCCTTGTAAGCACCGTCCTTGTGGACTTGATGGGCTGTGTCTCTGCTGTGTGGAGGCGGTTCCTGCTGTAGCCATTGCATCTTCTGCCGTCTCTCCAGTCTTTGACTGTGTTAGGGCAGGTGGCGGACACGGTGCGTGACTCCGACCCAGAGAGCGCCTGGGAAGTCTGACGCTCAGCAGGCCTGTAACGCGTCATGCCTCAGCACGGTCCCCGGGAAGCCGTCCTTAGCACTGCGCCCAGCGGACTCGCCCCGATGGCCGCTAACACTCGCGCTCCAGCGCTGCCAAGCTTCACCCAGGGGGGGGTAGGTCCTCCTCAGACATACATCATGCCTTGTCTGTACCGAGCTTGCCGAGAGGATCCCAAATCCGCTTTCAAAAATAGAAACGAAGGTTTTATTGCAAAGTTACGAGGGCCCAAAGTTCTCGGTCGGTCGTCGGTCGGGGTGGATTAGGGGACTTTGGGAGGCTGTGTGGCGGGACTTCGTCACCGCGGCGTAGAGCACCGCCCAGCATCATCCCGCACGCTCTGAGCATACAGCATGGCAAGAACTTATGCTGGCAAGTCACTGGTACCCTTCCAGCGGTGTTAGGGAGTCGGGACCGGTGGGACATGTCGTCATGCCGGGCTCCGGGCACACACGCGGCCACCCAAAGGCGTCTCCCAGGTGCTCCCGGAAGCCCGCCTTCCACTCCCGCGCCTCAGATCGCACAGTACTAGCAAACTAAAGCCCTGATATCGCCCCTCGATGCCGAGCCGTTGGTCAATTGACGGGTCGGGGTCCGTGGCATGGTTGATGGTACCCGACCAACGTGGGCCACCTGGAGTGCTGTGCGCGCCCATGGATAGAGCACACGGTCAGCAGTCCAGCGAAACGCGAAAGGCATGAAATGGAGTACGTACAGGCCTTGTTCGACAGTGTCGTACACTGTACGGGTCGGTCGGTCGTCGGTCCCGGGGGGTCGGGGGACTTTGGGGCATGATATCAGGCAACTTTGTTTGTACCCCCCCCCTGCTTCACCCTCCCTGGAGTAAGGACCCCCATCACGGCCCCCACCACGCCCCCCCTCCCAGGACTCCCCTCAATGCGGTGCATTGCTTTAACCTCTTAAGACACAGACTCCGGAGCTCCACAACCCGCCCCAGCTACTCTCTTCCTTATGCCTGCTTCAGTTGTTGCCATACCCTGGGCAGCAGGCGACTGGTTCCCCGGGCCGTGCCCTTGTGCACTCGCTTGCCTGGCACTCCTGTTCTAAACCCGCCCCAGCCAAACACAGCCGGCGAGCCGCCCTCTGCTTACCCCCCCTCCCGGACCCGGCCTCCTGCCTTACCCTTTACCCTGCTCACCGCCTGCGTAGTCTGCGGAAAACGCCCTACGCCACACCACAACCAAGCGCTTCGCTTCGTTGATGTTCTTTTACCCTGCTCACCGCCCCTGCCCCCCTCCCGGACCCCGCCTCCTGCCTTGGCCCTCCACACCGCCGCCTGCCCTGCCCTGCCCTGCCCCCGCCCCGCCCCCAGAGGCCCCGAGGCGCGCGCACGTGTGTTGGCGTTTGCCTGCTGTCACCGTGATGCGCTCCTTTCCTGGCATGTTTTTGCGGCCGCGTGGCCTAATGGATCAGGCGTCGCTCTCCGATGTGTGCGGAGAAGATTGTGGGTTCGAGTCCCACCGTGGTCGTACGGATGCCGTACACATGGTACGAGCGTGTGCAACATAGCCCTTTTCCCCGGGCCCGGCCCGGGGGGCTGAGGCGCGGGCTGGACTGTAACTTCTTCACAGCATTCCTCCCCGCTTCCCTCGATAGTACTTTTGCTGCCCATCACGAGGTCCCTGTCACCCCTCCCTGCGCTACACTTCAACTCAACGTCAGTAGTACCTCGCGACGCCCCGCTTCTGCAGAAGGCCGCGGGCGGCTAAGGCGCGAGTCCACTCGGCACGGTGTATGGTCCATGTCGGCGGCGGCGGTGCACGGCGGCCTTCAAACTTCTCGTGCCGACTACATATAGTAGCGGTAGTACTTGCCCCTCTGCTGGCCGGACTCAACCATCCTTGCTCCCTCGCCGACTACATAAAACCCGCCATCGGCAAAGATCTTAGACGCGCCGGTTGCCAGGGGCCTCGCGCAGTGTAACGTAACCAGGTCGCTATGCTCAGCTCCTCGGCGTCGAGCCCGCTAGCCTGCGAGGAGTCGGGGCGCGAGGGAGCGGCGACTCTTGATGATGCGCTCCGGAAGCTGGGCCTGGATGGAGCCGACGCTCTTGTGGACGCGCTGATCGGTAGCAGGAGCCTAGCAGCTATGCGCCTGACCTGCTGCTGGGCCCGCGACTTGGTCGACACGAGCATCTGCAGCCTTCCGCGCAACATCCTCGTCGACAGCGACGAGCGCAGCGTGCCTGATCAGCTCCGTGTCCTGCAACGTTGGCCACGCTGCAGCGAGGTCGGCGTTGTGATCGACCATGGTGCACTCTCCGTGGCGGTGGCGGTGGCGGTGGCGGGTCTGGCACGCGTGCCCGAGGGCATCCGGCGCCGAATCTGCACCCTCGGCCTCCGGGGCTCGACAGCCGCTGAAGTTTCTCCCGCCTGCTTTGCAACACTCAGCTCGTACCTTCACTGCCTTCGCAATCTCGACCTCCTACACCTGACCGTCACCCTCTCGGGTTGCGACACGTGCTTTCAAACCCCGACTCCAGTCCCACTCCTGTGCGCCCTCGGGGGGTGGCTGAGCCGCTGAGGCTGTCTCCCTCCCTCCTCTGTTGGATGTACACGACACCTGCGCTTCGCAATGCAGGGCCATGTTCGTTCGTAGCCATTGACACAGACCTTGACGGCGTGAGGAGAGCTGAGTTCCAGGCTACGTGCGGGACGGGGGCCGGCTCTGCGGCGGTGGCAGGCTAGCTTACGGTATGCTACCGGAAGCCCTTGTCTAAGCACAGCAGCTGATGGTAATACAGATGCTGTGGATTCGTACCCGGCGGATCACGCATCACGCATACCGGTTCTGCATTGCGCCGCCCGCCCGGTGTCGGATATTACACAGCCCACTCAGTCACAGTGCTTCGTAACGGCCGCTCAGTGGCCGCTCACGGTCGCCCAGCCTGTGCTGCCAAGCCCGCCACACCAAGCTAGCCGACCCCGCCGCAAGTCCATGTCTGCGCAGATGCGCCGCCCCCACCCCTGGGCCCGCCCAACCCTGTCTGCTTGCCTGGCACCCCTGTTCTTAACCCTGTCTGCTTGCCAGCTTCCTGCCTGCACACGTGCACAGAGCGTGTTCATTCAAGCGGTGGCCGGGCGGTACACATCTTGGGTAGCCTCTCCCCACCAAAAAGCAGCACAACCGCCCAGCACACGCCCGTGTGTCTCATCTCCGCAGCACACCGCAGGTCTTCACTGTGGAGTGTGGACTCCTCCGCGGGTGCCTCAGCAGGCTCCACATGGCAGCTCAACCCACAGCGCGTGCCCCTTGGCTTGCCGCCGCAGCCCATATGTGGATGGGGGCAGGCCTACACGGGGGACTCCTCGGCGGGCGCCTCAGCGGGCGCCCCGGACTCAGCCGGCTGGGAGTCCGAGGGCTGGGGATCGGCAGGCTCCAAATCTGAAGGCGGGGCGTCCGGAGGAGAGCTGGAAGTCACGGGCTGAGGGTCCGAGGGCACTGGCTCCACCACCGGGGGTGGCGTGTGTGGCGGCGGTGACGGTGCGGTGGTGTCGCCATCACAGTACACCACAATGGAAGACTCGAAGTTCACACACGCCTTGTTGCTCGACTTGAAGGTCAGGGTGGCTCCCCGCAGCGAGGGGTCCTTGCACAGGTCCGGATAGCGCCCTCGGAACGGCACCTTCTCGGCGTCGTGGGTCTTGAGTCTGGCCGAGTACATGTTTAGGCGTGGCATGTGAATGGTCCCACACGCCTCGATGGACCTCCACGTATCACTGCACTTTCCTCTCTTGAACCCGCTGTGGAGTGCGTCGGACGGGCCGCCATTATCGTCAAGCGCGAAGAAGTTGCCGACATCTATTTCGGCATCCTCGCAGTTGTCCTCGTTCCTGAACCAGAAAGGGTTCTTGCCTCGAACCTCCCAGACGAAGCAGGTGCTGCAGATGTCTGGGTCGGATACGGTCGGGTCGTCGTCCGAAGGCGGCTCACGGCTCACGTCAGGGTCTGGGGGGGGAGAGTGGGGTGGGTTGGGGGGGGAAAACGTTTGGAAAGGGATACCGGTACAGTGCAAGATGGTAGAGCTGGTGGCGCGGCGTGCAGGCGCGGAAGGCTCTTCCTAATGCAGCCCCCACCTCCCTTGCCCGACTTCACCCTGCTAACAAGAGAACCTTGACTTCTTGAGTTCTCAAATGCCCTAAGGCTTACATGTGGTCTTGGCGGGGGGAGCGCGCCGCGGTGGGGGCTGTCGGTGCAGAGGCGGCCGGGTTTTGCGCCACTGCATGAGCCCCGTGCGAGCATCCACTGCCAGGACTACAAGCAGAAGACAGGAGCACAAGCTTGAGCGCGCCGAAGGCCTACAGGGCACGCTCAGGCACGAGTACCCATGCCACAAGGCCAGCACTCAAGCGGATCGGGCCGATGCACTCACCAAGTGATAGCGCTAGCACGATCGCTGCAGCAAGCGCGAGCCCACTCAGGTGTGGTGTGACCGACCGGCGCGCCATTGTGCTTGAACGCAGGGTAAGCCTTTCTGCACAGCTACAGCTGATGTGCTTGTGATGACAGTCGTCAGTGATACGCGATTGAGCTTGGCAGCTGGATGTCCTGCCTGATTGTCAGTCTGGGCTCGCCCAGCTCTGTAACCTGCTCAGGCTTCGGTTTGGTGGCTGCAAGGTGCTATTACATGCAAGAGCACTGAGGCTGACTTCTCAAGAACTTAGCCGGCGTCCAGCGTCTCGATGGCGGTTGGCCGAGCAGCTTCGCAATTGCGCAGTGCATGGCTGGCTGATTGCACCTTGGCGCTGAGCATCTACATACACGACTGAGTCGGAACATACACGGGGCACGGGCTTACTCGTGTAAGTGGACTTCCATCCCTGCTGCCCGTTGCCCACTTCCTCGGACGCGGTCTCAGTCGTCAGACCCATGTTCCCGCGACCGCCCCACAACCAGGCGCTTCGCGCTACGTTGATGTCTTCTGCACCCTCCCCCACGCCCCCTCCCCCACGCCCCCTCACCCACGCCCCCTCACCCACGCCCCCTCACCCACGCCCCCTCACCTACACCCCCTCACCCAGGCGCCCTCACCCAACCTACTCACCCATGCACCGCACCCCTGACCCTTGATTTCTTCTAACCCGCCCCTGACCCTCCTCCCCCTCCCCAAGCAGTGCACTCGTTGCAATTGCTGGCCTTGCTCTTCGCGTGCCTCGTCTCCCGTGTCTCCTTTCCCCTCCCCAAGCCAGCCCCTCGCCCCCGGCCCTCACCTTCCCCCCCGTGCTTCCCGCTCCCCTGTGGCTTCAGTACGGTCCCTAACCTGGGCATACCCTTGGGAAGTATGGGAAGTACCGGTACTGGCCGCATACCGTAACCCGACCCTCTTGGCGTTCAGTTGGCTCGGAGCTGTTACCCATGGCTATCAGCTTCCCACTTGCAACACTCACGCCATGCAGGGATGCAGCCCGCCCCCCTGTCTTCTGCGTCAGACTCTGAAGCTCAGCCATGCTTACACGGTTGACCACACCTTGCTCCATCCCTACGGGGTAACTCTCTTGCGCTTGCGTGACCTCAACTCTGGAGCGTGCGGGCTGGGTCGTCGCGTATGTAACTGTATTTTGTGTCCTGTTACTCAGTAACCCGTCGTACAAAGCATCGACGCAGAACCCCACATCCACGTTCAACAGTCCGCTCTACAGGGCACATTCAGTCACGCACAGCATCCCCGCACGCGTAGAGCCCTCCAATCGCCCTCTCAAGAGTTCCGTATATGGCCTGCCAGCCGTCGGCGCCGTGTCAAGTCGGTGCTGGGTCGTGCCATCTGCAGGGGCCAACGTCGCCATGCCAGCATGACCCCGCCTAATGCTGTGCCCTCGCCATGCAGCTGCGCACCAGGTTGCTCATCCCCAGCCCTCCTTGCATTCGACCAACGCACCTAGGAGCATGCAGCACAACACGGCCCAGGATCTAAACGGCAAGTGACCACAAAGTGCTCCGCCTGCCTTGTCCGCTTGCGGGCCCTGCCTTCTCACCTCACGGAACACCCAAGCTCACGCCTAGTAGGGACAGGGGCCTCACCGCACGGCGGGTTCAAGGCGCCGCCCAGGCGAGTCGCCACACCCACACGGCAAGCACCGACGGAAGACCGAACCCGCAGCAAACGCACACAGGCCCAATGGTGCTGTGGAGCAGACACGCAGGCTCCTGCAGCTACATACCCTAGCTTCCCACATGCTAACAACTGCCCATACATACCCGCCTAGAAGCGACCCTAGCGACTACCCCCGCCCGGTCCTCTTGCTTTCATGCTGCACTAAGATGCAGGCCAGACCCGCTTTTGCACCCGTCCAGCAGCAGTGCGGGTCGCATCGTCCCCAGTGCCAACACCCAACAGAGAAGGGCCAACACACATACAGTCCATGCCCACCCGGCACATTGCCTCAAACCAGGCCCATCGCCCATGAAAGCCCATTGTTGGGACCGCGAAGTGGGCAGGCCGTTCGGGGATCCCAGATCCATGCATACACCCACCATAGATTCGACCCCCGCCACCCACACCCTGCTGTTCTCAATGCCATAGCCGCCCGGTGACTGGGGCCCCGGAGTCGTCCGTGGGCTCGAGCACTTGCAATGGACGTTGCTCTTAATCCCTTTGGCGACCCCTGAGCCCTCTCGCGTCCCCACGCACTCGCTAGCCCTCGCTACGCTCGTCACTGATGTTGAGGTCCCCCTCGCCCTTATCATCTGGATCCTCAAACTCCGACAGATCCCACGCTGGTGACGGCGACGGTGATGGCGACGGTTCCTCTTCCTCGGCGGGCTCCTCCGCTGGCGACATGTCGCTGGGGACGTCATCATCTGACGGCGGCTCCTTGCTTAACAGTACGGGCGCAGGGCACGCCGCAGTCGCCACCGTGCGCTGGACATTCACGCAGTCGGCGTTGCTCGACTCCAGGCTGAGAGTCGCACCAGCAAGCGAAGGGTCGCTGCACAGATCCACGGGCGTGCCGTACTGCTTCATGTACGGCACCTGCTCCAGGATCGCGTCGATGGAGGCGCCCAGCAGCTTGTCCCCAAAGAGGGGCACCTCCTCCCTCAGGCTGATGGTGGTCCCGCACGTGGTGATGGTTGCACCGTCGCACGTATCGGTGTCAAAGTTGCGGTAGATGTAGGAGTTGCCGTCAGGACGATACCGCCCGGCGTCCCAAAGGTATCGTAGCATTTGCTTGGCCGCTGCGCAGTTGCCCGCGTCAGCAAACCAATCCACCGGCGCGTTATCCTTAGTCACCCTCCACGTGACGCAGGCGTCGCACGTGTAGCAGGTCTCGCACGGTCCGGAGGGATCGCCACCGGGGACGTCATCATCTGAGGGCGGCTCCTTGCTTTCCGGCCCTGGGGGGACGACGGAGGGGTTAAGGGCGGGCAGGGCGGGGTAAACCAGTAACAATTTAGAACTAATGGAGAGTGGTGGGACGGGGGGGGCGAGTGCGCTTGGAAGGTAGGAGCAGGCTACTGGCGACGCCGCAGGGCTAAGCCCGCAGGACAAGATCGGTGCCGGCTTCCTCGAAGCTGGAAGGGTGGGCGGACATTGGGTGCGCGGGCAGCCAGTCCCAGTGCATACACGCCCTGACCCCAGACTGACCGCAAGGGACCGCAGGTTACGACATGAGATGCACACGCATACGTTACTAACAGCTAGCGGTGAGGCCCAGCTAGCGGTGAGGGCTTCCCTTCGCCTCTAGCTCCTATCGCCCGTGGGCGCCCGAGGGCTCACATGTGGTCTTGGCGGGGGGAGAGCGCCGCGGTGGGGGTCGTCGGTGCGGAGGCGGGCGGGCCGTGCCCCGCTTCATGAGCCCCGTGCGAGCATCCACTGCCAGGACTACAAGCATAAGACAGGAGCACAAGCTTGAGCGCGCACAAGTGCTGCCCATGGGTACGCTCGTTCATGCGCGAGTACCCAAGCCACAAGCCCAGCACTCAAGCCGGATCAGGCCGTTGCACTCACCAAGTGACAATGCTAGCACGATCGCTGCAGCAAGCGCGAGCCCACTCTGGCGAGGTGTGACCCGCCGGCGCGCCATTGCGCTAGAACGCAGGGTAAGTCTTTCTGCCAAGCTAGAGCTGTTGTGATTGTTATGACAGCCGTCAGTGATACGTGAGCTTGGCAGCTGGATGTCCTGCCTGATAGTCTGGAACCGTCTGGCCTCGCCCAGCTCTGTAACTGGCTCTGGCTTCAGCTTGCTGGCCGCAACTTGTTGTTATGTGGGATAGCACTGACTTCTCTCAACAACAAGACGGCGTACAGCGCCTCATTGGCAGTTGGCCGCGCAGCTTCGCAAATGCGCAGAGCGGTGCTGGTTGCTGGCACCTTGACGCTGAGCATCTACATACACGACTGAGACGGGACATACATGGGGCACGGGCTTACTCGCTCAAGTGCAAATCCATTAATCTCTTCCTTCCCGTTGCCCGCTCTCGCCAGGGGGATGCAATCACGACGCCGCTTCAGCATAGTAATACAAAGTCACTCCGCGCTGCTGTGGCTGTGGCGTCCCGTGGGACCTGGACAGCGACGGGAGGTGAGTTCGCGCTCTCCTCGCTGTCGAGCTCCCTACCTTCGGCAAACGTGAGGTTTAAGGAGCATCTTTGTGCTGAATGATGACGACTGCAAGAAGAGCTTGAAGAGCTTGAGACTGAGGGAGGATGTTGGTGCAGCGCGGGGCAGCATCAGCCGCAGCTGCCCCTCTCGGCAACAGGGCACACATGAACCTTCCATGACCTCGCCTGCGCTCGCTGTCTACAACGCGGAGACGCTGGGTGCACGGGGACCCTCCCAGTCCCCTTCCTTCCCCGTGACGCGTGGGGGACCGTGGTAGGCCCCTACCACGGCAATGGGCGGACTGCACAGACTGTAGATACGGCGTATAACGATCAGGGGGGTCCGATGGGCCTGGGCCCGTAAGCCACCACACTCACAGCCCTACCTGACATCCGGGACTTTGGGGAGTGTCTCACAGGCCCTTGCTCGCTTGCCGCTCCCCTCACCCTGGCTGCCAGCACCACCAGGGGCGGATTCCGCCGAAGTACACTGGGTTGCGGGGCCTGGGCAGGGGACAGGGGTTAGGGCTGGGGCGAGAGCTGTGCGCTGTGTAAGACGCGGGGTGGGGCCCCAGCTTCACAGCTAGCTGTTACAGGCATATGCTGCGCCAGGTTCCCACATTTGTGCCGCAGGACAGGCAAAAGCAGCAATGTAAGCTATACCTACCGGTACTTCCGATGGGCTCAAGAGCTCACATAGGCCCTTACGCGGCCGAATATGTCGGAGCCCCGCGGCAGAGCGCCAGTGAGGCTTGGGGCCGGGGTGGAGGTGCAGGCGGGCACTGAGCCTGGAGGGTCCCCAGCGTCCCCTACAGCTGTGCGGCGCTTCCAAGCCTAGCGCTGATGTCCTGGCTTGAAGCAAGGGACGCGAGGGCCCCGAGTCCCCCCACGTCGGCCTTCCCAAAGCACCTCTCGACTCGCCCCCAGAGCCCCCCAGCCCAACCCCGCCAGGGGCGGCCGCATCACACTTCATGTCACCTCCACGCCTCCCCTAACGTCCCAGCTGATGTCTCAACCCACATCACCTCACCTCGCGTCAAGGGCTCCCCTCACGGCGGCCTTTCCCAAACACCTCTCGAGACACGGACTTCCGAACCCCACAGCCTGCCCCCGCCCTCCCAGCCGAACACAGCCCCCGCGCCGCCCTCTGCTCCTTGCCCCCCTCCCCGACCCCGCCTCCTGCCTTGGCCCTCCACACCGCCGCCTGCCCTGCCCTGCCCCAGCCCCGCCCCAGAAGCGTGTGCACGTGCGTTGGCGTTTGCCTGCTGTGTCCGTGATGCGCTCCTTTCCTGACATGCTTTTGCGGCCGCGTGGCCTAATGGATCAGGCGTCGCTCTCCGATGTGTGCGGATGTAGGCGAAGATTGTGGGTTCGAGTCCCATCGTGGTCGTACGGATGCCGTACACATGGTACGAGCGTGTGCAACATTGCCCTTTTCCCCGGGCCCGGCCCGGGGGGCTGAGGCGCGGGCTGGACTGTAACGTCTTAACAACTTTCCTCCCCGCTTCCCTCGAAAGTAATTTTGCTGCCCATCACGGGTCCCTGTCACCCCTCCCGGCACTCCTCTTTACCTCAACGTCAGTAGCACCTCGCGACGCCCCGCTTCTGCAGAAGGCCGCGGGCGTAAGGCGCGGGAACTCGGCACGGTGTATGGCCGGTGTCGGCGGCGGCGGTGCACGGCGGCCTTCAAACTTCTCGTGCCAACTACATATATAGTGGCGGTAGTACTTGCCCCTCGGCTCGCTGGGCTCACCACCTTTGCTCCCTCGCCGACTGCGTAAATCCCGCCATCGGCAAAGATCTTAGCCGTGCAAGCTGCCAGGGGCTTCACGCAGTGTTACGTAACCACGTCACTACGCTCAGCCCCTTGGCGCCAAGCCCGCTAGCCTGCGAGGAGTCGGGGCGCGAGGGAGTGCCGACTCTTGACGATGCGCTCCGGAAGCTGGGCCTGGACGGAGCCGACGCTCTTGTGGACGCGCTGATCGGTAGCAGGAGCCTAGCAGCTACGCGCCTGACCTGTCGCTGGGCCCGCGACTTCGTCGACACGAGAAACCGCAGCCTTCCGCGCAACATCCGCGTTGACAGCGACGAGCGTGTAAGGGCGAGTTCCAATATGCTCTCGGTCTGATTATCCCAGGCATGACCTATTGAGGTCGCAGTGCTGGGCAGGGGAGGCCCAGACAGGCCCAGACGGCACCCCGGCGTTCTTCACCCCAGGGTGAGGGTCCCGGGGACGCCGTCGCAATGACGACACCGGCGCTTTTACTCCCCTGCTAGCAGCCCTCAGCAGCCTCCTGTCTGCAGCTGGGCAGAGCTGGGCTTGGTCGCTGCCCTCGCTACCCCCGCCCTTGACTCCCTGGGCCATACCCGCCCCTAGACCCGACGCCCCGGCGCCTTGCCGCCACCGCAGCCCGATATGCGCAAGGGCGGCCCCTAGCCCGCTCGCCCATGCAGCGGCCCCGCCGGCACCCCGGCCGCCACGCGCCAACAAGCGCTCGACCGCCGCCGCTGGGCCCGCAGTGGCGGCGCCGGTCGCCCCCCTCCTCCACCCTATGCGATGCGGCATCCTGCCAGGAGGCCTCCTGATGCTGCCACCCCAGCACAGCCTCCGTGGAGGCATCCCTGGACGCCGTTGCGTGTGTGGTGTTTTGGGGCTGGGGAGGACGGGACACGCCCAAACCCGGAGTGGCCTTCACCGCTCTCCTCCGTCGCATTGTCGACAGCAACGCCTACACTCGCCTGCTAGCAGCTTCCCCCCATCCTTCCTCCCTCGGCCGACCCTGCAGTCGAACCATGTACCTTTGTCCTCGTCCGTAGATGCAGATGTTCCCGCAGACTGGACCTGTCTGGGCCTCGCCTGCCACGAGCTCGATGTAAGAGATCTCGGGCACACCAAACTGAGACAAACCAAAATCAAACTCGCCGTTAGCCCTTACGCGGTCTCCGCTGTCGACGAGGATGTTGCGCGGAAGGCTGCGGATGCTCGTGTCGACCAAGTCGCGGGCCCAGCGACAAGTCAGGCGCGTAGCTGCTAGGCTCCTGCTACCGATCAGCGCGTCCACAAGAGCGTCGGCTCCATCCAGGCCCAGCTTCCAGAGCGCATTGTCAAGAGTCGCCGCTCCCTCGCGCCCCGACTCCTTGCAGGCTAGTGGGCTTGACGCCGAGGAGCTGTGCATAGCGACCTGGTTACGTAACACCGCGTGAAGACCCTGGTATCCGGCGCGTCTAAGATCTTTGCCAATGGCGGGTTGTGTACAGACGCGAGGGAGCAAAGGTAATGAGCCCGGCCAGCAGAGGGGCATTTAATACCGTCACTATATATGTAGTTGGCACGAGAGGTTGAAGGCCGCCATGCACCGCCGCCGCCGACATGGACCATACACCGTGCCGAGTTCCCGCGCCTTACGCCCGCGGCCTTCTGCAGAAGCGGGGCGTCGCGAGGTGCTACTGACGTTGAGTTGAAGAGGAGTGCTGGGAGGGATGACAGGGACCCGTGATGGGCAGCAAAATTACTTTCCAGGGAAGCGGGGAGGAAAGTTGTTAAGACGTTACAGTCCAACCCGCGCCTCAGCCCCCCGGGCCGGGCCCGGGGAAAAGGGCTATGTTGCACACGCTCGTACCATGTGTACGGCATCCGTACGACCACGGTGGGACTCGAACCCACAATCTTCGCCTACATCCGCACACATCGGAGAGCGACGCCTGATCCATTAGGCCACGCGGCCGCAAAAGCATGCCAGGAAAGGAGCGCATCACGGACACAGCAGGCAAACGCCAACACACGTGCACGCGCTTCGGGGCCTCTGGGGGCGGGGCTGGGGCGGGGCAGGCAGGCGGCGGTGTGGGCAGGAGGCGGGGTCGGGGAGGGGGGCAAGGAGCAGAGGGCGGCGCGGGGGCTATATTCGGCTGGGAGGGCCGGGGCGGGTTGTGGGGCTCAGGACTCCGTGTCTCGAAAGGTGCTCGGGGAAGGCCGCCGTGAGGGGAGCCCTTGACGCGAGGTGAGGTGATGTGGGTTGAGACGTGAGCTGGGACGTGTGGGAGGCGTGGATGTGACGTGAAGTGTGATGCGGCCGCCCCTGGCGGGGGCTGGGGGCGGGTGTCGAGAGGTGCTTTGGGAAGGCCGACGTGGGGGGACCCGGGGGAGCCGTGAGAGGGGAATGAGAAACGTGGACGAGGTTACGCGAAAAGCAAGACCAGCAATTCCAGGTTTCCAGCCTAAGAGCACTGGCGAGGTTATACCCGCAGCCCTGCTCTTGCGAGCAGTGAAGCAGTGACCATGTGGCCAGGGCATTCCGAAGCTGTCGCACACGACACCCCTGAGAGGGGGGGCGTACTAACTCCACTGATCGGTGTGGGAGGCTGAGGGCCCGTGCTCCAGGGTAGATTTAGCTTGGCAGAGCTGGAGCAAGATCCGTTGCGAATTTTGATGGGATTGATCCCCTCAGCCAACCTCCTCAGGCCCAGCTGCCTCGGCCGTCAACATTTGCCACGCATCTTGCTCAAGCTCTGCCAAGCTAATCTACCCTGGAGCAAGGGTGTTACACCCCCCATGCAGTGTTGCTATCATAGTTACAAAGTTACCGAAATGTTACGGACGCTGGAACATTTCCGGCCGTTATGGCCAAAACGTTCTGGCGGAATGTACCATTTCCGCCCCAAAGGACGCAAAAGTTCTGCCCGCCACGGAACATTTTGCCTCCGCAACGCCCCAATGTTCTGGCCAAGGGCCCTTGACTTGGCAGTGTGGGATGCTATGCGGGGTGTAGGAGGCCAAGCCAGGGCCTGCCAGGGGTGGGCAGCTGAGGTGACGGGGCGCAGGGGGGGCGGGCGGGGCAGGTGAGACCAGGGCCCCACCACCGCCGCATTGAAACTCTCTGGGGGTCCGCCGGAAGGTGTTCTGGCCGTAACATTTTGACCCCTAGCGACGCAAGAGTTCTGTCCGCCACGTAACATTTTTGCCCAGCCGGCCAGGAAAGTTCTGGGATTTTAGAAGGAGGAACGAGCACGCCTCCCCTCTCAGGGCTCCCCTCACGGCGGCCTTTATTTTCCCGAGCACCTCTCGAGACACGGACTCCCGAGCCCCACAACCTGCCCCGGCCCTCCCACCCGAACACAGCCCCCGCGCCGCCCTCTGCTCCTTGCCCCCCTCCCCGACCCCGCCTCCTGCCTTGGCCCTCCACACCGCCGCCTGCCCTGCCCTGCCCCAGCCCCGCCCCAGAAGCGTGTGCACGTGCGTTGGCGTTTGCCTGCTGTGTCCGTGATGCGCTCCTTTCCTGACATGCTTTTGCGGCCGCGTGGCCTAATGGATCAGGCGTCGCTCTCCGATGTGTGCGGATGTAGGCGAAGATTGTGGGTTCGAGTCCCACCGTGGTCGTACGGATGCCGTACACATGGTACGAGCGTGTGCAACATTGCCCTTTTCCCCGGGCCCGGCCCGGGGGGCTGAGGCGCGGGCTGGACTGTAACGTCTTAACAACTTTCCTCCCCGCTTCCCTCGAAAGTAATTTTGCTGCCCATCACGGGTCCCTGTCACCCCTCCCGGCACTCCTCTTTACCTCAACGTCAGTAGCACCTCGCGACGCCCCGCTTCTGCAGAAAGCCGCGGGCGGCGTAAGGCGCGGGAACTCGGCACGGTGTATGGTCCATGTCGGCGGCGGCGGTGCATTGCGCAACGGTTTAGTGGCGGTAACATGCCCCTTCGCACATCCAATGCAAATGTCGGCAGTAATCATTGCCCGGCAGGCGGCAGCCCGCCCGGCTTAGCCGCACGCCAGCACCCCCAGACGGCCCTCGAGGCGTGGGTGGACAGGGACGGAGTATGCGCCCATGTTGGCACGCAGGAGGGGCGACCCCCCACCCGCTCAGAGCCAGCCCTTGTGGCGACGGACGCACATGGGTTCCACCTGCAAGAATCCTCAAACCCCTATCCGCTGGTGACGATACTGACACTCCTGCATGGCTTCAAATCACAATGACGCCTACGGAGGCTAGCGCCAAGCAACCGCTGAGCAATTGCCACAGCATGTCCCGACCCCGACCCCACCGTAGACTGCCCAGGGCGCACTCCCTCCGCTTGGCTGACGTGGTCTTTCCATCCCCTGGGGCACCGGTGACCCCATGGTCGCCTGCGGGCCCTGCAAGCCAAGCACACTTCGCGAGCCCTACGCTAAGGCAGCCACACGGCGCCGCCGCGCTCCGGTAGCGCCTGCGCCGCCACCGCCACGAGCCACTGCACCCACTGCAGCAGGCCGGGCGGCGCACCTACGCCCGCGCCGCCACCGCCCGCGCCGCCACCGCCCGCGCCGCCACCGCCGCCAGCACCAGCGCCGCCAGCACCACTGCCGCCACCGCCAATTGCGTCACCGCCGCCCGTGGCCCCAGCCTCAGCCCCGCACACGCCCATGCTCGCCCACTCCTCGCCCAGCACCTGCGGGGGTAAGAGGGGCGGGGGCGGGGGCGGCGGGTGTCAGGGGCTGCCGCGTGTGGGCACGTGTGTCGCATCTGAGCTGCCAGCGTGAGGGGCCAGACGGGAGGTACCGTCGCTTGGCGAAGCATGGCCCCGTCGCATGTGCCCCGCGCCGTTCACAGCGGCTCGCCTCAACAACTGTCAATCTGCACCGCGCGGGCTCCGGGCGCTGACCCTGGCCCGACCCATGGTTCAAGCCGCAGCAAGGCGCCATGCCTTCCCCTCCTCCCAAGTCCCGTCCCCCGCCCACAACCACCCACCCAACCCACCTGCCCTAGAGCTCGTGCAATCAGTCCAGCCGGCGCCTCGCCGCCTCGGCTTCGGAGCACCTCACAGCTGCCGCCGCCCTCCGCCACGGCCGCCGCGACCGCCTCCGCCGCCCCTGCCCCCCGCCCACAGCCCACCACCACCGCCGCCACGGGGACCAGCGGAAGCACGTGTCGTACCATACGCACGTGCCCCCGGGGCGGTACGGCAGGTGGAGCTGGCATCAAGCCCTGCCCGTGCGCTCTGCCCGACTGCGCTTGCCCCCCGCTCTTCCCGCCGCCCATGCCTCCGCCGCTCCCGTTCGCGCCTGCGCTGCCGCTGTCGCCACAGTCCTGACGCTCGCAGCTGCCCTGCTGGCCCCGCCCTCGCTCCCACTCCCGCTGCGCGGCTGTGGCCGCCGCTGCAGCCGCCCGCTGCTCCAGGCCCTCCGCCCAGGCCCTGACCGCCTCCTGCTGCTGCGCCGCCGCCCGCTTCGCCGCGGCCCCCGTCCCACCCTCCGCCGCGCGAAGGCTCCGCAGGCGGTCCGTCAGGGCCCGGGCGGATGGGCCCCGCACCAGCATCAGCGGCCCCAGCCCCGCGACCTCTGGGGCCAGCGCCGTCGCATCCGCCGCCACCGCTGCCGCCGTTCCGTAGCCAGCTGCAGGGCGTATCTCGGGCCCTGCCTGGCTGCTGTCGCCTGTTGTTTTGAACGCAATTGCATGGGCGAGGGCTGCCTCCAGGACCGCCGCTGCGCCTGGAAGGCTTTGACGCGCAGTGGAGCGTTCTCCGGTGGCGGGCCACCAGGGAGATGGCGGCGGCGGCAGCGGCGGCGGTGGCGGCGGCAGCGGCCCCGGCCGCCTGGCTGTGCTGGCGTCACCTGCAACTCCGCCGCCGCTGCCACCGCCAACACCGGCCCCGCTGTGTCGGCCCCCGCCGTCACCGCCAAGGCCACCGCCGCTGCCGCTACCGCCGCTGCCGCTGCCGCCAACGCCGTCACCGCCAAGGCCACCGCCGCTGCCGCCACTGTGATCGCTGCCGCAGCTGCCGCCACGGAGCCCGAGGCTGGGCTTAGTGAGGGTGAGGGGCGGCTCTCCGACCGGCAGCTGCAGACGGGAAGCCGAGTGGAAGAGTCGGAGGCAGTTGACCAGGTCTCTCAGGTCGGCGTTACGCACAACCTGTACGGCACCCGCCTCCACGTCATCACTGCGCGCCGCCAGCGCGCGAAGCGGCTCCAGCTTGAGCCAGTCGGGCCCAGCCGGGTCCAGTCTGACTACGGGAACACGGAGCCATCGAAGCCGTTCGCCTTCCGTCAGGCATGCGAGCAGCTCGTTCGGCGCGAGGTTGGTATGGGTGCGGAGCGGCCCGTCCAGCCGCACGCCCACAAGGCGGCCGGAATCCAGATCCAGTGCCGCGTCCAACCGACACGAGCAGTTGGAGCTCCGGATCTCAACCGCCAGATCCAGGTGCTCCAGGGAGGCTGGCAGTGAGCTCAGGAGTCGACGAACGGTGGTCTCGCCCCAGGCGAGGCGCCAGCTCAGCTCTACGCCATAGAGCTTGAGCTGCCGTAGCTGTGTTGCCGCAGCAAGGGGTGCGATGTGACGCAGTCCGCAGGGCAGGATGCCGCTGGACACGTCGACCTCAAGGCATCGAAGCCTGGGAGCCAGGGTTTTGATGCCGGCGAGGAAGGCGGGGGCGGGGACGGCGAGGGAGTCGAGGGACCGAAGCGAGGCGTAGGCTGTAGCAAGGTCCGCCTCAGACATCCCGGGCTCGATGGCCGTCAGGTGTCGGAGGTCCAGCTTGCGAAGGCAGTGAAGGTACGAGCTGAGCGTTGCAAAGCAGGCGGGAGAAAGCTCAGCGGCTGTCGAGCCCCGGAGGCCGAGGGTGCAGATTCGGCGCCGGATGCCCTCGGGCACGCGTGCCAGACCCGCCACCGCCTCCGCCACGGAGAGTGCGCCATGGTCGATCACAACGCCGACCTCGCTGCAGCGTGGCCAACGTTGCAGGACACGGAGCTGATCAGGCACGCTGCGCTCGTCGCTGTCGACGAGGATGTTGCGCGGGAGGCTGCGGATGCTCGTGTCGACCAAGTCGCGGGCCCAGCGACAGGTCAGGCGCATAGCTGCTAGGCTCCTGCTATCGATCAGAGCGTCCACAAGAGCGTCGGCTCCATCCAGGCCCAGCTTCCGGAGCGCGTCGTCAAGAGTCGGCGCTCCCTCGCGCCCCGACTCCTCGCAGGCTAGCAGGCTTGACGCCAAGGGGCTGAGCATAGCGACCTGGTTACGTTACACTGCGCGAGGCCCCTGGCACCCGGCGCGTCTAAGATCTTTGCCGATGGCGGGTTGTGTACAGTCGGCGAAGGAGCAAGGATGGTTGAGCCCGGCCAGCAGAGGGGCAAGTAGTACCGCCACTATATAAAGTTAGCACGAGAAGTTTGAAGGCCGCCGTGCACCGCCGCCGCCGACATGGACCATACACCGTGCCGAGTTCCCGCGCCTGCCGCCGCCCGCGGCCTTCTGCAGAAGCGGGGCGTCGCGAGGTGCTACTGACGTTGAGCTAAAGAGCAGCGCCGGGAGGGGTGACAGGGACCTCGTCGTGGGCAGCAAAGTACTAGTGAGGGAAGCGGGGAGGAATGTTGTGAAGAAGTTACAGTCCAGCCCGCGCCTCAGCCCCCCGGGCCGGGCCCGGGGAAAAGGGCTATGTTGCACACGCTCGTACCATGTGTACGGCATCCGTACGACCACGGTGGGACTCGAACCCACAATCTTCGCCTACATCCGCACACATCGGAGAGCGACGCCTGATCCATTAGGCCACGCGGCCGCAAAAGCATGTCAGGAAAGGAGCGCATCACGGACACAGCAGGCAAACGCCAACACACGTGCGCGCGCCTCGGGGCCTCTGGGGGCGGGGCTGGGGAAGGGCAGGGCAGGGCAGGCGGCGGCGTGGAGGGCCAAGGCAGGAGGCGGGGTCCGGGAGGGGGGCAAGGAGCAGAGGGCGGCTCGCGGGCTGCGTGCGGCTGGAAGGGCGGGGGCGGGTTCTGGGGCTCGGGAGTCCGTGTCTCGAGAGGTGCTCGGGGAAGGGAAGGCCACGGTTAGGGGGGGGCCGGCGGCCGGCGGGGGGCCCTGACAAGGGGGGTCCGTGCTCATGGGCGTGGGGGTGTGGCAAGTGCCAGGCAAGCGAGTGCGACGTGAGGTGGCAGGTGAGGTGATGTGAGACGCAAGGTTACGTGAGGTGAGCCGTGAGGTGACATGGTGTGACGTGAGGTGACGTGAGGAGCTCAGATGTGCGGCCGCAGAAGCATGCCACGAGGGGAGTGCATCACGCATGGGACAGGGAGATGCCAACACGCGTGCACACCCCCTGGGGCTATTATAGACAACGGGGCGTAGTGCCGCGGTGTTTGGCGTCGCATGATGTTGGCCGACGCAGAATGCCTGTGCCTGTGAACGGGGTACCTGGTCGCCGAAAGTGGCTTCCAGGCGGAAAGTCCCTCTAGAGTAACCCTGGGCTGCTCCGCGCGTCGGTGCACCAAAGGGGGCTTGCAGGTCGGCTCCACCAAAGGAAAGCCCCCAGAAAGCCCAGCGTACCTCGTCAATTACCTGTGCGCCGCTGCTAGGCGTCCTCCGCTCCTGGCCCGCCATCGCCCGAGCCCGTTCGCGAGTAGCGCGCCCACGGAGGCCTAAGCGTCCTCACGTCCCACGGAGCCGAACCTGTGGGTAGTGAAGGTGTTGTCCCAGAGACGGAAGGGCAGAGGGTGAGCGCCCGAAGACTTGAGAGCATGCCAGCGGGGTGAACAGGCGGACGGTGAAGGCCAGCGCGGCCAGTGTCTAGCAGGTAACCTAGGGGCGCGGGGCGGGGACCGGGGCCCAGAGACGGGGAGCAAGGCAGAGCAGGAGGCGGGGTCGGGGAGGGGAGGAGAAGAACTGCAGAAGGCGGCTCGGCGGCTGGGGGCGGGCTACGGGGGGGTGCCTCCAGAGGTGCTCAGGGCAGAGGCAGCTGGGCCTGAGGAGGTTGGCTGAGGGAGTTTGGCCCCTCCTCCACGGTCCCCGCACCGCCTCGCACCCCGTGGACGCGAAACCCCTCGCTCAGCCACCCACGGCCCTGGACGCCATTCCCGCCTGCCACACTAGGCCCTCGCCGACTCGCCGGCCGCCCCTGGGCCGGTGCGCTGAGTGGGTGTTTGCTGCGCAGGCCCCAGAGGTGCGCTTCCAAAAGTGACCGGAGGGCAGGCTCCTAAGGTCCCTGGCTGGAGCTAAGGGAGGCTGGACCCCTGGCGTTACCAGCAGAGGGGCGCGATGGCGAGTGCCCACCGCCGCGCCTGTGTTCCTAGCGGGCAGGACTCCGCCACAGCTTGGGCCCCTGTGTCCACCGCTGGTACTGCTTCCACTGCTGCTGCGGCGGCGTGGTGCCCGCGCCCGCGCCCGCCCCGACCAGCGCCGCCACCACCCTGAACCTCGGCGCCCCCGCCACCCCCGCCCCCGCCGCTACCGCCCCCGCCGCCGCCGCCGCCCGCGCGTCCGGCCCCTCCCCCGCTGCTGTCGCTGCCCGCGCCACTGCCAACCCCGCTGCGCACAGCTGCCGCGCACCTGCGCGCAACCCCGCCGCCGCCTGGGGAGGGCCTGGTAGGGAAGCCGGGCTTGAGGCCCGACTGAGCAGGCCTGTCGGCGGCAGGCGCAGGCGGCGCCGCCGGCGCCGCCGGGGCGGCGTCCGAGCGCTTTCCCACCGCCAGTAGGGAGTCATGCTCCATGGGGCCCACCCCGGGCCCCGCGGCGGTCCCAGCAGACAGCGCGCGGGGGCCCCGGCCAGAGCCCTGCACCAGGACCCCAGGACCCCCAGGCCTGGACCAGGCAACAGGGAGCATCGAGCATGGGCACGTCGCCGCCCGCTACCTGGCGACACTTCCGCGCCCGTGGTTTGGGGGCAGCGGGCTTGGCCGCCGCCTTAGCGGGCGGAGCCTCAGGGGCAGGCGAAGCCACTGCGGGCCCAGCGGCGGCGGTCGAGGGCTGGTTGGCACGTGGCGGCCGGGGTGCCGGCGGGGCCGCTGCGTGTGCGAGCGGGCTAGGGGCCGCCCTGCGCACGTCGGGCTGCGGTGGCGGCAAGGCGCCGGGGCGTCGGGTCTAGGGGCGGGTATGGCCCAGGGAGGCAAGGGCGGGGGGTTAGCGAAGGCAGCGACCAAGCCCAGCTCTGCCCAGCTGCAGACAGGAGGCCGCTGAGGGCTGCTAGCAGACGAGTAAAGGCGCCGGTGTCATCAGATTACGACGGAGGAGGGCGGGGACGGCCACCCTCGCCCACGGGGTGCCGTCTGGGCCTGTCTGGGCCTCCCTTGCCTAGCACTGCGACCTCACTTGGTCATGCCTGGGATAATCAGCTGAGAGCATATTGGAACTCGCCCTCACACGCTCGCCGCTGTTGACGAGGATGTTGCACGGAAGGCTGCGGATGCTCGTGTCGACCAAGTCGCGGGCCCAGCGACAGGTCAGGCGCGTAGCTGCTAGGCTCCTGCTACCGATCAGAGCGTCCACAAGAGCGTCGGCTCCATCCAGGCCCAGCTTCCGGAGCGCATCGTCAAGAAGCGGCGCTCCCTCGCGCTCCGACTCCCCACAGGCTAGTGGGCTTGAGGAGCTGAGCATAGCGACCTGGTTACGTTACACTGCGCGAGGTCCCTGGCAGCTTGCACGGCTAAGATCTTTGCCGATGGCGGGTTGTGTCAAGTCGCGAGGGAGCGAAGGTAATGAGCCCGGCCAGGAGAGGTGCAAAGAGTACTGCCACTGTGTATTGTTGAAGGTCGACGACTTGGCGCCACCGTACTTGGCGGCTGACATGGCCCATACACCGTGCCGACTGCCGAGTGTCCTTGCACCCGTCTGCAGACGCAGCTGCGAGGCGCCGCTCGGCGGCAGGAGGGGGCGCAAGGACCTTGTGAGCGGAAGCAAAACAATAGCCCCGACCACGGTGGGACTCGAACCCACAATCTTCGCCTACATCCGCACACATCGGAGAGCGACGCCTGATCCATTAGGCCACGCGGCCGCAACAGCATGTCAAGGATGGAGCGCATCACGGATGTTGGAGGCAAACGCCAACACACGTGCACGCGCTTCGGGGCCTGGCCTTCTGGCCTGGGTCCGCTTGCTCCTCTCGGACACGCAGTCCGTGGCCACCGTCAACGGCTTCACCTCCCCTCCCGTTCGTACCTACGCGTGCGTGCGTCAAGGCTGCCCCCTCGCCCCCCTCCTCTATGGCTTAAGGCCCTCCCTTCGGTCGGGACCAACCCGTAGCCATGGCAAGAGTTGTTTCCCGCGAGGAAGCGGTGAGGCGGGGAGGCGGTGTGGCGAGGCAGGAAGGCGGCGAGGCCAGAAGGGGCTCAGGCCGCCCAGCCAGAAGGGGTCGGAGGTGGGAAAGCGGTGAGGTGCTGAGGCGGATATCGTCCGAGGCAGCAAGGGTCAGCCCGGCGTCCTGCAGCCGCAAGTGGAGGTAAGCCGTGTTTGCGCGCTGCTTGCCTCCCACGCCCTAGAAAGCGCTCCCAAGAGGGCATGCGCAGCCCGGCCTTCTTCAGCCGCAAGTGGAGGCAAGCGGTGATTGCGCGCCGCTTGCCTCCCACGCCCCAGACAGTGCACCCAAGAGGGCATGCGCGATCCGGCCTCATTCAGCCGCAAGTGGATGTAAGCCGTGTTTGCGCGCCGCTTGCCTCCCACGCCCTAGAAAGCGCTCCCAAGAGGGCATGCGCAGCCCGGCCTTCTTCAGCCGCAAGTGGAGGCAAGCCGTGATTGCGCGCCGCTTGCCTCCCACGCCCCAGACAGTGCACCCAAGAGGGCATGCGCAATCCGGCCTCCTTCAGCCGCAATTGGAGGAAAGCCGTGATTGCGCGCCGCTTGCCTGCCACGCCCTAGAAAGCGCTCCCAAAAGGGCATGCACAGCCCGGCCTCCTTCAGCCGCAAGTGGAGGCAAGCCGTGATTGCGCGCCGCTTGCCTGCCCAGAAAGCGCTCCCAAGAGGGCATGCGCGGCCCAGCCTCCTTCCGCAGCAAGTGGAGGCAAGCCGTGATTGCGCGCCGCTTGCCTCCCACGCCCCAGGAAGCGCTCCCAAGAGGGCATGCACAGCCCGGCCTCCTTCCGCCGCAAGTGGAGGAAGGCCGTGGCTGCACGCAGCGGCCTGCCTCCCGCGCCAACCAGAGCGAATTTGAAAGGGCGGGTGCAACCCCATCTCCTCAAGCCGCGTGTGCGGGGAGATAGGCCGTTGCTACACGCGGCGGCTTGCCTCCCACGCCCAAGAAGGCAAACTCAAGAGGGCGGGTGCAGCCCCGCCTCCTCAAGCCGTGGGGAAAGAAAGGCCGTTGCTACAAGCGGCGGCTTGCCTCCCACGCCCAAGAAGGCGAACTCAAGAGGGCGGGTGCAGCCCCGCCTCCTCAAGCCGTGGGGAAAGAAAGGCCGTTGCTACAAGCGGCGGCTTGCCTCCCACGCCCAAGAAGGCGAACTCTAGAGGGCGGGTGCAGCCCCGCCTCCTCAAGCCGTGGGGAAGGGAAGGCCGTTGCTACACGCGCCGGCTTACCTCCCACGCCCAAGAAGGCGAACTCAAGAGGGCGGGTGCAGCCCCGCCTCCTCAAGCCGTGGGGAGGGGAAGGCCGTGGCAACCCGGCCTTCTGCAGCAGCAAGGGGGTAGATGCAGACCCGGCCTCCTTCAGCCGCAAGTGGAGGAAGGCCGTCTCTGCGCGCCGCTTGCCTCCCACGCCCCAAAACGTGCAGCCAAGGAACCGAACTCAGGAGGGCTGGTGCAGCCCGGCTTCCTCAACCCGTGGGGGAAGGAGACCGAGGCTACACGCAGCGGCTTGCCTCCCACGCGTAAGGAGCCGAGCTCGAGAGGCAGGTGCAACCCACGCTCCTCAAGCCGTAAGGGAAGGAAGGCCGTGCCTACACGCAGCGGCTTGCCTCCCACGCGCAAGGGCACGCTAGGAAGCGAACCCGAGAGGGCGGGTGCAGCCCGGACTCCTCAAGCCGTGGGGGAAGGAAGGCCGTGGCTACATGGAGCCGCTTGCCTTCAACACGCAAGGAACCGAACTCGAGAGGGCATGCGCAGCCCGGCCTTCTCCAGCCGCAAGTGGAGGAAAGCCGTGTGTGCACGCAAGGCTTGCCTCCCACGCCCCCGAAAACGCACCCAAGAAAGCAGCTGCAGACCGCAAGTAGATATAAGCCGTGATTGCGTGCCGCGGCTTGCCCCCCAGAAAGGGTTTCCCCAAGGGGGCACGTGCAGCCCGGACTCCCCAAGCCGTGTGGGGAGGAAGGCCGTGGCTGCACGGAGCCGCTTCCCTCCCACACGCAAGGAAGCGAGCAAGAGAGGGCGGATGCAGCCCGGCCTCCTCAAGCCGTGTGGGGTAAAAGGCGGTGGCTACACGGAGCCGCTTTCCTCCCACGCGCAAGGAACCGAGCTCGAGAGGGCACACGCTACACACGCAGCCCGGCCTCCCCAAGCCGTGAGGGAAGAGAAGCCGTGGCTACATGCGCGGCTTGCCTCCCACGCGCAAGGAAGCGAGCTCGAGAGGGCGGGTGCAGCCCGGACTCCCCAAGCCGTGGGGAAAGGAAGGCCGTGGCTACATGGAAGCCGCTTACCTCCCACGCGCAAGGAACCGAGCTTGAGAGGGCACACGCTCACGCGCAGCCCGGCCTCCTCAAGCCGTGGGGTGAGGAAGGCCGTGGCTAAACGCAGCGGCTTGAATCCCACTCCCCAGAATGCGAACTCAAGAGGGCCTCCTGAAACCGTGTGGGGTAAAAGGGCGTGTAGCGACAGCCTGAATGAGGAGGCGGGGCTTTAGCCGCCCATGGAAGGCCCACTGTGTGCCGCCACGGCCTTCCTCCCCCCACGGCTTGAGGAGGCGGTTCTGTGCCCGCCCTCTCCAGTTTGCTTTGTGAGGCGTGGGAGGCAAGCCGCTGCGTGTAGCCACGGCCTCTCTACCCAGTTCTCACACGGCTTGTGGCCGCGGCCTCCTGAAGGCCGTGGCTACATGGAAGCCGCTTACCTCCCACGCGCAAGGAACCGAGCTTGAGAGGGCACACGCTACACACGCAGCCCGGCCTCCCCAAGCCGTGGGGGGAGGAAGGCCGTGGCTAAACGCAGCGGCTTGAATCCCACTCCGCAGAAAGCTGGTGCGGGCTACATGCGCGGCTTGCCTCCCACGCGCAAGGAAGCGAGCTCGAGAGGGCGGGTGCAGCCCGGACTCCCCAAGCCGTGGGGGAAGGAAGGCCGTGGCTAAACGCAGCGGCTTGAATCCCACTCCCCAGAAAGCGAACTCAAGAGGGCGGAAGCAGCCCGGCCTCCTGAAACCGTGTGGGGTGAAAGGCCGTGGCTGCACGGAGCCGCTTCCCTCCCACACGCAAGGAAGTGAGCAAGAGAGGACGGATGCGGCTCGGCCTTCTCAAGCCGTGTGGGGTGGTGTGAGGCCGGTCGGCTTGAGTCGTTCACGATGTCCGGACATGGGCACACCACACCGGCCTGAACCGTCAACCACGGAAGCCGCAGAGGGTTAACGCGAATGGTCGCTGACGTCGCGGCGTGTAGAAGCGGGCGTGTGGTTCTCGGGGAGACCGCGAAAGTGAAGAGTTGACCGTGTGATCGAACCGCGAACTAAGGCAATGTTTTCGCGAAACTCAAGCCGAAAGCACTAAACGTCCGAAATGTCGGAAGTAGAGCGTTCGAGCGAACCCGTAACCGTGCCAACTCACAATCTCTGTTTACAAGAAACGGACAAAAAACGCCCAGGTGTCAAGCCGCTGAGAGCCCTCCGCTTCCGCTTCGTTTCGCTGCGCTGCACTCCGCGGAGCTACGGGGATCTCTTCGTTGCACAGGCCCTGCTGGCGTGGCTCCAAGCCCGGGGGATTGGCATCCCCCTCACGCCCACCGATCCCTCCTCCACCGCCGTGGGCATGCAGTACGCAGATGACACCGAGGCTCTCCTCCCCGGCCCCGCCGCCGTCCCCTCCTTCCTTGAGCTCATGGCTGCCTTTGCGCGCGCCTCCGGTCAACGCCTCAACCTTGATATGGTTGAGCTCCTACCTGTTGGCCGCCCTGCCGCGCGCTCTGCTGCTGCTGCCGCCGCCCACGCTCCTGCCGCTGCCACTGCCCCTGGCCCCGCCACCGCCGTCGCTGACCCTGGCCCTGCGGCTGCCGCCGCCACTGCCGCCACCGCCCCTGGCCCTGCCGTCGCCGCTGGTCCCGCCGCCGCCGTTGCTGCCCCTGGTCCTGCCACCGCCGCCGCCGCCGCCGCCGCTGGCCCTGGTGTCGCCACTGGCCCCGCTGCCGACCCCACCGCGCTGCCCCCTATCGCCGGCCTGCGTGTCGTCCCGTCCTGTGTCGCCCTGGGTGTGCCCTTTACCAACCCGCCCCCTCACCCGGCCCTGGACTGGCCTGCCCGCGCCAAGCCCTTCAACTCTGTCCTCTCGCGCGTGGTTGCCGCTACCTCCCACTCCTCCTTCTTCACAGCCACCGCTGTCAGCGCCTACGCCCTGTCCAAGGACCTGTACCACGCCGAACACTCAGGCCTCCCTCCCGCCGCCTTCCTTGCCACCCGCCTCGCCACCATCGCCAAGGCTGTCGACCGCCATCAAGCCCCTGACGACCGCCGGCGCCGTGAGACTGGAGTGCCCTATCCCCTGCTTTGTGGTCACCCGACTACTGGCGGCTTTGGCCTTCTGCCGTTTGCACAGCACACCTGCAGCCGTCATGCCAAGTGGACACTCAGCCTGGCCCTGAGCGATACTACCGCCTCTCCTGCTCCCTGGCACCGTGTGATGCGCATGTGGCTCCGTGGCCTCCACCCCGCCTTCCGCCCCTCCGCCGTCCTCACCGCCACCGCCGCTGGCCCCTGGCTCGGCTCCCCCTCCTCCCTCCCACGGGACCTCCACCGCCTCATCACCGCCGCCAGCTGCTTGCCGCCTCCCATCGATGTCGCCTCCCAGCCGTTGGTCCCTGGCCCATGGTGTGCCTCCTGTCCGCTCTGGGGCAACGCCTTCCTGCCCAACGCTGGACCGCCTGGGCGGCGGCCAGGCTTGGAGCGGTACCACTTCTCCCTCACCTCCTGCCACCGCCTTCTCACCGTGGGGGACCTCGTCCGTGTGCTCGCCGCTTTTGAAGCCTTCCAACAGCACTACCGTCGCTCCCTCGCGGCCGATCCGTCTGGCTTCCGCATCTTCAGCACCCTCCAGGACCAGTGGCAGGACCTGCTTCGCCGTGAGCTGGGCCCTGATGCTGATGCCACCGCCTTCCTGAGCGACCGCACCCAAGCTCTTCCGAGCCTTGCCGCCGCTGCCGCTGACGTGGCCCCCTCGTGGCTTGCTGCTGCCCGCACCGCCCTCCAGCCTGGCAGCCCCGCCCCGCCCTCCGTCGACTCCACCGTTGCCCTTCTCCTCCCCCGCCTTGGCTGGCGCCTCTCCGCCGACACTGCCGTTCCCCTCCGCGAGGTCACAGTCCGATTCGGCACCTCCCTCCTCCTGGCCGACACTGGGGAGACCCGGCGCATGCACCACATGGCTTACGCCCGTGCTGCCCTTGGTCTTTCCCCTGCCGCCCCGGAGCCGGCGTCCGCCTACGCCCAGCTGAGCGATGCCCTTCGTCGTGTGTGGTCCCGGCTGAAATGGGAGAGTGAGCGCAAAGAGGTCTTATGGCGCTTAGCGGTTGACGGGATAGCGATGTTGGGCAATTCGCATCTGCGGGGCTCGGTTCCGGACTCGTGTTGCTGCGGGAACTTCCCTGGGGCTGGTGATTCGCCTGGGTCTCCCCTGCACCCATCACTTCTGGGCCTGCCCTGTAGCCCACGCCCTCCTCACTGACATTTCTCTTGAAGCTGGGTGCGCTGTGTCACGTGCGGACTTGTGGTTGCTGACTTCGCCGAACCCGGCACGCGTTCAGGGGTGTGTATGGGATGTGGTGTGCCTTGCGGTGTTGAATGCGCTGGAGTCTGCGCGTCGGTACCAGCATGCCCGCTCTCGCCGGCCGCATGGCCCCATGACTCTTGCGCGTGCATCTGCTGTGGCCCGTGCTCAGTTTCAATTTCTTCTTCGTGATTTTGCTGCTCTGGGTGAGCCTGCGAAGGGCTGGGGATCTGTTGGCGCCTTGTATCCTTTCCTGCGCATCTGTGACGGCAAACTACTTACCACTATTCCTGAAATTGACCTCTAATGCCCTGTCCTGCCTTTTCTTGCTCTGCCGTTTCGGGCCTGGTGTTTGTGTGAGACGCTGCCTGCACGCTGCTTGTGTGTAGTTTCTGCCTTGGGCGCATAATGCTTGATGTTATCACTGGACTCCCCACTCCCACTGGATCCGGCTCTGCCTTTCGTTGTTGCATCCTGATCTTGGGATCTCAGTGCCATGGTCCGGCTCCTGACAGTATCGTGTGCTCGCTGTCCTCCGCAGTGTTGCTTGTGTTCAGGGCTGCTCGTGTAAAGGCCAGGGAAAGCGTAGGCGCGGTAATTAGCCGGCCGGTCGTGTTGCTTGTGTATGCGTGCCCGCATCCGAACGGTATATGCGTAGTGGGTCGCTGACCCTGGTGGTTGGGTGCTGGCAGAGCACCGTCAGGCCGAGGAGGCTGCCACTGTAACACACTACTACGGGGCCTCTGGGGCGGGGTTGGGGCAGGGCAGGGCAGGCGGCGGGGTGGAGGGCCAAGGCAGGAGGCGGGGTCCGGGAGGGGGGCAGGGGCGGTGAGCAGGGTAAAGGGTAAGGCAGGAGGCCGGGTCCGTGAGGGGGGGTTAGCAGAGGGCGGCTCGCCGGCTGTGTTCGGCTGGGGCGGGTTTAGAACAGGAGTGCCAGGCAAGCGAGTGCACAAGGGCACGGCCCGGGGAACCAGTCGCCTGCTGCAAAAGCATGCCAGAGAGGGAGCGCATCACGGACACACCAGGCAAACGCCAACACACGTGCACACGCTTCGGGGCCTCTGGGGGCGGGGCTGGGGAAGGGAAGGGAAGGGCAGGCCAAGGCAGGAGGCGGGGTCCGGGAGGGGGGCAAGGAGCAGAGGGCGGCTCGCGGGCTGCGTGCGGTTAGAAGGGCGGGGACGGGTTCTGGGGCTCGGGGTCCGTGTCTCGAGAGGTGCTCGGGGAAGGCCGCCATGGGGGGAGCCCTGGGAGGGGAGGCGTGCTCGGGGCGTGGGGGCCTTCCTCCAGGGAAGCTTTAGTCAGGCAGCACCTGGCAGCACTGGAGTGCTAGTGCTAGCGGCCTTTGGGGTGAGTCCGCGCGGTGCAGTTCGGCGCGGGGCGCACTGAGGGGGAAAGGCAAAGCAGGCGGGAGCGGGGGCGGCTGGGGGCAAACGAATACCACTTGAGCGGAGGTCATTGAATGGTGGGCGGAGGGCGGAACGGGAGGGGGAAGCAGGAGGGAGGCGGAAAGTAGGAGGAGGCAGGGAGGAGGGGGCCAGGACCCACGCGGGGCTTTCAGGGCCGAGGTGCGAGGTGCAATCTAGAAGTTGAGTGTCACAGCAGGGGAGGGCGGAGCAGAGTCTTCGGGCGGGGTAGGGCTAAGTTACGGCTGGGCCCGTGTCGCCGCGCCAGGGCCCGCACCGCCTTCGCTCATCAAACCCGAGGCCATCGGCCACCCACACCGCCACACTTTGAAGGCAATGGCATACACGGTAAAACCTCTGCGCTTTACTTCACTCGCCATAACGCTTAGCTTGAGGTCTTTTGCGCTCAGCTGTCGAGGGAACTGTCGATGGAGCCCACCGAGACCAGCTTGCTCGACGTCCTACCAATCCTTGCTCAGCATCTTCATGTGACATATGAGCTAAAGCACATCCGCGCGACCTGCACAGCGGGCTTGGCGCTGCACGATGGGGCTTGCTCTCCCAGGCTCGCTCTCGCCTTCGGCGAACGAGGCCGGAGTGGGTTAGCCATTACTTATGGTGGCGCCCTCGGTGCGAGTAAGGTGCCAGTGCCCCCTGTGGAGCAAGCATGTCGGAGCCTTTCCGCGATGCTCGCCCGCGGCCTGCGGTCCAGGACGCTGCACGTGACGATGGGCGGCATCGCTTATATGGAACAGCTGTGAGCTGGGAAGAGCAAAGGGCGCTGACCCGACAGGGGCACCAATTTTCGGCTTTCCCTGGTCCCGCCCCCGCTGCGCTTCGTTGATGTCATCTACCCCTACCCCTCTCCCCTCTCCACCCTCAAACTCACCCTGCGTCCCCCAACAGGCTCTCAGTCCTGCGGCTGCTCGGACCCCACGTCTCCGCCCTGCGCCTGAGCGGCTCCCTGCAACTACCCAACGACCGCACCTCCCCGCACCAGCGCCGGCCCCGGGCCTTGGCCGCCCTGATGGCCGCCGCTCTGCCCGCCCTGGAGCGCCTCGCTGTCGTAACAGACTCACTCCTATCAGGTGACTTGCAAGAATCCAGCGCCTTCGAAGAACAAGGACTACACCACGGGGGGGTCGGGGGTTGAGGCCGGGGTCACTCAATTAAGCAGACGCAAGGGGACCAAGGTAGCAGGTCCCACGACGCAGACTGGAGTGCGCAACGGGGCTTCTATGTCTCGCGTGGGGAAAAGGGTTGGCGAGGTTTAATCGGACGATGGGGAGTGCGGAAAGTGCACTTAAAAGCCTGCGCTCCCCCCCACCTGCAGGAACCGGCGGCACTGCGGACCCTGGCGAAGCCGAGGAGCAGGCGGAGGCAGCGCAGGCGGCGGAGGGAGCTGAGGGCGCGGCCGGCAGTCTGGCCGGACAGGTGAGGCTGCCATGTCCCGTAAGGGTCAAGCTGAGTGTGGGGCTGGGCTAGCGGAGGGGCAAGGGGCAGTGGGTCGAGGCCGAGGGTATGCTCGGACGAGGCCTGGTGGGATGTAGGATTGGCGAGCACCATAGGGAGGGCGTGATTTCCATGTCCAGAGCCCCCTGTCTTACCACGGACCCGTTCTTAGTTATCATGTGCTTTGCTTTGGAGCTACCGGCACCACTGCCGGGTTTCACCGCACGCTCCTTGCCAGCGCGCGCCCTGACTCGACCTCCCTTGACAGCCTCGCTCGCCCCTGTCCCTGCGCCGACCAGTTCGCCCATCGGCCCACTCGTGCAGCCACCATCCCAGCCCTCCGTCCACTCCCTCCCGACTCCCCCGAACGCTCTTCGGCCCCTCGTCCCTCGCATGACCCCCGCGCCCCACGCCCCAACTCGTCACGTCCCCACCCCGCAGGCGGCCCCCGCCGAGGCCCTCCTCCGCGCCCTGCCCCCCGGCGCCCCCCTAGAGCTGTGCCTGGTGGCGCTGCTGGGGCCCCGCCTGACAGCCCTGGAGCTTCAGCCGCTGCGCTGGGATGTCGTACACCGCACCATACAGGTACGGCACCGTACGGCGCGCCGTACCCGCAGCACGTACGGCAGTGTGGCATTTGACGGGCTGCTGCGTGTCGTCGCCCGTGCCCCCGACCGTGCCGTGACCCGTAACCCGTAACCGGGCCTGCCACACCCCTCTGCCCCACGAGCAGTGTGTGCCCGTCAAGACCGGGCTACCCGTGCTGTGGCCCGTGCTGGCAAGGCTGAGCAGGCTGCGGGATCTGGATCTGGGCCGCATGCATCTGCCGCCCGCCGTCATGCAGCCGCCGCCGCCGCCTGCAGTGAGTGCCGTGCGGTCAGAGCGTACAGCACCTGCCGTACATACTGTCGTCGTGTCGTGTGTGTGCTAGCGGGGGGCGATGGGGTGCTTCCCGGTCAGGAGCGAACGGGACCCGCCGCTGGAGTAGCCATATGACAGGCATAGCCCCGAAATAGCTCAACTGGGACCACCCTCCTTCGTACGCCCCCTCTTGAGCTACGCCCTACGCCACACAACCAAGCGCTTCGCCTCGTAGATGTCTTTCTACCCCCTCTTGAGCTCCTCCTCTCCCTCCCAGCCCCCGCGCTCACCCCCTACGCACCCTGCCCACCCCCCCTAGGGGCCCCGAGCCGAGGCGGCGGGCGCCGCAGCGGGCAGCAACCACAGCGGCGGCGCGGGCCCGGCCGCCGCCCCAGCTCTGGGCCTGGGCCTGGGCCTGGGCCCGGGCCTGGGCCTGGGCGCCGTGTGGCCGGGCCTGGCCTCCCTGGCTGCGGGCCGGGTGGCGGGTCACGGCCTGGCGCTGCCGCCGGGGCTGCGGCGGTTGGAGCTGCGGGAGCCCACGGGCCTGGGGGTACTGGCGTCCATGGTGGGTGGGGTGGGGGGTGGGGTGAGCGCGGGCGTGTTTGTGTCGCATTGCACCTGGCTCAGAGGGTACTGGGGGCAAGGGAAGGGGCCAAGGGAGGGGGAGGAGAGGCGAGGAAGACAGGCTCCGGCGGGGGGGCGAGGGGTTGTGGGGGCTGCACGTCGGCCCATGCAAGTCGGCCCTTGCTGGGGGTTCGGACCTCTTGTCACTGTCTTGCCTTCAATCCTTTCTCCTTGTAGGCAGCTGCGTCGGCGGCGGCAGCGGCGGAGGCGGCCGACTCTGGGGGCTCTGCCGGCGGCGGCGGCGGCGGTGGCGGCGGCGGCGGCGGCGGCACGCCAGCTGGCGGAGGCGGAGGCGGGGGCGCACCCGGGCTGCCGTACCTGAACGACGTACGCGTGGGCCGGTGGCACGGAATTCCGGTGGGCGGCGAGCCCCTGTGCGAGGACCGTGTACGGCTCACGTGCGCGGACGTACGGCAGGAGGCGCGGGCGCTGCAGGCGGTCCGCCGCCGCGGAGCCGCCAGCCTCTCGGCCGCCGCCGGAACCAACCGCCAATCGCACGACGCGTGTCATCTGGCGGCCGCCGCCGTGCTGCTGGCGGCGGGCCGAGGCGGAAGCGGTCCCCTGTCCGAAATCCAGTCTGGATCCGGATCGCCCGCCGCCCGGACCCTCCACATCACGGTCGGACGGAGGGTGGATCTGCGCGATCCAGCCGACGGATCTGAAGCCAGGATCCAGCCGCCGCCACCGCCACCGGCCGTGAACCCCCTAGATCAGGATCATGAGTACGGTCCCGGATCTGACTCAGACGACGATGACGGTTACGGCTACGGCGGCGGCTGGCATGGCGGCGGCAACTGGCTGGATAACGCCTCCACGGACGGCAGCGACACAGACTTGGATTCGGATGTGGATCTGGATCCGGAGATGATCGACGAGGACGATCCCGTTCCTGGGCCCCATGCGCCTTGGCTGGCCGCGCTCGCGCCCCTGGCCGGGGGTGGGCCGGCGGGGGCCGGGGGGGCGGTGGTCGGAGGGCAGCAGCCCCTGACCCGCCTACACCTGTCTGGGTACGAGTTTGAGACGGGGGCTCTGCAGGCTCTGGCGACCGCGCTGCCGTGCCTGGAGGTGGGTCAGTGGGAAGGAGGAGATGGGGAGGGTGCTAGCCTGGGCCCTGGCTACGTCTCTGCCATCCCTGACGATGGGGGTGGTGGGGAGGTGGGGTAGAGCGACAGTTGTGTGCATAGTTCCTCTCTCAAACTCCTGCGCGCGTGCCTCTACAGCCTTCCGCAGTCCCTTGCTCAGGTTTCTGCCGAAACCCCCCCCTTTCTAAATCCCCCACAGGAGCTGCAGCTCACCAACTGCGACTTCCTTCCGGTCGATCTCACCGCCCTCTGCGCGCTGCCCAGCCTGCGCCGCCTGACGCTGACGCGATCGGAGCGGTTGGATGCCGTACTCAACAGATGCGCGCCGCAGTTCCTGTCGTACGTCGTACAAACCGCCGCACGAAAGTGCGACACGTGGAGCCGTATGCCGGAGCACAACGGCCCGCCGTACGACGACGTGGCGGCGGTGGTGCAGCAGACGACGGCGGAGTGCGAGGGGTCGCCCCCGGATGTGTGGGGCGGGCCGAGCGAGGGCGCGGTGAGCGGTGGGAGCTCGGGGGTGGAAAGGGAACAGAGGGAGGGGGGAGGGCCCCAGTCGTTGAGAGCATGTGGGTGGGAAGGGAACAGAGGGAGGGGGCGGCTCAGTCGTAAGGGGCATGGGGGTGGGAAGGGAACAGAGGGAGGGGGCGGGCTCAGTCGCAAGGGGCATGGGGTGGGAAGGGAGCAAAGGGAGGGGGCGGCTCAGTCGTAAGGGGCATGGGGGTGGGAAGGGAACAGAGGGAGGGGGCGGGCTCAGTCGCAAGGGGCATGGGGGTGGGAAGGGAGCAGAGGGTGGGGGGCGGCTCAGTCGTAAGGGGCATGGGGGTGGGAAGGGAACAGAGGGAGGGGGCGGCTCAGTCGTAGGGGCATGGGGGTGGGAAGGGAAACAGAGGGAAGGGGCGGCTCAGTCGTAAGGGGCATGGTGGGTGGGAAGGGAACAGAGGGAGGGGGCGGGCTCAGTCGTAAGGGGGCATGGGGGTGGGAAGGGAACAGAGGGAGGGGGCGGGCTCAGTCGTAAGGGGCATGGGGGTGGGAAGGGAACAGAGGGAGGGGGCGGCTCAGTCGTAAGGGGCATGGGGGTGGGAAGGGAACAGAGGGAAGGGGCGGCTCAGTCGTAAGGGGCATGGGGGTGAGAAGGGAACAGAGGGAGGGGGCGGCTCAGTCGTAAGGGGCATGGGGGTGGGAAGGGGACGGGGGGAAAAGGCGGATGAAGTCGCCGAGTGGGGGGGCCGGTCGGGGGCGTTCGGGGCGGTCCAGGAGCACCGAGCAACAGGAGGCGAGGCAGGCCATCGGCACACGCACTCGCTCATCAAGCAACGCCCAACACAACAGATGCAACCCCAACTCCAACCTCAACTCCAAATCGTAATCCCCACACCTCACCGTCGCTCCCATCCCTTCTCTCCTGCAGGCCCCAGCCTCCCCCCTCCCATGCGAGCTGGTGGCGGCGCTGACCGTGTACTGCCTGGCGGCGCCGCCGGGCACGCGGGAGCTCGTACTCGACGTAGGTGGTTGGCGGTTGGCGGTTGGGCGGGCGAGCACAGCTAGCACGGTCTGTCCTGCGCTGCTCCTGGTTCCGACACGCCAACGCCCTGGCCCATCACACCGCCTTGCATGCTCAGTACCGGTACCGGTGCCCCTTTAGGCTTCACCTCATCGAAGCCCTCCCGGCCCCTCCCCACCCGGCTCCTCCCCCTCTCTCGCAGGCCGGTCAGCCCTACCTCCCCAGGAGCCGCCCCGCCCAGGCCGCGGCGCAGGCCCGGGCCGTTGCGGCCCTGGCGGCCGCCCTCAACACAGCCCTGGTGGAGGCGGGCGTGGGCGGGGCCCTGCTGGGCCTGGGCCTGGGCCTGGGCCCGGGCCCGGGCTGGCAGGGGGCCCAGCGGGGCCCGCAGGGGGCCTCGCTAGGGGACAGGCGGGAAGGCACGGGCGGCGGTGGGGAGGGCGAGGGCCCGCAGGCTGGGCCGTCCGGGGGCGGCGGAGGCGGAGGGGCGGGCGTGGGGGGCGGCAGAGGGATCCATGGCAGCGCTGGGGGCGAGGTGGGAGAGACGGAGGATGCGGGGGAGGGCCCGGGCCGCGGACGGGGCCTCGCTAGAGCGCTGGTGGTGGTGGGGCGGTGCGGCTGACGCACTCCATCAAGCTGCCGTACTGTCGTACTGAGATCAGGTGACCGCTCGGCAAGCATGGTTGCGCACCGAAGAACAGCGCCCTTCAGAATTGAGCGGGTTTGACAGGATTCGTGTGGTACAAGTGGGGCAGTCGAAGGTGAGCGACACGCACTGCTAGAGTGTGGTGCGGGCCTAACGATTATATGCCATGACTCGGTCGGATGCCAGACGCCAGAGCTAGCCCGTGTACTGCGTGGGGCGCCCAGACTCTAGCTTGATTGATTCATGCTTCCCTGGACAGACGCGCCTTCGGCCCACGGCCCGTATGGGAGTTCACGGCTGATGCCCTGTCGTCCGTGACTCCGTGAAACAAGAAGCAGGGGAGAATTGACGCCCCCGTTGTTCGGTTGGAGCGTTATCATTACGCGGTAGACGGGCCACGGGGCCAGGCGCGAGGCGCAGCCTCAAGTGTGAATGGAGGTTGCGGGTCCGTTTTACAGTACTGAGAAATGGCCGGAGAAATGGCCGTTCTCTGGAACGGATCCTGCTGCCTCCGCATAGCCATGCCGGCCCGCTTCTCCCACACCTCCTCACGCTCACGCCTGCACCTCACTTCTGCACGACCTTGACCCCTCTGGCCCTACTGCCTTCCCGCCATCCGACATTCAAACCACAGCCCCACCGTACGCCTCCTATCCCATTCATTTGAATCTCAAGCCTGCTCCAACACAGCACAAGGGTACAAGATTATGCTTGGCTCGCGCCGCTCAGGCCGCGGGCACGAGCGCCCCCTCCACGGCACGTGCTGCCGGTGCCCTTCTCCCCGTCGCGGCCTCCCCTCTCTGCCCGGCCCCCCTCCGCCCTCCTCCTGCCTCCACCTTGCGCTCGCGCTAGGAAGGCATGCCTTCCAGCCCTCCCACTCCCTTTGACCCCCTCCCCCACAGCCCTCCGCTCAGGACCTTCCGGGCGTTAGGAGCGGATCGCTTCCAGCCGTCCCCCACCCTTTAACCCCTCCGTCCCCCCTCCGTCTCAGCCCCTCTACTCCTCCGTCTCAGCCCTCCGCTAAGGGCGCGGGCAGTAGCGCCTTCCTACCATGCTGCAAAGGAACCTTCCCCCACAGCCTTCTCCCACGGCCCTCCGCTCAGGGCGCGGGCACGAGCGCACTGTGCCCATGCTTCAAGGGGGATCATGGAGCGGGCACGAGGGCCCTGCTACCCTGTTTGAAGGGTGCCCTCCCCCACAACCCTCCCTCCACTCAGGGCGCGGGCACGAGCGCCTTGCCCTGAGGTGCCCGCACAGTGAGGCGGTCCCCCACGGACAGGACCCCGGGGGTGCGCGACACCACGTTCCAGCCGAAAAACACGGCGTGCGTCCAGGACTTCTCGGTCTCGGCCCAGCCCAGGGCCTTGCCGGTGCTGGGGAGGATTCAGGTAGAAGACAGGAGAAGAGGTGATTGTGGTGGCGGTGGACCTAAGCGCTGCTTTGCACCCCACTCTCACCCCCCCAGCCACCCCCGCCGCACCGTGTCGTGTACGACGAAACACACGCCCCGATTCCCCCCCTGCCCCCGGGGACCCACCGGAAGGTGTGCAGGGTGTCCAGGGGCTCGTCCCCCGCCTGGCCCGTGGCCTGGTCGATGGTGGTGGTCTTGCAGCTGAGGGGGGGGGAGCGGGGGGCGGGGGGAGAAGGGGGGTTGTGGGCGTGTGTATGTGTATGGCACGTGTGTCTGTGTATGGCACGCATGTGCGTGGCCTGGCCCGTGGCCTGGTCGATGGTGGTGGTCTTGCAGCTGAGGGGGGGGGAGCGGGGGGCGGGGGGAGAAGGGGGGTTGTGGGCGTGTGTATGTGTATGGCACGTGTGTCTGTGTATGGCACGCACGTGCGTGGCCTGGCCCGTGGCCTGGTCGATGGTGGTGGTCTTGCAGCTGAGGGGGGGGGAGGGCCGACCCGGGGCCCGCGTATGCACGTTCACAGGTTCAGCAAACCCTCCCGTTCCCCACAAGGATGGGCAGCCGGCCTGCCGTGGCCCCCTCATTCTTCAGCATCGTGCATGCCGCTCCCTGAATCACGAGATACCCAAGCCTTCCTCCCGACGAGGTGGCCCCTCCTGCTGGGAGCAGGGCGGCCCCCCCCCCCCGACCCGTGCCCCGATTCCCCCCCCCGTACCGGGAGCAGGGCTTGACCGCTGTGAGCTTGATGCCCGCCCCCCCCGCCGAAGGGGAGACCTCCATGTCCCGCCAGCCGTCCTCCGCCCAAGGGTCAGCGCCCGCAACCTGGCGGGGAAACAAACAGAGGCAGGAAGCTGTGAGGGGGTGCAGTGGGAAGGCAGCCCCTCCGAAGGGTGGAAGGCAGGGAGCGTGGGCGCATGAAAGGGGGGGCGGAGTGAGGTGGCGGTGCGAGGGGGGCCATCGGTCTCGCAGGCAACGCCTCCAGTGCTGACCTTGTGTTCCTCTTGTGTACCCAAACTTAGACCTCCCATACCATGTTCTGCCAACTTGCCCGTACTCCCAGTCTCCCTGCTCTTTGAGCCCCCCCCTTCCCACAGATGCCTTATCCCCCCCTTGCCTCCCCTCCCCTCCCCTTGCCTCCCCTCCCCTTGCCTCCCCCCCTTGCCTCGATGTTGGGTCGGAAGCGGTTCATGGGCAGGGGCGCGGGCAGCTTTGCGTTGAGGTCGGACAGGGCGGACTGGGGTGGCGGGGGAAGGGAAGGGGGGGCATGTGTAGGCGTCACGAAACACACACGCCTTCCCGCCCATTCTCCACCTTCCCCCGCCCTTCTCCCCAACCTGCATCACCAGCAGCATGGGGCAGCCCCGGCCCCTACCAAGCCCTAGCGGCACGACAACCTCATGCTTCCCGGCCTCATGCTTCCCGCCCCCCGCCCCACCTGCGTCACCAGCAGCATGGGGTATCCGTCGCTGAAGCGGGTCTCATAGTTGACCGCGTACTCGGGCTCCGTGGTGCGGACCACGGGGAGGGGGCCCTGGGGGGGACGGGGGGGAAGGCGGGGCAAAGCGTGTGTGTATGGGCGTGCGCGTTCACGTGTGCCATGCTTGACGCGGGCCCCGGGTGTCCGGGACTGAGAGCTTTCCAGCGCAGGGGACGGAGGGGGAGTGAAGGGGAGGAAGAGTGTGTATGACAACGTGGGTGTGGTGGTCACCCCGCCTCTGAGTACGTCAAACTTGCGCCACCGTAACAACCGCCAATCGACAAGAACCGACAAGACCGGCCCCGCTAGGCGGCCTGCCCTTCTTTGCCCCTGTCTCTCCCCCTTCCCCTCGACCCAACTTCTCTCCCCGTCTCCCCTCTCCCCTCTCCGTCCCTCTTTTCCCTTCCTCCCCCTCTCCTCCCCTCACCTTCTCTCCCCCGCTGCCGCTCCCCAGATACCGCACCAGGCGGCAAGGCAGCCCCAGCAGGGCGCTGAACCAGGCGGCGGCGTCGGGGCCCTCGTCGGCGCCCGCACCGGTCCACTCCCACACCGTCACCTTCCTGCGGAGGTTTTGAGAGGCGGAGGGCGGGGGAGGCCGACCATCAGGCTGGGAGGGGAAGGGGGGTCGGCAGAGTGACGGAGGGAGAGGGAGCCAGGGCCCTGGGCGCGGCTGGCTGGCTCCAGGATATCCCCTAGATAGCCCTGAGATAGCTATAGATGCTATTACGAACATCAGTTGCCGATGCGCTCACCTGATCTCGCTGTCCGGGCGGCGGCGCAGGGGCACCTTGAGCGGCCCGGGGGCGCCGGGAGCCGTGAGCGTGAGGGCGGCGTCGGGGGGGAGGCGCTCGGTGCCCCACTGCGCGGCGTGGAGAGCCTCCAGGGGGAGAGAAACCTCCACCTGGTGGGGAGGGGCGGGGACGGGAGGTACATGAAGGGGGCCAGCGCACGTGTAGGTTGGGGGAGGAGATGGTCGGCCTCCCTCCGTTGACTCCCCCCTCCCTCCTCTTGCCCTTCCTCAGCTTGCCTTTCCTCGCTGCCCCTTCCCTTCCCGCCTCTTGCAGGGATCCAGACCCTGCACGCCTCCGTCCCTCGTTCCTCCGAGGCTTCCCTCCCATACTCTCCACTCCCTCTCCACTCCCTCTTTACCCCCCCCCCCCACCCCCCCCTCAACCCCCTCACCAGGGCGAGGATGCCCTTCTCGCGCTGCGTCAGGAAGCGGCCGCTCTCCTCCCTGACCACCTGGGGGGTGGAAACAGGGGGAAGAGGAGGAGGGGCGGAGGAGGGAGGCTCAAGGAAAAGAGGAGAGGTCAAGGGGAAAGAACCCTAGGGGCCAGTCATGAGGGCGGGCACGGGGCTTGAGAGCACATCAGGAGGGGGGAGGGAGGCGGGCACTAGACCGGTAGTTGAGAGGCCGTGACACCGGACGTGAACATGTGCCCTCCAGCGTGGAAAACGACTCCAGGGCTTCCTCCCTCCTCCGGCGCACTCGGGTACGTCCTCCTCCTTCACTCCACACCCCCACCCACAACCCTACCCCAACCCCTGCCCCGTTCCAGCGCTCAGCCTACTACCCCCCACGCCCCACGCATGCCAGGGCCCGTGCCACGTCTGCGTACGGCAACTCCCCCCTCCATACCTCCCCTGGTCAGATGTCATCCCTGCTGGCCCAGGTCCCACTCCATCCCCCGCAGCCCCCCTTACCAACCCCGCTAACAGCATCCCCCACTGCTGGCCCCCATCGCCATAACAATCCCTCCCTGCCCCACTCGCCATCCACTGGCGGTCCAGAGCGAGACCCGCCTCCGTGAGCACGGCGGACTGAAGGCTGACTCCCCGGCAGCTCTGGGAATGAAGTGGGGGGGGGGGGGCGCGGTTGGAGGGGACGGGGGTGGGAGGGTGCAATGGAGGAGGGCAGAGGTTGAGGGAGGGTTGCGCAGTCGAGGGGGCCCACAGCAAGGGTGACGGGCGGCTGGGCCCAGGCACCGCGAGTCGCAACGTTGACAGAGCCCCCGTCCCCCTTCCGCCCGCAGGCGTCGGCTCTCGCCTTGATGGGATAGATATTAAGCGCCGCGATGGTGGTGGTCGCCATAGTGTTTCGGGCAATGCAAAACTCGGAAGCGAGGTGCGTGGTTTGCGCGGCGGGCTTGGCTGGGGAGGGGGCGCTGCTCGAGGTCGGCTGTGGACAGCGGGGGGACTGTTGGCACAAGGGGGAGCAACGCGACCTTATGCCGCGCCTTGATGCCCGCGATCGGGATGAGCCCGTTCCCCGCCCTTTTGGGGGGGGTCCTCAATCCACCATGGACGTCTCCTCGCTCGACGACTCCTAACCCACAGCTTGCCATCAATCCGCCGCCCTCCACTTGCTCGTTCTCGCTAGCAGGGCAGCCATCAAACGCCTATTTGCGCACGCTCCCGCCGACCCCACCGCTTGCACCGTGATACACGCCTGTATAGGAAGACAACACTGAAAACTGCTAGGCTTCAAGCATTGTGCTGCTGCCGTGAACGCGACTACAGCGGGGCGCGCCCCGACCAAAACAGCCCCGGCGCACTAGCCCATGCGGCGACTGCCATAGTTAGCTAGCCGTTCAAGGGAGCTTTAAGCGGAGCAAAAAGATGTTGTCTGCAGGATGGTTGAACGATCAACGCAGTAAGTTTGACTCGCACCGGCTCTGCCTGTCAAACAGGCAGGAAACGACCAATTACACTTGCAAGGGGTGCTGCAGCTGACCCGGTCTTGTGCTCTGCAGAGATCGGGCTCGGCCTGACAGCGTTTGGCATCCTTTTCACCATCCTGGGTATGCTCTTGCTCTTCGATCGTGGCCTAATAGCGATGGGAAACGTAAGGCATCGCGGGGAAGGGGTCGACGGGCCGCAGCCGATGGTGCGGACCTGCCCTCAGCTGCGGCCATCTCGTGCCCCGCTGTTGCTCGCAGCTCTTGTTCCTCGCGGGCCTGACCACCACTATCGGCTTCAACTCAACCGTTAGCTTCTTCATGAAGAAGAAGAACCGCAAGGTGGGGCGGGGGAGGGGGCTGGCGGGGCCCGGACGGAGCTGGGGGCTGGGGACAGGGTGGCAAGCGCCAGCTGGCATCAGAACCCCGCCTTCCCCCAACCGCACGCTTAGTGTGACGTATCCTCCTAAACCCTCACGCCTCGGACGCCCTGCACCGTCCCATCCCCTACGCCGCCCACCAACAGCTCCTGGCACCCCTTGCTGCCACGCTCTGCACTCCTCTCACCTTCACTTCCCCCGCATACTGGCCGTTGCGCGGCCCTGCAGGGCTCGGCCTTCTACCTGGGAGGGTGTGGCGTTGTGGTGTACGGCTGGACCGTGATAGGCCTCATCCTTGAGGCGTACGGCTTCTGGTTGTTGTTCTGCGAGTTCTTCCCGACGGTGCTGCAGGTGTGTGCTCAGCCGCTCTGGCAGGACTGACAGGGGTTAGGGGCGGAGGATAGCATGCGTTCGTTTCGTGGCAGCAGAGACTGATTTTGCAGAGGCGCGGAGCGGATGGCATGGCTGCTAGAGGCAGTGGCGATGCCGTGCTCATGCAGCCTAAGCCGGCATGCGCCGCAAAGCGGGCCTGGGACTTGTAGGCCCCGGGGCGACGGGGCGCACGGCCCTGGAACACGGGCCGTCTGGTGTGGTCGCCTCGCCTCTGCCCCTCCTCCGGGGTCCACACAGTCACATTCGGGGTACTCTCGTCCCTTTCGCCCTGCCGCGCAGTTCCTGCGGAGAGTGCCGGTCCTCAACAAAATCTTGGACCTGCCGGTGCTCAAACTGGTAAGCAGGGCCTCGTGGTCCGGACCCCCGCCCGGAAGGCAGGCAGGGGTGCACTGCGGCTGGGGTTCCGGATACGGCACTCTTGACTGGTATAGGAGCAGGCCCCTGGCGAGCGACAGGCAGCGGCTGGGAGCCCATGGCGTTGCAATTCAGCCCGAGTCAGGGGCCTGAATGCGATGGGGGCACGGCGCCTCTTGGCAGCACAAGCCACGTCCCTTGGAGTGGGGACGCGACTGACAGGCGGACACGCTGCGCTCGGCATACTCTCGGGAGGGCCGATGGGACAGTCTCGATTTGCGTGGACTGGCGGGCGGGCATCAGCAGTAGTGCTCCGGACACGGAAGCCCCGCAGCAGGGCAGATCTTGCTACGGCGCTGCTTGGCTTGGCGGCCTGCCTCCCTGTCATACAGCCCCCCTCGCAAGACGCTCCCCTGGCCTTACACCCCTGCCCTGCTCTCCCTCTTGCCAGTTATTCAACCGGCTCCAGCAGCTAGGCGGCCTCCCGCAAACGCAGTACCAAGCAGGAGCTACCTACAAGCGGTGACGACAGCCGGCCGGGCCTGGAGGCCGGGCGGAGGGCATCGTCATGGATGCCGCAATAAAGGACACACGGTCATATCGTGGACGCACGGCGCGTTGTGAAGTCTGGAGTTTGGTAGGGGCTGAAGTGCGCAGGAGTCGGAGCCGAGATGGATGCTCGGGGGCTGCCTTCGCGCGGGCTTCGGTGGCCAGGAGCCACCAACAGCGAGGAATGGAGCGGAGTGGCGGTCAAGCGGCCTCTTTGGGCAGCTCTGACGGCAGCGCAAGCCTCGCCGAATGAGCGGCCGCTTCGGAGGACGGACGGGTGAAACCGGGGCGCAAAGTGCCGTGCGGACGGGCTAGATGCTCTGTCCCGTCGAGGGACGGGCGGGGCTGTGGGCGTTGTGGACCATCTTGATGCGGTGACATGGCACGAGGCCCATGTCAAGAACCGCTGGTGTGTTGGAGAGGTCTGGGGGGGCCAATCTGGGCCCGTCAAGACTGGGGCGCAATCGCTGCCAGTTCGAACCGGAAACGAATGAGTACTCTTCAAGAGTTGTGAGCGCTGAGCCGAGCTGAGCGAGTGCAAGTATGGATCAGAGAGGTGACGTGAGGCGGTGGCAGGAATCGGATTCATTTCCTATTACAGGGAGCAGCAATCCCGTTAAGTCTGAAAGAACGCGAAACGTGCCCGTGCCTGTACAATTGGCCCCATTGGACGGCCGGTATGCCTGCCCTGCCGCCCTAGCGTGTCGTGGCCCTACCCTGACGCACAGCCCCCTGGCCTTCGTCCCTGAGCGGCCGCGAGTTAAACCCCCTGCCTACCGGTACGTTTCGTCTGGGGTCTGTTCAACAGTGACTGCCAGTCGTCAACATCACGCCCTGCTCCCCAAACCGCTGCCCACGGGCAGGTGCGGTTGCCCGTTACCCGTTACCCATACGAGGGTATCACGTGTCAGCTGCATCCCTTTAAAGTCAAATCCCAGTTAGTCAACCGTTGGCGGCCCAGTCAGTCGCTCGTCACTATCACGCCCGTGTAGAGTCACGCTGCACGTCACCGCGCAAGCTCGCACATCGCAACGCCGCACGCCACCGCTTTGCGTCCCCAGCACCCGAACACACGCTTCCGACGCCCGACCTCAAACACCAATCAGGCCAGCAGCCCTTCCACCCAGCGAGCGTGAATGCATTGGCATGTCTGCTGTGCTCCAGGGATGGGCCCCGCCTCAGGTTTAAACGCCCATGCCAAGGCCAAGGCTTTCGCTTCACACGACCCATCGCCGTCAGAAAGAGGTCAAGATCTCCGCCACGCCCGACCCAAAGCCCCGTGTGTGCACCACAACTGTGCCCCCAACCACTCAAAGGACCATGCCCTCGCACACGGCCGCGCGGTCAATAAGCGGTCATCACTGCGTGTCTTGCATCACGTGTCCCATCCGCGCACGCCCCCGTAGCACAGGCGTGCGGCATAACGACAGAAGCGGTAAACGCGGAACCCTCTGGGACCAGACGGGAGCGCGGTGATGCTCCCGTCACGGCATCTTATTGCTATGTTGGATAACCGCCACCGCCACCGCACGCCGCCCGCCCACCGCCCCGCTCCCTCGCCTGCAATCAGCTGCCGCCAACTCCTGCCACGACGCCTCAAGCCCGCCCCGAGAGCATCATCCGCCCCTGCTGCTCCTAGATCGGAAGCGCCTCAAAAGTCGTCGTCGTCATTGTTGGCGTACCGGTTGTTGGCGGTTGTGGTGTTGTTGTTCGCAGACGTGCCAAGCGCATCGTCTCCCGTGCCAGCGGGCGTGGCGCGCTGCGACCCAGTGGCCGAGGGCGCCGACGGAGCCGGCGCGTCACCGCCTAAGTCAATCTCGCCGCTCATGCCCGTCTGGTACGACATGGCCGCTGCAGACGGCTTGGTGGGCGTGACTCGCTGCGAGCCGGTCGCGGAGGGTGCGGAAGGGGCCGGGGCATCGGCGTCGCCGCCGAAATCGATCTCGCCGCTCATCTGCGACATGGAGGGCTTGGTCGGCGTGGGGCGCTGGGAGGCGGCGGCCGAGGGCGCGGACGGCGCGGGCGCCTCGGCAGCGTCGGGCTCGTCCCACCAGGGCCGCTCCGAGGTGGAGGGCGGCTTGAGCGGCTGGTCGTCGGGGTTGGTGGAGGCCGGCGCGGGGTCGGCAGAGAAGGACTGGTTGATGGGCGTGCCGAGGGCTGACATGCCGCTGGGCTTTACGGAGCCGGCTGTGGAGGGCTGGCGCTGCGGCTCTCCGGAGAAGGACTGGTTGATTGGCGTCCCAAGGGCCGACATGCCACCGGCCTTGACCGAGCCGGCAATGGACGGTTGCCGTTGCGGCTCCCCGGAGAAGGATTGGTTGATGGGGGTCCCAAGAGCCGACATGCCGCTCGCCTTGACCGAGCCAGCCGTGGACGGCTGGCGCTGCGGAGGCTCTCCAGAGAAGGACTGGTTGATTGGCGTCCCAAGCGCCGACATACCACCGGCCTTAACAGAGCCGGCGATTGAGGGCTGCCGTTGCGGCTCTCCGGAGAAGGACGGGTTCATTGGCGTCCCAAGACCAGACATGCCGCCAGCCTTGACGGAGCCGGCGTTGGACGGCTGGCGCTGCGGAGGCTCTCCGGAGAAGGACTGGTTGATGGGGGTGCCGAGGGCCGACATGCGCGCGGAAGGCTGGCGGTCTGCCATCGCGTCCGCGCCGGGCGTAGAGGCGCGCGGCGGCGGCGTGCCGGCTCCCGACTGCCGCACGGACCCAGCCATTGAGGGCGTGCGCTGGGGCGTGCCGGCGCCAGGCGTGGAAGCGCGCGGCGGCTCGGCATCTGGGTCGGCCACAGCCGCCTCCGCACCGCCGTCCGGCTGGTCCCACCATGGCCTCTCGCTCGGCGCAGGCGACTGGGCGCGGTCGCCCGAGAACGACTGGTTGACGGGCGTGCCCAGGGCGGACATGCGGGCCGAGCCGGCCACCGAGGGCGCGCGCTGGGGCGTGCCCGGCGTGCCTGATTGCTGCCTCGTGAACGAGCCAGCATTGGAGGGACGCACGGAGCCCGCATAGGAGGGCGTGCGCTGGGGCGTGCCAGTGCCGGCGCCGGGGCTGGAGACGCGGCCCTCGCCGTCGCCAGCAACGGGCGTGGAGGGCTCCTCCTCGTCTGCGGCGGGCTTGCCGCCGAAGTCAAACTCATCTGGGTTGGCGGCAGCGGCATCTGGGTCGGCGGCGGCGGACTCGTGCGGCTCCACGCCGCCCCACGGGGAAGCGTCGGCGTCATCGTCGCCGCCCGCGGCCGAGGCCTCCTCGCCGGCGCCGGTCGAGTCGGCGGCGCCGTGCGCCTCCGGCTCTGTGTCATCGGCGGGCAGGAAGGCCTGGGGGTGGAGCGATGGGAACGTGGGAGGGCGGGGGAGAGGTGAGTGGGGTGAGTGGGTGCACGAGCGGGCTTGACGTCTGGGTGAGGGCATCAGGACGTCGGTGGTAGGACCCCCGAAACCCGCCCGTCAAGCCCAGCACGGTGCTTACCCCGTCGTCAGCCGGCGCCTCAAGAGCCTCGTGCTCCGCCTCCTCGCCGCCGGCCTCCTCCTCACCGCCCGCCGGCTCAGGAGCCTCGGTGGCCTCGTCACCACCGTCCTCAGCCGCGGGGGCCTCCTCCTCGCCGGCCTCGCTCTTCGCCGCCGCCACGGGCGCCTCGTGCTCCGCCTCCTCCTCCTCGTCAGCAGCGGTGTCCACGTTGGCCCCGTACTTGCCCAAGTCCTCATCCTCCTCGTGACCCGCCGCCTCGACCTCGCCGTCCTCCTCGCCGCCCGCCTCTGCCTCCGCCTCGGCCTCGGCCTCCTCTCCACCCTCGGCCTCGGCCTCCTCCTCGCCGCCAGCCTCCTCCTTCTCCTCGGCCTCCGCCTCCTCCTCCTTCTCGGCCTCCTCCTCCTCGGCCTTCTCCGACGCGGCCTTCTCAGACGCGGGCTTGTGCGAGGACAGGTCGTTCTCGTCCTCCTCCCCGAAGCCACCCACGTTGCCAAAGTCGTAGTCGTCCGTGGGCTTCTCGGAGGCAGCGGGCATGGACGAGGCGGCGGCCTGCGGGGTGGGACGGGCAGGTGGGTTGAGGTGGGGTTTAAGGAAAAGTGAGGTAGGGTGGGATGGGATGGGGTGAGGCTGCAGGTGAGGCGCAAGGTCCGTCTCAGGCATTGAGCGGCGCCAGCCTGCCATTCCAAAGCTGCCACCCCAGCCTCAAGCATCGTCACAGGGTTTGGGGGCTCGGTTTCGGCCAAGTGCGTCGCTCAGCAACCCCACGCCGCACCCCTGCAACCCCAACCTCACCTCCTCGCCGTCGTCCTCCTCCTCCTCGCCCTCGGCCTCCTCCTCCTCCTCGTCGGCCTCCTCTTCCTCGGCCTCCTCCTCCTCCTCGCCCTCCTGCGGCGCCTCGCCCAGGGTGGACGCGGGCGCCTCGGATGCCTTGACGGGCGTGTCGGGGGCGGAGCGCACGGAGGCCACTGACTCGCGCACCGAGTCGCCGCCGCGGCGGCTGCCCTTGGAGGAGGCCTTGGCCGAGGCCTTGGGCGACTCCTCGTCGTCGCCCACCTCCTCGTAGCTGCCGGGTGAGGGGCGGTGGGTGGGCGATGGGGGCAGCGGGTGGGTGAGTCGCGTTGCGGTGGGTTTGCGGAGGGGCGGGGCAGCAGGTAGAGGCGCGCCAAGGAGCCGCGAGCCAGCGCAGAGAGCGGGCACGGGCGCACGGGTGCACGGGGGCAAGGGTGGCCAGGAGACGGAACCCCATCAGTTCGGGAACCCCGGCGCACGCACGCGCACACGCACGGCCGCACGCACCCGTCCTCGGCGAAGTCGTCGTCGTACGTCTCCTCCTCGGCCGGCACCAGCTCGGGGTCGGCCTTGGGCATCTTCTCGTACAGGGGGTTCTCCTGCGGGAGGTTCGGGGGCAGAGTCCGTTACGATCATGATGATCTAGGGTCCGCTAAGATAGGCCATCTTCACACTGCGCCCCGGCCCCACCCCAGCCGCCTCCCTCCTCCCCGCCCCACACAGCCCCCGCCCCCACCTGGGCGTTCACGTCATCCTCCTCGTCCGCCGCCTCCCCGAACACGGGCGGCAGCTGGCCCGTGAGCCGCTTGTGCTCCGCCACCAGCAGCGCCGCCACGTCAGCCAGCTGCTCCACGTCAGCCTCAAAGTCGGGGCGGGCCATGAAGCTGTCCATGTCCATGGCGCGGAGCGATCGGACCAGATCCGCCGTACCCTGCTCGTACGGCAGCGAGTGGGCCAAGGGGGTAGGATCAGCGGCGTGGTGAGGCGAGCTGGGGTTACAAAATCATGCCCGCTTGCGGATGGGAGGGAGCCTTAGGAGACGACCAGCACGCCAGTGCCTATGAGTGCGCGCACCTGCAGCAGCACGCGTGGGTCGTTGCTGGGCTCGGGCGGGGGCGGGGGGGAGCCGGAGGGCACCGCGGAGCCAGCCGAGTGCGGCCGGCGCGGGCGGGGCGGCTTGCCCCCGGCCGCCGACGCGGACGAGGGCTGCTCGTCCAGCGGGTCGCCGTTGGCGTCCAGCTTGCCGCCCGGCAGGCCGTTGAGCTCCGTGGTCAGCCTGCGGACGGGGGGCAGTCAGGGCAGCGAGCGGGTCAGTAGCAGGCCTACGGATATGGCCGGGGCCCAGGCTGGCCCAGGCTGCCAAGGCAGCGGGTCAGCAGTGACGCCTGTCAGGGCCAGCCAGGCCCTCCGCTCAACATGCGGACGGAGGAGGGCCCCCGGCGGTGAGAAGCAGAGATAAGGGGTGCGGGTTGGGGCTCCCAGCAGCCGCCCCCAGGGAGTGCCGGCCCTGGCCCCGGCCTGCCGCCCTCAACCCGAGCCGCCTCACGCATCCCGGTGCTTCCACGCCCAACTTCACCCCTCCAACCTCCACCACGGGCCGGCCTGCGGCCCCGGCCCCGGCCGCCTCACTTGGTCTGGTGCCCCGACCCCGAGCGTTCGACCCCCAACCTCCAACCCCCAACCTCCAACCCCCAACCTCCGCCCCGGTCCTGCTCACTTGGTCTGGTGCATGCGCAGGAAGCGGAGCACCTCGGTGCCGCCCGCCGTGGGCGCCTTGAGCGCGGCGCGCTGCGCAAAGGTCTCCATGGACATGCCGGGGGGGAACACGGCGCGAAGGAGCGCGGCCTGGCTCATGACGGCCCTGCGGTGTGGTGGTGTGTGTGTGGGGGGGGGGGGGGGTTAAGGGGCAGGGTTGGGGAGGGTTGGGGGAGGGGTGTGGGGGAGAGGACGCGGAGAGGTAAGGAGGCCAAGCTCTTCACCTCCACGCGGTCGCCACCCCGGCTGCCCAAACCCGGCGCCACCACCTGCACCACTGCTCAAGAAGCCTAGTCCCGGCCTCAACCCCTGCGGCCCTGCCCCAAACCCAGCCCTCACCACCCGCCCCGTCCCTCACTGTGCGCCTGCGCCTGCTCCTCCACCTGCCCTAGCCCCCACCTCCCTCTCCAGCCCCACCTCCACCCCCACCCCACCCCCAAGCCCCCACCTCCATCTCCATCCTGCTCCTCCCTCCTGCCCCATCCCCATCCCCATCCCAGCCTCCCTGTGCACCCCTGCCTCCCCCTCCAGCCCCCCCCCCCACCCTCACATCCGCCTCCCCCCCGCCTGTGCGCCTGCTGTAGCACGACCATGGTCTTCCGCACGCGCCCCCTCCCGCACCTGAACCCCCACCTGTGCGCCTGCTCCTTCTCCTTCCCCCGCCCCCCAACAAACACCGCCCTGGCAATACCGGCCCCCACCTGTGCGCCTGCTGTAGCACGACCATGGTCTTCGGCACGCGCCCCCTCCCGCACCTGAACCCCCACCTGTGCGCCTGCTCCTCCTTCCCCCGCCCCCCAACAAACACCGCCCTTGCAATACCGGCCCCCACCTGTGCGCCTGCTGCAGCACCACCATGGTCTTCCGCACGCGCCCCGCGGACAGCGTGTTGCCGGGCGCCAGGCGAGCGGGGGCGGCCGGCATGGTGGCGCCAGCGTCCGTGAACTCCCGCGCCAGCGCCTCCGCCGCCTCGGCCTTACGCTGCGCCGCCGCCGCCAGCGCCTCCGCGTCCTCCATGCGCGCCCGCATCACCGCCGACATCTCCATCTGGCGGGACAGCTCCTGCCCCAGCGCGTGCGCCTCCGACTGAAGCTCCGCAACGCGTGTGGCCCTGGCGGGGTGGTGGTGAGGGCGGGTGCGGGGAGGTGAGGGGGGTTGGGGTGCGGGGGGGGTGGGGTGATGAGGGCCAGCAAGTCGGCACCTCGCCCTGCCCCACAGCCCAGCCACTTCAAACCCCGCCTTCACTCGCCAGCAAACCGCTTCCAGCCGTCCGTCCCGAGCCCTCTTCTCCCTCCAGCCCTCCCGCCTCCCAGCCCCGCCCCTGCCCTCCCCCACCCTCGAGCCCCTCCCCCCCCACACCCACGCTCACTTGGTGCTCTTGAGCAGCTCCTCCAGGTCGCCCTTGAAGCGGTCCTTCTCGGCCCGCAGGCCCCGCACCTGCTCCTTGAGCCGCGCCACCAGGGCGGTTGTCTCAGGCGTGCGGTACATCTGGCTCATGCCACTGGGGGAGGGGGGGCGGGTGGGGAAGAGGGCGGAGGGAGGAGAGGGGAAGGGCGGGGATGAGAGCGGGCGGGTGGGGACGGCAAGTGCAGGTGCGGCTGCATGCCCGGCCCATCCAGGAGAAGCCGTGGACGCTGGTCCTGCGATGCCCTGCTGCATCCCCAGCCCGGGCTGCCTGCACCATACCACCACAGCCCCACACCACCGCAGCCGCAGCCCCGCAGCTCGGGCCCCAGTCCCGGCCCCCGCTGGGCCCGGTCCTCACATGGTGGGGCTGAGCGCCTTCTCGCGCACGTTGAGCACCTCCTCCGCCTTCACCAGGTTGATGCGCGCACGGCCCAGCTCCTCCTCCATGCGCTGCCGCTCCGTGCGCAGCAGGCGCTGCAGGGGGAGAGGGAGGAGAGGGGGTGAGGGGGTGAGGGGGTGTTTGAAGCTGATAAGCGGGAGCGCGTCGTTGTTAGTAGGTTGAGGCGGTGAGGGGCGGAGCCAGGGGGGGTGGGGGTCGCGAGGAGATGCCGGCGCCATCCGTGCGGTGGGTACCCCTATTGCCGGCCCAGCCTGGCCTCCTTTCCCCAGGCTGGCTCAGCAGCCCTGACCTACACGCCCGCTGTGCACCCACCCAAGCCACATCCCCGCCCAGGCTTCGGCCAGGCCACACAGCACACGCCCTCACCCCAGCCCGCCCCACACACCCCACCGCATGCAATACTTACGTTCTCATCCCTCAGCCCCGCCAGTGTCACTCGGAACCGCCTGTTCTCCTCATCCAGCGCCTCCGCGGTTTTGGAGGCGATGGGCCGCGAATCCCCGCGGCCGTACTGTGGCCCTGGATCCATGCCCGCGAACAGCCCAGATCCGCCGGATCCTATGCCGTACAGCATGCTCATGCCCATGTTGCGGGGCGAGTGGGGCGATGCGTCGCCCCATGCCATGACGGGCGCCGGCATGGCCCCGTTGGCGCTCACGGGCCGGTTGCGGTAGGGCGCCGCGGATTGGATGCGACGCCTGTATGGGAGAGGGGAGGGAGGAGGAGGGGTTATGGGTGGAGGAGGGCTGAGCTTCAGAGGGTGCAGCGGGAAGGTCTGGGCGGGGGTTAACGAGGTTGTGGGGTGGGGTGGGGAAGAGGCAGCCCCGTGTGGTGCGGGAGCAGGGGGACTGACCCCCACGGTTTGGACCCCTCCCCCAACCCCCGAGCGCCCACTCCCCCACGTCCGAGCCCCGACCTTCACCCGACCTGGTCCGCCTTCGAGCCTCCGAGCAGCATGGCCGGGAAGCATCCGCTCGGCAGTAACGGACGAGCGGTCTACCCAGACCCGTTATCGGTATGATGCCTCACTGTGCACTCACCCATTGCCGTAGGGCGACCCCGCTTTAGGTATTTGGGGCGGTGGGGCGGGTGGTCGATTGTGGGCGTGCGCCGAGAGTGGTCGCTGCGCAGGCCTTCCCCGGCCCGCCGGGATGTACTCCTAAGAGCAGTTGCGCACAGGGGGAGCGAGGGTTCAGGCCGAGCGGCGGGCTCGAAGTAACCATGGGACGCGGGGCCGCGGCCCGAACGCGCCCAGCCCTTGCCAAACAGCTGGGTCTCAGTAGAATGTTATCGTAACACACCTGGCGGCCGTCGTCGTAGTCTGCCATGCTCTGCGAGCTCTTATAGTGGTTAGAGCAGAGGCCGCGGGTTCTCCGGGCCCCTCCTCAGTGCTTCCTGGACTCCAGGTTGGCGTCTAGAAAGCTAAAGGGCTGAGTCGTGTAGCTCGGCGCGATGGCGCGCGAGCCTTGCTTGGCTCAGGCGCCCGAAAGCTCGCAGGGCGGTGGGCGCTTGCCCGCGACACAAAGAATGTAGCAGATTTGCTTCTAAGGTGAGATGCTTGCTAAGACTGGTCGCGGTAGGCACTTCGAGTAAGTGGGAGTGAAATGTTTCTTTCGCGGCCCTGGACACTCTCGCTAGTCTGCTAGTGGTTATGGTAAAGCTGAGCAGTGTTTCGGTCAAGCTGGCGTTTGCGGGGTGTGCGGGCTCGGCACCTTGCTGGCGAGCGCGTCAGCGCATGGACTGGGTAGTACACGGGCGAAGACATGTTCCTCTTGCCCTGCCCCAACACTCTGTCCACCACACCACTATGTTTGCCTTGCTCGCAGGGGCTAGGGCAGCCCGCGATGCCGGCTCCCGCCTAGCGCCCTCATCATCAGCCATCCACATCCGCCCCCTTTCCACCAGCTCCCCCAACTATAGCAGTGCCTCTAGCAATGATGCATCTACATCTTCCCCCGGTGCCGCGGTGTCGCTCCCCCACTCACCCCACGTCTACCGCCGCCTGGTCGTGGACAGCTTCGACCAGCTCAGCGCAAGCGGAGCTGGCGTGGACCCTCTCTCTGACTCTCTAACGGGGCGCATGCTGGTGCACGCCCAACTAGGCCGTGGGCAGCGGTTGCTCGACATCGGCTGCGGTGAGGACCGCCGGGATGGGGGGGGGGGTGCGGCCGAAGGGGCCAGATGCCGTCACAGGCTAGCCACCGAGCCCCAGCCCCCGCTCCATGACTTGTCCCCACCTCCCTCGAGCCAAGCCGAGGCCTATGGCTGACTCGCCTCTTTGTCCGTCCTGACTGCGGCCTGCAGGCTCAGGGCAGCTGCTGGTGCAGGCCGCCCGGCGGCTGGGCCCGAGCGGGGCCAGCCTGGGCCTCGACATCGCCCCCGGCATGGTGGCAGCGGTGGGTGGGGCCCAGGCGGTCATGCAGGCGATACTTGTGTGTCGGTGTCTGAAAATGGACAGCTGGAGGCGGTCTTGCTGCCCGTGCTAGCGCGCTAGCGGACCCGTTGGTCCATGGGCGGTGGCCGGCGCTGCAGAGTCCAGCACAGCTACTGGGTACCGTTGGCTCCCTGGTCCCCCCTGGTCCCCCCTGATCCCCCCTGGTCCTCCCTGGTCCTCCCTGGTCCTCCCTGGTCCTCACCAACGTCGTTACGGCTATGCGGCCCCCTCCCCATGCCGTCGCCTTCACCCACGCACGTGCACCCCCGCAGGCCCGCCGCGCCGTGGCCTCCGCCCGCCTCCGCAACGTGGAGGTGATGCAGGCGGACGCAGAGGCCGCCACGCTGGCGGCGGCGTCGTACGACATCATCACGTGCTGCGCCACGCTGCCGTACATGTACGACCCGGGCGCTGCGCTGGCGCTGTGGCGGGGCTGGCTGCGGCCGTCGGGGCGGCTCCTGGTGCAGTCCTTCAAGGTGCGAGCGTGTCAGGGGGCCGGCGGCGAGCGGGCCAACAATACCCAACCTACATGTAACTCCCAACATCCCGTCGTTTCGCCCCTGTCTCCTCCTCTTCGATCTTCGACGCCGCCCTACGCCCCACCCCCCGCCCCTCCTCCCGCCCCTCTTGCCCCCCTCCCCCCAGTCCCCCTTTGACCCCGAGTGCGGCCTCTTCTACGACCTGGCTTCGCAGCACGGCCTGGACTGGGCCTTCCCCAACCCCCTGCAGCCGCTGGGGGACCGGCAGCGACTGGCGGCGGTGCTGGAGGCGGCGGGGTACAGGCGGGTGCAGGTGCGTGTGCTGACCCTGTGTTAGTAGCTGAGTACTGAGTAGCGAGTAGAGCAAATCCAGAGCGGACCCCGTGGGGGGGGGCGGGCAGGAGCGGGAGCAGATAGGGGGCTGGGCGGATGGTTGGGCGGAGGGCTAGACGGGCGAACGTCAAACGTGTGTCCGCTTCAGTAGAAAGCCTTGCACGCTCTGACCTGCCTGGGGCTTTGCACACCGTCCCCCACCACCCCTTCACCCCCCCACCGCCAGGTGTTTGAGGAGGCCTCGGACGTGCTGGTCCCCGCCGCCAGCGCCCGGGCCCACGCGGAGGCCATGTGGGAGAGCTCCGTATCCTCCCCCCACCACCACCTGGGAGAGCTCACCTCCCCCTCGGCCCCATCCCCCCCGCCCTCGACCTCGCCCTCGGCGAGAGGGGCAGGAGGGGCAGCCGCGGGCGGGGAAGGCGCGGGCGGAGCTGGGGCCGGGGGTGGGCCCTCGGCAGGGGCGGCGGCAGCGGGAGGGGCAGGAGGGAGAGGAGGAGGCGCAGGGCGGGGGCCGGGGTCGGCGGCGGTGGCAGCGGCAGCGGCGGCGCGTGGGAGTCGGCCGGGGGCAGCGGTCGGCGGTATCGGCGGCAAGGCCGCGGCGCTGAGCGCCCGCCGGCCTGCCCCGGCCTCACCTACAACCCCAGCCCCATCAACACCCAATTCCGCGCCGGCAGGCGCCGAGGGGCCACCCAGCTCCGCATCCGGAGGGGCTCCGGGACAGGGGGTGGCGGGGCCGGGATCGGCTCAAGGGCAGGGGCAGGGGCGGGTGCTGGACCCCAAAGCGGTGGCGGCGTTCCGGGAGGCGTTCCTGGGTGCAGCGGAGCGGAGCGCGCGGGCGCGGCTGAGCCACGGTGTGGTACGGACAAAGGTGGGGGTGCTGTACGGCATGGGGCACGCCACGTAGGGGGGCCCGGGCCACATGCAATGTGGAATGCTGCTGGTGGCCTGTTCCTGGCCGTGTGGGGACTTGTGATCTCATGATGATGGCGGCTGTACGGCATGGGGCAGGCCGCGCAGGGCCCCAGTGAGATCACAGCGGAGCTGCTGGCTGTGAGCAGGTCGCGGCAACGAGCGCGTGGGCTTGCTGCGGGCAGGGGCTTGGTGAGGGCGCTGCTTAGTGCCAGGCAGGCAGATGCTTTGGCCCTGTGGGCGGCCGTTCTGTAAGCGCGGGTTTTAGCGCTTGAGCTTGAAGCGCGCCTGCCGCTCTGGCTCCAACCCTGTGTCTGGGCCCAGTGGGCGCCCAGGCCGCTTAAGAGCGTGATGCCGTACGGGCACTGAGCGCACCTGGACCAGGCCGGTTGCACGCTTCCCTACACTACCAAAGCGCCGCACAGCTGCTATGTTGCCTCGTGCTTCTGTATTGCCTCGCCCGAGTTGCTAGAGCAGGGCGCTGACCCGCTTGGACATCGCGGACTTGAACATATATGGTGGGTGGGGGCTTCTTGGCAGTGCCCGTCTAGTTGCAGCTACCTTCAGCTGAGTAGCATCTCGCGTGCGCTCGGGCAAGGGGGGGCTGAATTGGAATGCTAAAACCCGCAAGTGAAATTGCGTTCTGCGACCTGAACTCAAGGCCGAGCACCATGCGCATGAGCGCTGCGCTGCTGAGCGCCGGCTACGGGGGGCGGGCCGCTCACATACACGGCACCGCCCTCGAGGAGGCCGCGTACAGACACGCTCAGATACACGGCAAAGCCGTAAGGGAGGCCACGACGGAGGCCATCGCAGTCAGCATGATCGGCTCGGCCATGGTATTCTGCTTCACCGCGGTGCTGCTCCGCTGGAGCCTGCGACGGCGACCGCCGCCGTAAGCCCCCACCATGAGCGGCAACCTCACGGTGCGTTGCTGGCACATGCCGTGGCTCTTCTGTCGGGCAAGTCCTTGCCGGGGGCTAGCTAAGAGGTTGGGCTCGTCTGCTGTGACGGCCGCGGCTGCCCGCCCCTCGCGCCTTCAGTTCTTCCTGCCTGCCTCGGTCTGCCTGACAGGGCCTGACCCCCCTTCCAGGCCCATGATATCGATGTGGGCGGCGTGCGGAGTTAGCCACGTTACTCCTACATTATTGCGCCGGCGGCGTGCTTGACTTAACTTGATGCTGGTAACTAATGCGCTTAACAAGCTTTGATTGTTGGGCGGCCGTGCGCTTGGCCGTGCGTGCTGTGCATATAGAGCCGGGCCTAGCTGATGCTTCGTACCTGCTTCGTAGGTTGGCGCAACATGCGTGAGACACTTTACTTAAGCGTTGCCGCCTGCCGTGGACGGACGCAGACTGAGGGCCTAAGCGCATCGGCGGAGGGGAGAGCGGGGGGTGGCGTGGGGGTGGCGCCAGGTGGGAGGCGGCTGGCGCGGGCATCTTCTCTTTCGGATTAAGGCAGTGCAAGTTGTGCACCCAAGACCCAACCGAACCGCCTAGTCCGGCTTGCCCCCATTATGAGTCCCTTGTTGTTGCAATCAAGAAAGCTGGCCAACCTAAGAGTCCTCTGACCAGGCTCTGACTGACTCCAGCGCAAGCAGCTCTGCCGCATTGCCACACCCTCTGCTCGCATCCTCGGATCACCCCGAGGCCGGAGCACACGGATTGCAAAGCCCCACCCCTGCACGCCCCCAGACGCTCCTCAAGTTGTCCGCCCCGGCACCGCTGAACGCGCACGGGACCGTCTCCCCACCACGAACGGCACGAAGCCTTGACCTCGGTTCGGCAAAGCAACAACCACTGTTCTTCCACCGTGCCCTAGCAATCTAATCACAAAGGACGATACACAGATCGCGGATACAACGGGCAACGGACACGCATGCAAGACCACCACCACGAGTCCACGACGCCCCTCGCAGCTCTGCCTACCCCAGCTGCAGCAGCCGTTCCCTCAGGTCCTGCGCCCGCCGCTACTGCCCGGCCACCCCCTCCTCCTGGGACAAACCTTGGGCACCGGGGCCCCGCCCGCCCCTACCTCTGGCCCCGCCCCCGCCCCTGCCCCTGCCTCCGCCCCGACCAGCCGGCTCTCGCGCGTGCCCCGCGGAGCTCCCCCCTCCGTGCGGCCCCCGCCTCGGTGCCCCGTCGCCTGCCCATTGCTGCTGCTGCCACGTCAGCTCCTCCCGCGCTCCCCCCGCCGCCGGCGCTGACGGCGGGACTGAGGGCGGCGGCCCCCTGGCCCCGCCGGGCGCGCGGCGCCTTGGGGCCTGGGCCTGCGAGCCGCTCCCTCGGGCCCACGAGGGCCCGTCAGGGGACCACGCCGCGTGTGTGGCGGACTGAACCGCCGGCGCCTGTGGTTGCCGCCAGTGTCCCTCCACGCCTGAACCTTGGCTGTGGGAGGTCCAGGCAGTCGTGCCAAAGCCGCGCGCCCCCGACCCCTGAGCCTGGGCTTGGCCGTATCCCGTTGCGCGGGGCGCGTGGGCGGGGCCCCGGTAGGGCGCCGGAGCCGCCGGCTGCTGCGGGCTCAGCATGTCGGGCCGCTGGCAGAGCGCGTGGAAGGCGCGGACGTGCATCATGTCGCGTACCGAGGGTAGCGCGTTATCGGCAGCGATCTGCGGAGAGGCAAGGCGGGGTGGGGCAGGGCGGCAGCACCAATCATCGACACGCCGACTGCGAGGTATCTAGCCAACAGGATACGCGGGTGCATCACATGATAGATACCCGTGTGCGGTGCGGGCGTGTCCCAGTGCCCCCAGGGTCTACGGCCCTGCCGTACGGTGCCGTACCATACCTGCAGCAGGCTGTGCGCCTGCACCATCAGGTTGGCTGCGTGCAGGTCGGGCAGGCGCAGGCGGGCGGCGCGCAGGCGGGGCTGCCGGAAGAGCAGCGTCTCGACGTGGTGGCGCTGGGGAGGGGGAGGGGGCGGAGAAGGGGGGGCGTAAAGGAGGCGGCAGCGCTGTGGAGGGAGGACAGGGCACTGGGTCAAAGCGAGGGGGGGGGGGGGTGGAAATTATAGAAAGGGAGAGCGGGTGCGATGGGGGAAGGGGTGCAAGGGCGAGAGGGCTGGTAGGCGTGCGGGCCAGGCAGGTCAAGGCAAGAGGGCGGAGTGAGAGGCCAGCGGCGGAGAGGCAGGCATTGGTGCGGTGCTGCATCCAGGCCAAGCACACAGCGCCCTGGCTATACGGCAGTCGTACCTGCTCCACCTGCCGTACGAATGCCTCCAGGTGGTACGGCTGTACGGCCTGCTCGGCCCCTGGCAGCTCCCGTACTAGCCGTACGATGAGGTGGGCCAGGGGCCCTGGCTTGCTGGGCAGCGGGGGGAGGGGCTCCAGGTTCCCGGGGTCCACCTGGACCGGACGAGAGGTGCAGGTGAATCGAGGGAGGGAAGGGGGGCGCTCTTCAAGTACGGAGGAGAGCGGCATCCAGGCAAGGAGTCAGAAGGGGGCGTGCACACAATCTGGTAAAATGGCGCATTTCGCGGCGGCTTCTGTGTTCAGTCGGTTGTCCATCGGTCCGTGTTGCTGCCAGTATCGCAGCGCATCGCCCCGTTCCCCCGCCCGCTCCCTCACCCCCTGCTTCCCCCCCACCGCTCCGACTCACCTCCACCAGCACCCCTTCCTCGCGCCACTCCGCCTCCCGCCCCCGCACGCACACCACCTCCCGTACGGCACCCCGCAGCCCCAGCGCGCCGTACACGCGCCGCAGCAGGGGCGAGAGCACGTGTGCGGCGGGGGGCAGCGAGGGGCTCTCCAGGTCCACCCCTGCAACAGGTTGGTGCGAGGCACAAGGCAAGAGGCGTTCAAGTCAGCCAAGAGATGTCAGGCATGAGGGGTACTTCCGCTCCGCATCCCGCCGCCTAGCGCTGCCTCGGCCCAAGCTGTTGCCCACTTCTCCCCCCCTCTGCCCCCCCCTCTGCCCCAACCCACCCCAACCATCAGGTGCTGCCCCAAACCACCTGCCCTGCTTGCCCGCGCCCCGGCCCGCCCCCGCACACTCACCGCACATGAACAGCCTCGCCTCCCGCAGGTGCCAGCACTTCTCGTTCAGAAAGTGCGGCGGATCACGTAAGGCAGCATCGCTGATGTCGTACTGCTGCCGTACACGCCGTACACGCTCGGCCACGTCGTGCATGCACACGCGGCCTTGGCCCGTTCCCACGGTCCCGGCACCTCCCGGGCCCCCGGCGCGGTCCGATGCTCCGACCTCCTCGTCCTCCTCCTTCTTGAGCGGTGCCCCGAAGTTCTCTGCTTGGGGACCCGATTCCGCATCCTCTGCCGGGGCCTCCTCATCCGCAAGCTCCTCCTCCGCGCCCGCCTCTGGCTCTGCTGAGTCAGCCTCCGGGGCCTCCGACCAGCCCGTCGTGCCACCCTCGTGGCCCGTGCCCACCCTCGTGCCCTCCGCTTCCGCCTCGCCAGCGCTGCCCAGGGTCAGAGCGGCCAGCACGGCCGCCGCCGCTGCAGCCGCCTCTGCAGCCGCCGCAGCCTGCTTCTTCCCCGGCTTACGCCGCGGTCGCCCCTGCCCCTGCCACGGCCCACCTGAGGGCTCCTCCACCGCCCCCTGCTCCACCCCAGCCCCCAGCCCCACACCCTCCTCGACCCCCTCCCCAAGCCCCACACCCTCCTCCACCCCCTCCCCCGCCTCCTCCCCTCCCTCCAGCCCCTCCCCCCGGTCCAGCCCCAAGCGGGGCGCCCAGGCCTGCAGCTCACGTGCGGCCGCCTCCACCCTGTCGAGCCCCCGGTACCTGACAGGGGGGGAGGACAAGGGGGGAGGGTCGCAGTTGCTGAAGCCGAAGGATAGATCGGGTTTGATCGTTGGATGGATAATGAGATTGGGCGTGCGTCATCGACACAAGCCCACTAGCACAGCCCAAACGTCGACAGCAGGAAAAGGCTGCACTGCCCCACTTCACACAAAAGAATGGTCGTATAGTATCAATCATTGATAGTCAACAGCGCCCGAGCCCAAGCCCCAGACCCACTTGTGGATGAACTGGGGCAGAGCTCCCAAGTGGTCGTTCCCGAGGAACGCCGGCAGCAGCGGCAGCAGGCTCGGAGGCAGGCGCAGCGCGGCAGCAACGTCGGCGGGGGTGACCTCACAGATGCTGCGGATGCCCTTGCCGTCTGGCGGGCGGGGGCGGTGGGGGTCGGGGTCGGGAGGGCGTGTGTGTTTTGATAGCGCGTGGCAGCGGAGGGGTGGCGGCGGGGGTGACCTCGAGAATGCTGCGGATGCCCTTGCCGTCTGGGGGTTGGGGGGCTGCGGGACAGCTTGTATTCCTGTTATGGTGTTATGGCGATGCGTAGTCTGTTAGAGTGTTGTGGCGATGCGTAGTGCGAACTAGAAGCCTCCTACGAAGGGCGGGCGTCATGCGTGCTTCATGCCAGATCTCGGTACCCTTGGGGTGATGTACTGCAGCATGCACGCTCCGCCGTACCTCGTACAGAGAGCGTTCCGTAGTCCCACAGCGCAAAGCCGCCCTGCTCGTACCTGTACGGCACGGGAGCAGTGGGTGCGTGGGGGCACGTGCACGCGCACTGGCCCTGTGACCCACATGACCCACATGAGGAAGTCTGAGTCACTCGTGAGTACGGCACGCGCCCCGTGGTGGGCGGCGTAGGCGGCGGCCTCCCGGTCTGAGTCATCCACCGAAAAGTACACCTGGGGGGCGGGGGCAGGGAAGGGATGGCAAATTGGCAAGGGGTCTCTCGAGTGCACGCGGGTGCCGTCAGTCCCTCCAGGGTCAACCCCCAGCTAAACGCCCCTTGCCCGCACCGAGCACCCTGCCTCAGTGGACCCTCCCCAACAACCCAACCTCTTCAGCCTCCGTCCTACACCCCTTCCCCAGCCCCTCTGACCCCACCCCACCGTGCACCCCGCCTCCCGCAAAGCGTCCCCCAAGTGCTGCAGTGCCCGGTTGGGTGCGGCCCAAAGGCTCCTGGGCATGGCTTTCGCCTCGGCGCCCTCCGCCTCCAACACTGCGGCAATCTTATCCACTTGCTTGACATCGCCTCGCCTGCAAGGCGGGGGAATAGCAGGTTCAGTGAGGCAGGGACGGTGTTGGGACGAGAGTTCGAGGGAACTCGCGCCACCTACCCCTCACCGTGCGTTGGGCATCGATGCTGCCCCCCCCCTCAACCGTCCCTGGTCCCGAAGTGGCCCCACCCCACACCTTCGAGCGAGCCACTCGCGCATCTTGTCCTTGGGGATTGCGGCATCGATAAACGCCACTACCCGGAAACCGGCCGCACGAAAAGCCGCGATGTCCTGTGCGGTGTGGCTCCATAGCCAGTGGTAGTCGTAGATAAAGTGCAAGCCGTCCTGGGGCCGCAAGTACCGGCGTAGCGCGGCTGGAGCATCTAGCACCAGCAGGTCCTTCCCAACGCGATCTTGGGCTCGCGGGTTATCCAGCTTGCGCCATAGGTCCTTCTCCTTCAGGTAAGAGCTTAAGCCGGTCACGCCCATTGTGGTCAACTTTCCCGCCCTCGCGGCTAGGCCTGCTTCACAATGCCCCTTGCATATTGGCGGTTAAACGTTTGTGTTCCAGGCCTAAATTACCTTGCCAGGCGTGCACATTGGCATGCCAGGCGGCCTGCCCGTGACCGCGCCCGTGAGCCTGCCCGTGACCACGCCCGCGAGCTCGGGTCGCGCCCAACGACGCCTCCTAGCAGGCCTCACCTGGCAACGGAGGGTTCTCACGACGCAGGATGGACCTAAGGACTAAGGTCGGGGCCTCGGGGGACACAGGTTGGGCCGGTGACCCTCCTCTGTGCGGTCTTCTCCCACCTCACTCTTCTTTCCTGCTTTGCCACGGCCGTGAGGTGACTGGCGGTCCGGAGCCAAGCGTGCCATCGTGCTCTGCGCTGCATTGCGCTTTGCTTTAACCCTCCTCTGCCACCCCTTGAAGCACCGCCCCGTCCCGGCGGCCCCCAGCCTCTCCCTGCCCACCCGCCATTTCCCGCACGTCACGACCTTGATGAAGATCAGCTGCAAGCCGCAAGGGGCGCCCGTCTACGTGTCTTCATCCCTCCGGCTATGCGCCCTTTGGGTCTTTATTTCGTGCGCTCCAAGGCACGCCCACTGTGAGCGCCCACATAGCGTAAGTGCCTAGGCGCTCATTTGCTGACCATATCGCAACCCATCACGCAGTTGCATACCCCCAAGTTGACACCTGTAGATATGAACACAAGGAAGGTCGGTCCTACCAGACCGCCGATAGATGGCGGCCCTGCAGTCGTGGCTAGCCGATGCCTCCGCCCTCCCCCCCTCGTACGACATCAGCAGGCCCCTGCTGGCACATCTGCCTGCGACCTGTCCCTCCTCACAGGGACGGGCCCCAGCCCCCTAAAGGCCACCCGCTGGTTGGCGGCACGACCTTGCTGGGCACAACCTGCATACTCGGTTATTACACTCGATGGCCTTTCCCCTGCCAGGCGGTTGTGATATTCGATGCCCTTGACACACAGCTGTCTGGGGGGCAGGTGAATCGGATTCTACATGCGACTTTCAACCTGCCCCGGCGGAGGCTTTAGCAGGACACACTTCCGACTAATCAGCGGCTGCCGGCAGGGTCGAGCAGGGTTGATCCAGGTGCCTTACATGACACGTTGCACCTGTGTTACGGCCCCTGTGCCACGGCCCCGCAGGGGCGATACGTTGCAACACACAAGCGCCCTTCTGCCCATTTCCAATGCGGCGGAAAGCTACAAGTTCCGTTCTGCCCCTGCGGCTATGCGCCCTTTGGGCCCTTGTCCCGCGCTCACCACACTCACTACGAGCGCCTAGATATGTGGCGCTCTCGCTCAACCCCCCCCCTTTCTGGAGGCGGTTCCTGCTGTATAGTCTTAGTCAAGTCAATATATAACTTCAGGAGTGATCAACCTTGCAGGCGGTATACGTCTTCGCCCCCAACCACGCATAGAGATGAAGCGAGCAAGGCGAGCCATGATCAGATCAATTGTCCTTGCAGGTGGGGTTCCCTTATCAATCGAATGCGCAAGCGGCATCTGTCTACGTGTCTTCATCCCTGCGGCTATGTGCTCTTTGGGCCCTCCTCCCGTGCGCATCACAGTCAGTATATATATGCCTTGATAGTGCAAGCCTTGCGTAACAAGCAGTAGATGAGTTGGAGTCATAAGGGGTACACACCACTACTAATGCGTCCCACAAGGTATACCAGTCCTCCAGACCATATCGCAACCCATCTTGCTGTTGGATACCCCCAAGTTGACATGTTCAGATGTTTACGCAAGAAATAAGGCTATTCCTACCAGACCGCCGACACATGGCGGCCCTGCAGTTGTGCAGGCTGCCCCCTCCCCCCTCCTCATCGCCTGTGCGCCCGCGCCTGCCCCCGCCCACCCTTGCGCAGCCCCGCCGGGCCGAACCACCGCCCCCGCTCGTGCCGCCGCCGCGCCCGCTCCACCTCCTCCTCGGCGTCCGTGTCACAGCCCTCCTCCTCCACCTCCACCTGCTCCCACATGTCCTCGCCAGACGCGTGTCGGTCATTTTGGGACTCACACCACTCACAGCAGTAGTGCCGCAGCGCTTGGAAAGCCGCCGCCCCGGCCTTGGGGTCAGCCCCAGTCCTCGCCTCCAGCCACTTCAGGACCTCGGGCGGAGCGGAGCGGTTGAGGGCGAACGCGTACAGGCGGTTGCGGTTGTGGCCCAAGGGCACCCCCGCCCAGTTCAGGGCGAAGAGCAGCCGCCACTCGCCTTGCTCCAGGGCCGCCTCGTACGGCTCACCCATCATCTGTGGGCGCAGGGAAGAGCGAAGGGGGCAAACGACGTCAAGGGCTTGAGGCACAGCGTCTTAAGAAGAGTAGGAGGCTTGTACCTCCGCTGGGCCCTGGACGTGCACCCCGAAAACCCTGTTTCCACGCCAACGGTGTTTACACACGCTCTGCGGCCCGCCCAGGCCCAATCGCCCTTCATTGCCTCCCCACCCTGCCCCGCTCTGCTGCTCACCGGCTGAGGGCAGCCCAGCGTTGCCAGGAAGTCCACGGCCGCCTCGCAGCCCGACTCGACGGCTGCCTTCCACGCGTCCTCGTCAGCAACGCATCCCCACTCGATCGCCCACGTCATCGCCACAACGGACCCAGACCGGGCGGCGGAGCGGAATGCATCCTCAGCCTTGCTGACGCGGCGCAGCTCCTCCGCAGTCAGACAGCCGGCGACCCAATCCAGGACGGACATGCGGCCGCCAGAGGCAGCGCCATCCACCACAGCGCCCCACTGTTCGGGGCCCCACGCCGCCGCCTTCGCCCTCAGCTCCTGCAGCAGCGCTAGGCACCCGGCCTTGGCCACCTCGTGCGTGACGCGCCGGAGCCACCAAGGGCTAGACATGAAATCGCCCAGCGAAATCCCACCAGCGGTAAGCCGCCGTAGCGCCGGCACGCGGTCCAGCAAGAGAGCGGGATGCAGGGCGTCCTCGTGGGGACGGCAGCCCTGGCCCTTGAGCCACGCCGTCCGCTCTTCGCAGTCCTCCGCTGTGTGCCCGGGGAAGGGCGCCAGGGCGGCCCCAAACAGGCCCTGCCCGTTCCCCAGGGACAGCTCCTGACTCATCTCCGCCGCTCGCTCCACCACCCACTCCGCCTTGTGTCGCCAGTCCCTGGGGCTGCGGAGGGCAGCCTCCAGGACCGGCTGCCAGCCCTTCGCGGCCCACTTAGACGGAATGGCCTCTGGTGTGTCGAGGCCACACCAGGCCCACAGCTCGAGCACCTTGGGCAGATCGCAGCCCACGAGCGCCGAGGGAACCAAGTGCTCCCGAGCCTCCTCACGGCCCCACGCCTGCCCGACCGCCTCCGCTGCTGCCTCCGCCTCCGCCAGCCGTGACGCTTCCCGCAGCAGCCACCCCAGCAGGTCCACGTGCCCGCTGCGGGCCGCTTTGCAGGCAGCCGCGACGCAGGCGTAGGAGCTGTGGACCAGGTTGTACCTCGCCTCGAGAGCCTCGTACCCGGACTGATCCTTGAGGATTACGCTCCACTTCGGCACGTCTGGGCACTGCTCCAGGCACCACTCGCAGATGGCGCGAGATCCGTGCTGCGCGCCGAGGAGGAAGAGCTTGCGCCAGCTGACGCCGTATCGCAGACGGTCAGGCTCCCGGGACCATTCGCTGCTGTCTCCATAGGAGGAAGACCGGCCCGGCCCAAACTTCATGTGCCGCTCATCCGGGGGCAGCTCCGCAGCCGCCAGCGCCACCTGCAGAGTCTCCACGGCGCTGTAGGCGGCCGCAGAGGACGCCAGCTGCTCGCGCTGGTCCAGGTTGAGGTTGTAGCATGCGCCAGGCTGGGCCCAGTGCTGAGAGAAGGCCCAAGCGACCACCGGCTGCGAGAGATGAAGGTCGACATGCTGCTTGAACTGCGCGGCCGCTGCCTTGTTCACGAAGCGCAGGCCAGCACGGTCATTGGAGCTTAGCTTGGACGCGATGCAGCCTAGAACGTCCTGCTGGTTCCAGATGTGCGAGAGGTCAACCTCGTGAGTCGTCGCAGGCTGGGACATTGCGCCCTCAGTATGCTGCGTGCGGGTAAAGAGGTTTCTCGCTATCGTGTGGGATGGCTCGTGTTTCAAGGTTTGCGGTGCTAGTTTGGGTGGTGGAAGCTGTTGTGTCTCAGCAGGATGCCGGAAGACTATGTATGTTCGGCGAAGTGCCGGATGCTGCAATCCGGCTTGGGGCCTTGGCCAGCCCCGCGCTGGGCCCCGCGTGGGCCCAGGCCAACGGGCACGCACCTTCCGCCCGCGCACTAGGCCCCGCCCGCCCGCCAGCATTCCTCCGGGGTGCTGCTGAAGCCTTCATCTGTTGTTGCACCGGGAAAGGCAATCGAAGCGTTTGGCTATTTAGATGGCAGACGGCGGCAGCGCGTGGGTGGCCTGTGACGGGCCCAGCCCGCCGGGTCCGCCCAGGCCCAAGACGACGCGGTCGACCACCACTGGCGACGGCACCGTCGGGCACAGAAGCAGAGTACGAGAACCTGACAAGGCTGACATTGCAGAAGTACAGCCAGGGGACTCGGACGGCATGGCTGCGGAGGCACAGCATTGCCTCGGCGCCCCCTGGCTCCTTCCTTTCCCTCGTGCCACAAAGCGGATGTGGACTGACTCCTATACACCACAGCAGCGTTGTCCTGTCATCTTACGCAGACAAGCTCCAGAAGGCCAGAGCCAGACGTTGCAATCTGATTGCTCCCGGGGCCCATGCTTCCTACGTTTGCCGCCCCCAACACTGGGCGCCGCCCGCCGGCCCGCGCGCCCGTGGAGTCCCCCGCGCCCCGCCCGCTCCCGCCATCCACCCGTAACCTCCCACATCAACATCTGCTTGTAGCAGTGTAACGTTCCCCTGCGCAGCCGAACGTGATCCGCACCAGCCCCCGCGCTTCGCTTCGTTGTTTTCTTCTACACCCCCGCGGGCGGCAAGCCTCGAATGCATCGAGATGCGTCGCGCTGCCCAAACAGAGATATCCACACAGATCCCTTGCCTCCACCATCAAGATCAGCCGGTCTTGACGTCAGTAGGATAGCACGTGTCCAAGCATCACCAATCCACAAAATCCTAGGTCATCTGGATGCCGTGCATCTGCCGGCACAGAAGTATCAACACCGGCGCGCCTTCTCAATGTAGCCCGCCCCTTCCAACACCACCCTCTGATATTTCCATGCAAGTGCTCTCAACACACGCATTACATGCGCACCAGTTCCTGTTCCCAGGCGGTCTCCACAACATCACTGCTCATGCATACGCACAGCCGCCGGTGCTTCGAGTGCATCACGCCACGCATACATGCATCTTAGCAAAGCCGCGCCACGCCAAAGTCACACGAAGCATGCGTACCAGTGTCCCCACAGCCCTGCGGCTCGGCATTGGCATCAAAGCTCTGGTGTACTGACGCCCGACTCCTTCCCTCTCGGAAGGCCACACATACTCCCAGTCCCGGCCCCAGCCCCGTAGCCCCTAACACACGGGGACTACGCCCCAACCCCGCAGTACACACCCACATTGCAGATGCACGTACACAGTTCACCGCTTTCCCCGCGGCCTCCCCCGGGTAACCCCCCCCCACACACACACCGGCATTTCACGAAGAAGTTGAAAGCACCCTCCTCCCCGCTGGCGCACAACCCGGGTCCCCCGCAGCGCATCAGTACAAAACTCGAGCCCCCGCCTCGGTCTCCGCATCAGCCGCGCAGGTGCTCCCGCCTCGATCCACCGCCTCCAGCCCCGCCTCCAGCCCCGCCTCTACGAGCTCCGAATCGACCGTCACGTCTGCGCTAGCCAGCCTGCTTGCAGCCATGACCTCGCGCCACGCGTCGAGCTTGCATTCAGCGTTCGCGGTGCGCTCGATCGCGGCGTTGTCGGCGCACATGAGCCCTCGCTTCTCCAGCTCCTGTAGTAGTGCTAGCTCCTTGACGAGGTCCGCGGCCGCCGGCCGGCGCCCCGGGTCCTTTCGCCAAGCGCTCATGAGCAGTCGCTGCAGCCGCGGCGGCCAGCGGTCCCACGGGTCTTTAATCCCGCATGCCGCCAGCTTGGAAGGTGCGGTCTGCATGGGCGGGCGCTGGTCGCGCAAGAGCACCTCGGTGGCTATGGCTGCGGTTGGGGGGGTGGGGGGTGGGGAGGGAAGGGAGGGGAGGGGAGGGGAGGGGGAAGGCGTTTGGCAAGCGGCGTGGGGGTGTGGTATAGAGGGGCGAGGGGCCAACAGGGGGAGGGAGGAAGAGGGCTACGTGTTGAGGGGCGCTAAGGCGGCGTGAAGGTGCATTGCCGCTCCTTGCACTCCAGACGGACAGACGCTCGCTTTGTGTGAGAAGGTCAAAACGCCTCTTGCCGAGGTGGTCTGCCCCGTTGAACGCCGACCGGTCCGTCCCCAGCCCCACCCAAATGAACAGCGTGTGTCTTGCGTGCGATGCGTGCGGTGCTTACCCACTGCGCTGCTGAGCTGCTGCCAGGGGCGCTCCCCCGCCAGCATCTCCCACACGCACACGCCCCAGCTGTAGATGTCCACCTGGGGGGCGGGGGTGGGGGGGGGTGCACGGGGGGAGGGGCCAAGGGGAGGAAGGGAGCAAAGCTCAGGGTCATCGTCAAGGCTCAGCGGCGGACGGCTCAGGGCTGGCAGTTGGGTTGGGGGCCAAGGCCGAGAGACGGGTTGCAGACGTCCGCCTGGGGGATGGAATGGGGTCTAGAGGGGGATGAGGGGCGGGGAACGTGGCAGATAAGGTATTATGGGGGCAGAGGGTCACTAAGCCCTTGGCGGTCTACTCTCCAGATCTGGTGCCGTACGTTCACATGAGTAATCCAGGGCCGCCGTACCTTGTGTGTGAGTGCGAAGTTGTCCACATCGAAGCACTCCTGGTGAGGGGGCAGGGACAGCGCACAACTGAACTCATGGCTCTAGGCTTCGTCGCAAGGGGTCTGCATGGCTGAGTCATGGTTATTCACTTTGCACGCTTACGCAGCCTTACGCAGCCTTACGCAGCCTTACGCAGCCGTACGCAACGATACGCAACCTCACGCAACCTTGCAACGCGCAGCTCACCGGGGCAAGGTAGGGCGGCTGCGGGGGCGAGAAGGAGCGTGGGGTCCCAATAGACGTTAGGTTTGAGGTACACAAGTGGACAGGGTGGAGGTCTGAGCCAGACTGCAGTACCAACAGACGTACAGCCCCGCGCACGTTAGCCCCTAGCAGCCAGCCAGTCCCAGCCTTGCTCACCGTGCCGGCTTCCGGTGTGTTTGTCATTTGCACGGTGTCCCAGACGCGGGACAGCCCGAAATCCTGCAGCAGGATGCCATGTTCACAATAGGAACCAGCTCCAGCAGCGGTGCTGGTCCGGGTCAGCGGGACAAAGCCACGCAGACCTAGGTCCAGCACGTGTGCCACAGAGTGCGTACGACATATGGAGTGCTCCGTCAATGTGTGCTGCAGTGCAACTGACGAGCGCACCGTTATCTTGACCTCTGGTAGTGGGCTGTCGGGGTTTATGAGCAGCACGTTCCCGGGTTTGAGGTCGCGGTGCCTGCGCAGGGGATGGGGGCCAGGTGGTTAGGCGGCGGGACATGTCGCCTTCATGAGATGAGTTGCAGCAAGGGGCGATTCCCGCATTGCAGTCCCCACCCAACCCGGCGACGCGGCTCACACAATGGTGGGGTGCAGGTACTCGAGACCCTGGACGCAGAAATGGGCGCGAGAAGGCAAGCAATGCACAGCAAGTATGTACGGCACGTACGTCAAAAGGAGGCAGCCGTGTGCGCACGTTTGGTTTTCAGGGGTCGGGGACAGATTCAGCGCCCTGGGTGCCGCTAGAATGCTGATACGATAACCACATCCGACCCCACCTTGGCAATCTCGAGCGCTACGTGAAGCACCTGCAATGCATGCACACAGGGGGCCGCGCGGTTAGAAACGAAGAGATACAACCTATTGGGCTGAGCCCGCCCCCGCGCAGCGGCTTGAAAGGGCCAGCCCCGTATTACCACTGGCCGAGACCCCGGCCAGGACTAGTGAAAGGGGCCAGGCCCGGGCTTGGGCCAGACCTCGAGGCCCCGAGCTCAGGGCAGGTTGAACTCCCACATGTCCTAAGCCCACAAACTTGCGCAAGGCACAAGGGCGTGCATAGCTCCTCACCAAAGACATGGGGAGCAGCGCCCCGCCTCGGCTGTCGTACAGATACTGAGCCAGGGACACGTCACACAGCTCCTGCGTTTGCGACCAGTGGGAAAAGGCCAAGACAGCGCGGGGACAGGTGAGCAAGTAAGGGCTTGACCTACCGCTCCTCCCCCAGCACAACCTCCACACCCGTTTTTCCCAGGCCTGAGCCCCAAGCAGGCCAGCCACAGGCCCCTTCCTCGCGACCCCATAGGTCCGCGTAGCTGTACACTTTGCCAGCCCCGCCCCCCATCCCCCCCCCCCACCCCCTCCCCCTTACCATTACGGTGAAGGGCCTGGGCCCCGTGACGCACGCCGCCAACAGCCGTACGACATTTGGGTGGTTGCAGCGGGCCAGGATCTCCAGCTCCTGACAGGGGGAGGGGGGCGGAGGGGAGGGGCAAAAACCGAAGCGTCCAGAGTTGGCGTTGGGTCTCGATGGGTCTCTTTGCAACAAGGCAGTAGGTCCGTCCACAGGTGTACGACGGTCCGCTGCACAACTCCCAGCTAGGTCATCATGCCGACTCGAGCCAGCCTTGCTGGAACGCAGTCCCTGAAGCAAATTTAGGGGGCCCTCACCTGCACGCACGCTCGCATCGCCTGCTCTGCCACCGCGCTCTCCATGGGGCCAAAGCACGTGAATTGCTTGACTGCCACACGCTGCCCCAGGTACTGCCCTTCGAGCACGCGGCCCCAGGCGCCCTGCGGGGACGGCCGGTTGAGCAGCAGCGTGTCGTCACGTGGGTGACTTGAAGCAAGAGGCCAACGGCTTGTACGGTCCTCGTCGTCCTGACGCTACTTGCCTCCCCAGAACCCCCTAGACCCCACCCGCTCCCGCGGAGCGACTCTCTTGCTTTCTTCCGGTCCCGTTTCACCCGTCCACCGACCCGCCCACCTTGCCCAGCACCCTGCCCGTCAGGTGCACTGCCGCGGGAGCCTCGAGGTCCGGACCAGCCGCGGCGGGGCAGTCATCGAGGGACGCCGGGTCCAGGCTCGAGCCCTCTAGGCCCTCACTGGAGCCCAAGAGCTGCAGGACGGGGGCGTAGTGCATGTGGGGATGCATGGGGATTGAACCCGATCAAGCGACCAACAGCAGGTATGCAGATAGGGTGCCGATCATGGTTGCATGGGGGTGTATCCAACTCAAGCGCTAGCCCTGCGCCGAAGGCCGCGTTCCAAGAAGCCCCGCCCTTCGAACACCAGCAGGCTGACGTACAGTACGGTAGGCACGGCCCCACGTGTGGACCCACCTTGAGTGAGGCGGGGGTCGAGCCGCAGCCGCGAGTGGAGTCGGTGACCACCAAGACGGCGGGACTTGAACACGCGTCCGTGCTCGGGACGGGGGCGGCCGTCGGGGGCTTGCACGCTGCGGGGCGGTGGAGAGGGGAGAGGAGGAACAATGCTTTGGGAATCGAGCGTGGCAGCACGGCTTTGAGGGACCCGTGAACCCCTGTGCATTCGGCCCCACGGTAGCTAGGCGGCTGCAGCGCACATCAGTCCTCGGTGGTTACAATGAGGGACCCCAGCGCACATCAGCCCACGTTGCCCTGCAACACTGCTCGCGATGGCAGGTGGGACGAAGGTCCGTGGAGAGAAGTCGAGGCATAGGCGCGTGGGGGCACTGGGAGCCGAGCGGAGGCGGCTACCGGGGGCCGGGCCCACCTGTTTCGGATGCGGGCCGAGCCTCAGGCTCACAGACCTTCTTGCTCCCGAGCTTGGCGCCAACAACGCGCCCAAGCCTGCACAGCGTTACGGTAAGGGGGGGCTGAGTTTGCGGATTCCCGGCGGGAGTCGCGGGACATAACCACGCACACACACACACGCGTACGTAGCGCGCAGAATGCTGTGACATGGGATGACATGGGACGGGCTCGTGCTGACTTGGGGCTGGGGCAAAGCCACCCGCACACCCGCTAGTCGCGTCCTCACACGCGTAGCGTAACACCCGGATTGCTTCCGTATTACATAACTCCTAGGATGCCAGTTTGGAGTAATCCAGGGCCGGCCCCGGCCCCGTTTCGCGCACGCACCCTTGCTCCATGTCCAGACTGCTGCTGAGCGACGGCCGCGGGACGAAGCCCTCGCGGCCGCCGCCGCCACCGCCGCGGCGCCGCCGCCACACCGCAAAGCCCACCGCCGCCGCCGCCAGCGCCAGCGCCGCCACACCTACGTTGTAAGGGCGCGCGCCGCGTGCTTGAAACGCCAAGCAGAGTTCACAGGACTCTTGAGCAGGGTTGAGCAGGATTGAGCAGTTGAGCTGGTCCTGTACTGACATCTGCTGACGGCGGCAAGTCAGTACTGCCCGGTACCCGCCGACCCTATCTATCTGGGATTTGAGAACCCCCCCCACAACCCTACCTCCAACCACACAGCCCACTATGATTGCCGTGTCTCCGCTTCCGCTGCTGCTTCCGCCACTGATGCCCGCGCCGTCGTCGGGACCTAGGGAGACCGCGGCCGGACGGGTTCTCGCCACGGCCGCCGCCGCGTCCCCCTCCTCGGGCAGTAGCGGCGGCAGGGGCCGGGGGTTGGCCTGCATGAGACGCAGGCACCTGCAATGGCGGCAAGCCGGCGGCAAAAGCAGGTCGTTATCTGAAACTCCATGCCGGATCGAGTTGGCGGAGCCCCCAGCCCAGGCCCAGTGCGTGCGACCCCCTCCAGCCGTGGCCTTGCGAACGGGTCCAAACCGATACATCCGCACACTAGGATCCGCCAAATCTAGCGCCGTACGCACCCGATGGGCCCCAGTTGGTCCACGCAGTCCTGAGGCAGATCCGCCCGGCAGACGGAGAGGGAGTCGACGAGCCGGATGACGTAATTGTTGAGCTGCGGGTTGTCTGCGCACGGCGAAAGAGGGCAAGGCATCGAACAGGTTCAGGAATAACCATCACTGTATACGGCAGCTGCAATCCCGTCGTACGGCATCCTGTCGTACAGCACCTCGCTCGTAATTCCATCTCTACTCGTGCGTTATTTGCCCTGCGATGCCTCACCGGATGCGTCTGCTTCCAGGCCCGTCATTCCGAGGTCATCCAGTCTCTGAACCTGGGACCAGCAGCGCGCCGTGAGGTTGGCACCCGCGGTCGAGGCGTCCACGCAGCCGGGCTGTGGCACATTGACCGCCCAGCGCTGCTCCCCCGGGATGGATGCAGGCCGCACGACGGGTACAAAATTCTGTTGCATGATGCCCGAGGGCATGCAAAACTCTGGAGGCATAGGCATGGGTGGATGGGGTGTGTGAGGAGGAATCAGCAGCGCACGGCACGGGCACGGCAGGGGCTCCAGGCGGGGCACGTGGGGAATGAGCGAGTATCAAGGTGACCCAGTGGGCAAGAGAGATCCTCCGCCATAGCCCCCAATGATTGACAGAGGATGCTAGCAGACACGCCGGACCGAATCCTATTGGCTGGCTTGGCTGGCGCGTCACTTGCCTCCCGTCCATCCCAGACGGTTGATTGCGAAGCACGTCCAACCAACTTGAAACATGCGCCACGACAAGGAGGCTGCCTGCTGCTGCCGGCTCACCCAGCTACCACCCCAGCCGCTGCCGCGTCCGAGCCCCGGCCCCGCCGCACCAGCTTGAACCACCTCCGCCCCCCCACCAACTCTCCCCGCTCACTGTTGACGGCAACGCTGGCATTGAAGACCACCATGGCGCCCACGGTGCCCGGGGGGCTGGGCATCAGCAGGTCCAGGCCTGGGGGTAGGCGCAGTCGTGTGTGGGGCAGACAGAGCAGGGATCGTCAACTGTATACCGGTATCAGGGGCGTGGGTGGGCCCTCACAGCCTCGAACCAAGCAGCTCAAACAGGAAACCTGTGGGCTGACGGCACTCCACACGTGTCTTGTTGCTTTGTGCCAGGGCCGCCCCCGCCCAGGCGCGTCGACTTCACTTCAGGGGCGTGGACTCCCTGATAGAGCCCCGACGACCAGAACAGCAAGCACCTTAATTGCCTTTGCTTTGCCCTAGCACCCTGCAGGACCAAGCCCCAGCACGCACGCCGCCACAGTCCCAACACGGCAACAGCCGGCAGCCAGTAGCCGGGCAACTTGGGGCCGGGCCCTACACGTTGCCGAGGCTGACCTCCCTACCTGGTCGGCTCATGAAGTTGTCCCGCCTCCGGAACCCGTCGAACGACAGCCACTTAAGCTCCAGGGTGACATGGTCTGCCAGGACGAGCTGTGCGTACAGCAGTACGTACGTTACAAACCGGGCGGTACATATGAGTACGTGAGCAGGGTTACGTTAGTGAGCGAGGGCCCGGCGCTTGCTCGTAGGAGTGGCCACCCAACCCCGTTCCTCGTCTTCTTCCCATGCGCGTCATGGGGCATCCACGGGCATCCCTCCCTCGTGTGCAATTGCGCGCGCACCCATGCAGTCGGGGGCAGCGGTGGGGCCCCATGCCATGCATGCCATGCCATGATAGGTACGGCAGGTACGGCATCAGATCGCACACCAGCACCCGCCCGCCCCTTGGTCGGCTGCCAAGGCTCCCGCGCAAAACGTCGCCGCACTGCACCCGCTCTACCCCACTCGCGTGCGCCTACCTTCCGCGGGATGGAGTTAAACGAGATCAGAGGCCATGGCCCCGACTGCCCGGTTGCTCCCTGTGTGGAGGCAGGTCAGGGACAGGCGAGAGGCGGGTGTGTAAACCACGATATGCCAGGGTCAGATCAGGCGCAGGTTCAGAGGCGAGCGGGGGGTTTCCGCGGTTGATTTTGGCGGGTGAAGCAAGCTTACAAGTGCTACGTGCGGCGCTGCGCGCGTTGCTGTCTGGACTGGGAAAGCTGTGTCCTCCGGGGATGGCTGTTGCCCTGACACCGCACCCAGACCGCACCGACCGCATCCGCACCCGTGGGGACGGGTGGGCATGGGCCCCCGTGAAGCAAACGGCAGTGGGCTCCTACCCCTTGCCAGTTTCTCTGGGCCGCGTACCTGCACTGTCACGTTTCGCCTGAGCGTGGCTGGCAGCTCCGGGCAGGTAACCCAGTCGCTGTCCTTCAGCTCTATGTGTCGAGCACGAATGCTCACGGTGGTCACCGAGTCGTCGCATAGAGCTATCGCTACTTCAGAGCCATTCGTGACCTCACGTGTTGTTGCCAGTGCGCAGACTAGCGCGTATGCGAACAGAATGAGCAGCTCTGGAACGGTAGCTACAACAGGCTCCCGCCAGGAGCGGGGCATCCTGACGCTCCTCGCACAGAATGCAACTCTGTAGGCAGCAACGAGCGCGAAGAAGCAAAGTAGTAGTGGGCGAGTAACCACAACAAGGGCGCTCAGCCTGTGTGATGCGTGAGCGTGTGAAGAGCGTCCGTCCGCATATCTCTGTCTGCATGCTCCGAGTGGTACGCCTCCTCCTAGGCGGCCGGAACGCGGCGACTGTGCCGTATCAGAAACTCATCGGTGTCACAGGAGTCACAGGACACGCGCCGAATGCCCTGTAGATAGGATTACAACGCACACATTTGCCTTTCACGACCAGACCGTTGTTCGGAGCGGGGAAACGTACCCAGACCATGGGTTCGAACTCAGCATATCGCGCGACGATGGTCAAGCCCAGAAGACGTGCGATGCTGCTATCTTCTTCAACGCATCTCGGATCCCTTATCGGAAGGTACGTGCGGCCCATGGGAAACGGTTGCCGTACCGGCCATGGACACGCTCTCACGCTCTGCCAACAACTGCCTCGCTCTGCCAACTACTGACACGTCTCTCCTCTTGTTCACGCCATCTCCTTATCGTACTCGGAATCCACTCACATCACACCGCACACACCGCATGAAGGGATATATCTGTCCTCCCCCGATTGCCTGTCTCTCTCACCACGCGGCACTTAGGTACTAGGCACTGGTATCATTTGTGGCTACAGCCCTCTTCTTTGGTTGCTTAGGCAGGGGACGCGCACACTCTCCAAACTACGTACCGTATCACGAACTTGCCCACACTTGGCAGAGGTGCATTGGTGGAACCCATTCCGCACACTCTTGCTTCAGCTGCCACTCAACAAAGGCCTCTCGGACAAAATTGTTTCTTGAGGGCTCAAGCCAGAACAGGATGCGATGTTACAATAGGAACCAGCTCCGAGCCGAGGCTGAGAGAGGTTAAGCGTGTAGCGCCACCTACCGGGTATGGCCCTCCCATACCAGCACCACCCTAGCAACAGCCAACAGCCAACAGCCAACAGAGGCATCCACGGAAGCTCAATACGCGGGCGGGCCGCGTGCGCCCAGCAGGGAGGACGCTAGCTAGCTAGGTGCAGGCCTGGCAGAGGCCGCCCGGTGTCTGCTTAGGCCGTGGCCAGCTTGACGGTGCGGCCGTTGGTGGGCTGGACGTTGCGGTAGTTGTAGCCAAAGGCCTTGGGCGTGCACACAACTGGGGGAGGGAGGGGATCAGGCATGGGGAAACACGCAGTGAGCAGTGTGCTGAGTGATGCCGAGACCGGACCAGGCACCTCACACCATACGAGTATGGTACCCGTCAAGCCAGATGAGCTGGGACCCCACGGCCCCGCACACTCACAGCTGTTGGCAAGAGGCGGCGGCGGCGGGGAGGAGACAGGCGGCGGGGGCGGCGGGGAAGCGCAGAGCACGCCGAGCAGGCCGCACACGAGCGTGCTGCGCTGGCGGGCGGGGCCGGCGACGGAGCCCTCGGTCTCGGTCAGGCCCAGCATGCGGCGGGAAGCGGCGTGGCGGTGGCCCGCAGGGGAGCCGGTGGCGTTGACGCAGTCCTTGAAGGAGGTGAGGTTGCGGAAGCGGGCCCACTGGTTGACACTGATGGTCTGGGGCTCGGTGAAGACGTGCCACAGCAGGCCCTCGCTGCAGGGCGGCGTGGTGAGGGAGCCGGGGTAGCTGCGGGGAGCGGAGGGGAGGGCAGGGAAGTGACCTCACAAGCTCTCTCAACCCAAACAGTAGCTCGAAAGCCGCCTGATGATATGGGCTCGTGTCATTCCCAGTAGTGAACGAACCCTAGCGGAATCACACAACACCGCCGCCGGCCGCTGCGCTCACGTGACATAGGTGCGCTGGCTGGGCGCGGGGATGAAGGAGTTGAGCTCAATGTTGACGTTCGCGGGCACGACATTGATGGTGCCCTCGCGCGTGGGGGCAAAGTCCAGGATGGGCTCAAGGAGCTGGTTGTCGGGTGCATCGACCAGCTCGAACACCACACCGGTGACCGTGAAGCAGCCACCCACGGCGGCGCAGGCGGGCAGGTCCGTCACCCGGTGCACGATGTGCAGCTCGAGGGGGTAGTAACGGCCTGCGGGGGTTGTTCGGGTTGAGGGTGGTGAGGTCAGCAGGGGACAGTGCCTAGGATCGAGCCAAGGAGGCTCTGAGTAGAGTTTCCAGTCGAAGGCCCTGGAACCCTGGTCACACACCCAGCCCAGCCCGGCACTACGCCCCACCCAGCCCGCGTCCCCGCCTGAGCCGCCGTGTGCTCTAGCCCTCACCGTCAATGGTGTGCTCCGAGAGGGCGTGGAAATGGAACTGCAGGGGCTCTGCAGTCACGCGCTGCGACGGGGCGTCGGCGGGCAGGTCCAGGACGGAGGTGATGGTGGCACCGCTCGTGTTGGCTGCGGGCGTTTGGTGGGTGAGGGTTGTGGAGCAGGGCCGCTTGGACGTACACAAGGGCGCACGGGGAAGCATGACGGGATGCATGAACTTGCGTAAGGCAGCTAGCGCACATGCATGCACATGCTATGGGGAAAGAAACCGGGCGCACACCCACCCGCAGTGATCAGGACGGACGAGGTGAAAGGCGACAGCCACTCAACCTGGATACACGGGGGGGCAAGGATGGGGTTTTGTGATGGACGCTGACGTTTAAGTGTGGCGTGTACCCTCGCTATGCCTGCCTGCAGACCCGGCATCCGGAATCAACCCCGCTCCCTGTTCTTGCCCCTTTCCTTGCCTGGATCACGTGACCGTTGTTGATTATCTGCGTGTTTGGCAATCAGGCACGCACAAGGCGGGCTGCGTTACGAAATATGGAAACACACATGCGCTGACGGGACACGCGCCCCTGTGCTCGCGCCGGCTCTATCCGTGGCTGCCACCTTATTGTAGCCTTCATGTATGGCGTGCGCCAAAGAAGTGCGTGCTGACCCACCTACGAAATGCGATGCCCCGACTCCGCGGTACTACAATAACCCCGTGAGTGCGTGCTGCAGAGCGCCACCACGCACCTCAATGTTGGAGCCGTTGGAGACCAGGGTGGGGTAGGTCCAATTGGTGCGGAAGCTCGCTGGGATCTGGGCGGTGCCTGCGGGGAAGAGGGAGACGGCGGGGCACGCGTGACGGAGTTGGATGGAGGCCCGTGTGGATGCCTGGTCATGTGCGAGGGGCGGATTGATGGCGTACCGGATTTATGGCGTACCGGTATCGCACCCTGCAACTCACCGAACACAGTGGTCGTGGGCTCGGGGATGCTGATGGGCGACTGCCGGGTGCCGGACAGGCACTGCCAGGGGTTGCCGTCGCCGTCGACGCCGCTCCTGTGGAATAGACACCGGGGTTTGGGGTGGGGGGGTGTCCGGGGGGTCGGGCAGGGGAGGTAGTGTCGCCGTCGACGCCATGTCTGTCCGCCCCTCTCAAACACAACCACGACGAAGACGTTTACAGTGACTGCACACCGGGACCCTTGGCTGGCTGTGGCCGGTGACAAGAGCGTGTGAGTGCCTGTGACGTGGCGAGTACTGGCACCACCGCCGCCTGGTGTGAAGAATGGCGAGCCCGGAGGAAAGTGATTCCGCGCCAGCCTAGGGGCCGCAGCCTCACCAGTCCGCGCCATTAAAGCCGTGGTCCCAGGGCGTGCCGGACTTGACAGCCTGTGCGGGTGCGCGGGGGGCGGCTCGCTGTGTCATACATGGATGCCACCAATCTTCGCGATATGCTTTAAGCTACAAGCGCCCGCAGCAATGTGGTAAGTAGACGATGCTAATGCACTGAATCAGGCGTACTCTTCTGTCAGCTCGCGGGGTCTATAACGGCTGCACCGCCTAGCAGGAACCGGCGGGAGCCCATGCGGAATTCCCACGTCGTGCCCAAGGCTTGGGCCGGCCCTAACTCACCAGACTGTCCTTCGCTGTGCCAAATTTGTAGATGCACGCGTTCGCGCATCCCAACAGGGCAACCAGGAGAGCGCCGACGAGGCGCTGATCAGTCGACATGTCGGCACGCACGCGTACTGGAGCGAGCGAGGTAAGGAGGGGGCCACAAGGGAACAACGCCAGGTAATGCAACTGAGAGTACAGCCACTGCGACAAATTTGGCCGCTTACATACTTGGGCGCCCGAGGTAGTTGGCCGCGGTTGGTCGTTGTATGGTTTCGAAGCGGTTGTGTTCCAGCCGGCCAACGCCGTGCCTCCCACCTCCGGCGTGAACCGCAGAGGCAGTGACGCTGACGTACGAAGTAGCATCGTCGGCTCGACTCGCGTCGAACTTTGCGCGTCAGCCGCCCCGTCCCGCGCGTCCCGCGCCACGCGCCGACGCTCGGCGAACGTGCTCGTCTTCGCAACAGGGCTTGCCTTTTCAGCAGAGTTTTGCGCTAGTAGTGTTACCCGCGTAGAGGGCAATGACGGAAGGGAGAACTCTCCTGCGACTCGTGAACCGCTCGACTCTCGCGCACCGAGGGTACGAGAGCACGCACAGAGCGAGCCGCCGGCGCCTCAGACTGCTAAGAGCCGCTGCAGTCTGAGGCGCTGCTTTGGTAGTTACCTGTACATCTACTTGTACCAGGCCAAGCCCGAGGCAAAGATGCACCGCGACCGGCGCCCCGGTGCGTGGCGGTGCGTGCCCCGACCCCTATCCGCCACGGGCCACACACCGTCAGCGCCCACAGCAATCACTCCATCATACCACACACGAATCAAGGCCTGCCGTTGGCCACTCCTGGTGCGCGCGGCTGTGCTGTGTGCGGTCTGCCATGCTCAAAGAGGCCAACGTCAAACCGACCGTTGTGCTGCCGAGGGAGGTGAACGTGGGGAAGGGGAAACAGGGACGCGAACACCGTGGCGCTCTCAGGAGCTTTGTGCTTCAGTCAAACAACGGCGACGGCGACACCTGTACGCGTGGAGTGATGACCCTGTACTACCTCCGTGCAACACCGCTCCCTTATTCACCGCTCTCTGACGCACCCTCTGCACGCACGTGCACGCCGCCGTCCGCGGTTGCCTCCCCCCATTCAGGTGGGCCACGCGTAATCCGTTTCCCGGCCAGTATTTATATTCCCCTGCCCGCCCGTACCATACCAGGCGCCGGCGCGGGGGCCTGGCACAACACCGCCTCTAGCGACGTGACTGGTTACCTGGGACCGTGCGTGCCCTCGTCATTTGCATTCCATTCGCTTCACACCCCTGCCGTCAGCAGTCCCCCGCCTCCCAAGTTGTTCCGGCCGCAGCACTTCATACTTAAGCTGTCAGTCCAAGCACATGCGATCAACGGCGAGTTCCAAACCTGGATCCAGATCGGCCCCCCTGGTCACCCGCGCATGCAATATATACGACGCTCGCCCCGTTCATTGCTGCCAGACACCACACAGCCCGGGCGCCCCACCGCTCGAGCAAGCCCTTCCCTCCCCGCCCCTTTCCCTCCCTCCCTGCCTCCTCCCCCTCTCCCACAACCTCCCCCACCCGCCCCACGCTTGGACGAACCGCCCAACTACCGCCCCTTGTCCTTGCCCTCCTTCCCCGTCCCCCGCAGCCCGTTCACTCGCGCCTGCAGCGCCATCGCAGCGCACTGCAGCGCCCGCGACTGCCCCCCGTCCGCCACCAGGCCCGTCAGCAGCAGCGCCGACGCCGCAAAGGCCAGGAGCGCCGACACCAGCGGGATGAGGTACTTGAGCGTGGGCTGCAGGATGGGGTGGGGGGAGGGGGGGAATAGGGGAGGGAGGCACGAGGGGTGAGGCAGGATGAAGGTAGGCAGGAGGTGTGCCTATCGCCCCCCTGCAGTAGGCCTTGCGGTGCGGTCAGCACAAGCCGCTTGGCCGTGCGGCGGCCTCTTGGGGTGTCCGGTGGGCAGCGCGGAGTGCTGCACTGCCCACCCGCTGACGCTGGCACCGCCCCCTCCGCACGTTGCACTGGGTCCCGGGTATCCTCCCCCCCTGTTCCCTTGCCCTCCTCACGTGTAGGGACCGCCCCAGGTAGGTCATGCCCGGCTCAAACAGACATAGCCCCAGCGCCTGTCAGGACGGAGAGGGAGAGGGAGGGGGGAAGGGGGGAAGGGGGAGGGGGGAGGATCAGGCGGGGGAAGGGGAGGGGGGGGCAGGCGAGCGAGGGCTAGCCAGGGGAAGGCAGGGGAAAGCGCCAGGTCGGGCAGGGCGGCCACCGTGAGCCCCCACGTGTGCAGTGTGCGCGGTACGGCAACCCTTCTCGCGATCGCCGTACAGCCGTACCTGGACGAGCATGATGAAGGCGAAGCACATGTGACCAACGGCCGCCTGCAGGTCAGGGAAAGGGTGGCGATACACGAGTTGATGAGCAACAGCACAATGTTGTGAAATACTTGTTCAGTGACCCTCATCGACCTCTTCCATTCAACATTCCAAGAGCCCCCCAATGACGCCCCCAGCTTCCCTGCCTTACGAAACCTTCTCCGCTATCTCTACCCCGGCAGAGCTTGCTACCCCCCGTCCAATCCCCTTCGACGCCGCAACCCTTCAGCCTTCACCCTTTCCCTCCCGCCCTTCCCGTCTGCTCACGCGCTCCCTTTGCCGCCTGCCCCTCCCCGCCCGTCCTCACGCTCCCCCCTTCACGCCCCTCAACCACCCCTCCCACCTGCCCCGCCGCCTCCACGCCGCCCCCCACCACGCGCTGCGCCGCCTCCAGCAGAGCCAGCCGCTTCTCCGCCGGTGCGGCCCTGAGAGGGGGGAGGAGGATAAGGGGTGGGTGAGCGTCATGAGGGCCTGTACAGTGCGCGACATTCTCGCGCCCCCGTCTCCGCCCCTGCCCCTGCCCCACCCCCATCCCGGCTCTTTGAAACCTACCCCCAAAGCAACCCCTCCGCCCATTTCCCAGGCCCGCACCCCCCTTTGAAGCCGAGAACTTCCCTCAAGCCCCGTCCACCCGGGTCCCCCAAAACACCCGCCCCCGCCCCCCACACTCATCCCCTGGCCCGCGCCTCTCATGGACGCAGGACGGCTCCCCCCCCCCACACACACACGCCTCCCAGGACCCACGTGTCCCCCGTAGTCAACCCCTCGTCCAGTCCTTTCCCCTTTCGCCCCCAAGGCCCGCGCCTCACCCTTAGGGCGCGAGGCCGCGGGCGCAAACGCCCCCGGGCAGTTCCTTCCCCCCCCTGGCCTCATCCCCGGCTGCCCGCCCCCCAAAACCCCTCCACGTCACTCCCAGGCCCGCGCCTCACCCTGACGCCAGGGGGTTGGCCGTTGGCGGTTGCGCCGGCAGGCGCAGGGTGGCGTGTACGGCAAAATGGTCCGAGTACGAGTGTCCCTGGGGCGTGTGCTGTGGGGGCGAGGGGGGCGAAGGGGGGGAGGGGGAAGAGGAAGGGATGGGGGGGGGGGCATGACGAGGTGGGAACCCCCCGCCGTTCTCCTGTGGGGACCAAGACACCACCGCCTGTGCCCCCTTGCCACTCCACCCCTCCACCTGCTCAAACGCTCCAACCCCACCCCCATTCCACCTCCCCACGTGCTCCACGAAAGGGTCAGCTCTCCTTCCCCCCTCGATCCCGCCTCCCCCTCCCCCAGGGCCCACCCGCCTCCTGCGAGCTGGCGCTCAAGGTGACCCGACCTTGAGCGCCAGCTCGCAGGAGGCGGGTGGGCCCTGACCCCCCACGTGAGCCTTGGAACACAGGCGCTTCCCCCCCACCCCCCGCCGGCCCCCCCACCTTGAGCGCCAGCTCGCAGGACGTGACGTTGAGGGAGGTGAGGACGTAGTCGATGCGGGCAGCCACCTGATGGAAGGGGGGCATGGGGGCAGGGGGCGTTTGCTGAGACCGCTTCCCGTCGGGGCCCCAGCTTCCAGGCTGCCCCCCAGCCCCACGCCTGCCCTGGCGTCTGGGCGCCTCAGGACGCTTGTCCGCCTCTTGTCTCCTCACCCCTCGACCCTTTCCCTGGTCCTCGCCTCCCCGTCTCCTGAGAACCCTTTCTCTTGCCCTCACCCCCCCGCCCCACCTGGCGCTTGGGCTTAAACGTGTTCTCCTCCGCCTTGCACGTGTGCCCAGGGTCCTGCGGCCGGGGTTGAGGGAACTTCATCAGACCGCATCCACACGAATCCGTGACCAGCAGACGGGCCCATCCCTACCAAGTTCCCAGGAGCAAACCCCAGTCAGTAACTTGCGCATCAAGCAAGAAACCGTAACCGTAACCGCAACCGCAGTCGTACCTGTGGCCCGTGGGCCGCCACCCAGGCGTCCTTTAGCTGGGGCAGCAGGGCCTGAGAGGGGGGGGGGAGGGAGGGGGAGAAGGGGGGGGAGACTGGGCGTGAGCCATGCGCCCCCCTTTGCGAGCCCATGCGCCTCGCTCTGCGGCTGCTGGTGGCTCTGCTTCAACGGCCATCCCCTCCCCCCCCCCCCCACGCCCCCCTCCTGGCCCGCACCACCTCGCCTCGCGTCTCAGCCGTGGGGGCCGCAGCCGTGCATTCGCCGCCTCACGCGTCCCCAAACACACACGCTTTACCCGCCTCTCCCCCCCTGTCCCCCCCACCACACACCTGCGTCAGCACCGCCGCCTCCAGGGTCTCCGGGGCGCAGTTGAGGTCCCCCCCCAGCACCACCCCCAAGGGGGGGCTGTGCGCGCCCACGGTGCCGGACACGTACCGGCCCAGCTCCACAACCTGGCAGGGGGATAGGGGATGGGGGGGAAGAGGGGGGAAGGAGGGATGAGGAGGTGCCCGGACTTGCCCCTCGATGGGGCCACTCCTTTCCTCCTGAGCTCGAGGCCTCTATTGCGCCCAAGACGCCCTGCCCCCCTCTCTTCTCCCCCTCTCCCATCCCCCTCGCCCCCCGCACGTGGGCCATGCGGAACGCCGCGTAATCATCCGTGGAGGTCCCGACACGCCCCGACACGCCCAAAACACAGCGTTTCCTCCCTCTCCCCCCCCTCCTTCACCCCCCCGTCCTCCCCACCTGGGCCATGCGGAACGCCGCGTAGTCATCCGCGCAGGCCCCGGCACCCCCGGGCACGACCGAAACACACACGTTCCTGCCCATCGCCCCCCCCTCTCCCCCCCCTCTTTCACCCCCCCGTCCTCCCCACCTGGGCCATGCGGAACGCCGCGTAGTCGTCTATGCAGGCTGCGGGCACCCCCCCCTCGGCCGGGAGCAGGGGCCGCTTGGAGTGGTCGTAGTTGGCGTGGAGGTGCGTGTTGAAGACGTCTAGGGGGCCGGAGGGGGTCTGGACGCGGACCCAGCCCACGCCTGCAGGGGGGGCGGAGGGGAGGTGTTTGTTGGTGTGAGGGAGGCGCGGAGGGGAGGTAGGTAGAGGGAGACGAGGGGGAGTGGGCGGAAGGGTGGGGGTGATGACGGTGGGAGGGACGGGGGTGGCCAGGAAAGTGCACCGGACATACCGTGCCGCTGCGCGTGAGCCGTTCAGCTCGAGGATTCTGCCCTCCGACTACAGCCTCCCTCCCTGTGGAGGGAAGAGCCCCGTCCATTCCAGCCCTCGGCTTGCAGTCTCCCTCCCTCTTGAGGCCCCCTCCCTGTCAAGCCCCCCACCTCGCCCCTCAGCACCCCCCCTACTCACCCTTTGTCGCCAGGAAGTCTCCACAGTGCACAGATGCAGGGTCGCCTGCGGGGGGGGAGGGCCGAGGCGGAGGAGGGGGGAGGCATGGCGATGAGGGCTCCAGACAGGGGTACTTTCTGAGTCTGACCACCCTCCTCATTGCCCCTCTGACCACGTGTGAATCCTTAGGACCTGGCCTGAACCCCTGTCGTCTCTGTGTCACCACCGGTTTCCATACGCGCTTCCATACGTACGCGTCGCCGTCCCCCTCCCCCATTCCCCTAAACCCCCCCCCCGACCAAAGCTCACCTGCCGCCTTGTACTGGTGGAAGTCGGCATCGATGATGGGGTATCTGGGGAGGTAGTTGGGGGTCGGAGTTCAGCGGTTGCAGTTAGCAGTTGGGGGCTGGCTCCCTCCTCCACTCCTCCACCTGCCCTCCGCGCTCCCCCCCAACCCCATTACCGCTCCACGCTACCCACACTCCACGTGCACTAGCTAGCTCCTGGTGCTCAGGCCTATCAGGGGCTTCACTCCTGCAGCTTCCCTCAGCTTCCTGAAGCTTACCTGGAGATGGTGACGAGGCCCGAGCCAAACACTCCCGACTTGAAATGCATGCAGTGCGTCAGCCCCGCCTGGCGCGCCGCGGAGGTCAGCAGCTGAACGTCGGCGTCCACCCACACCTCTTGAAGCAGTATCACGTCCTGATCGAGAGCGCAAAGAAGGTTGATAAGGAGAGGGAAGGGGTGAAGGGGCCAGCGTGTGAGCTTGGTGGGGCTCTGATCGGCGCAGGGATGGACGGGTGGATGGGTCAAACCCTAGTGGCGTGCCGGAGACCAACGCAGAAGCCACTGATCACTTCACGGAATCCTTATATGCGTGCAGGTGGTGGTGCTGGTCAAGGCAGGGCGCAGGAAAGGCGCAGGCTCGCGGATTGCGCCCGCTTACCAGCTCGTGCTTCTCCTTGGTGTCGTTTGCGAGATACTCCGCCAGGTGCAGGATGCGGTTATAGCGCTTCTTCGAAACCAACCACAGCCCCCAGCAATTGAGCGACAACACTTGCAGTGGCGCCATTGTTGCTTGCTTTCCTCGCGGCACGGCTTGATGAGGTATCTGGTAGCTTGATATGGTCAAGTGATTAGAGCAGCGAGAGTTTGCGGGGCGTATTGAGGCGCCCGGCAACCGGCTGCATGGGAAAAGCGGTCTCGTCCCATGGACCCATGTGCGCCAGGGGCGCTCCGTGCTTTGGGGCGTTTGTGCAAACCACAGGAAGCGGTGTCACAACAACTGCACTCCTGCCAGCCAGCAGACCGATTCACCCCGTTCGCTTGCACGCTTGTGCGCGCCCGCGCCCATCCAGCCATCCTGGGCCCCCGCGCCCCGGTCGGTCCTGATAGCGGCCCGCCTCCCCAAGCACTCGCGGGTCTCCGCAAGCACCAGCTCCGGGCCACGGCACCACACCACACTTGCGCCACATCTGGCCCGGTGGCTGCCCAACTCTACCCTCGATGTCGGCGTACCATGCCCAGCTCACATTCGTCCACATCCCCCTGCTCCTTTCGTCTGCCTCGGCGCACATCATCCCGCGACCAATACCGGGGCGGGGGGCGCTAAGACGCAGCCTTCTTTGCCCTCTTGGATGCCCGCCCCTCCTCCGCCTGCCCCGGCTCCTGCGTGCGCTTGCCCTTCTCCTTGCCCTCCGCCCCCTTGCCTCCCTTCCCCTTGACCCCCTTGCCGCCCTCGCCCTTGCCGCCCGCCCTGTTGCCCCCGTCCCCCTCGTTCTCCTTCCCCTCGTCCTTCTTCCCCTCCTTGCCCTTGCTGCCCCCCTTGCCCGCCTTCCCCTTCCCCTTGCCGTCCGCCGCCGCCCCTTCCGCCTCGCCGTCGCCATCAGAACGCGCGGAGGCCGGTGCCGCGGCGCCCCTTCGCGATGTGCCCCGTCCCTGGGCCGCTAGAGGGGCCGGGCAACGGCCGGAGGGAGAGGCAGGGGCAGGAAGTGGAGGGGAGGGAGCAGGGGCAACGGGGTTAACAAGCGGAGGCCGAATGACGGGGCTTGGCGGTTTGGATCAAGACCAGGCCTTGACTCAACTTGCACACATGGCCCTGCTGTCCCCCGCACCCGCTCCCAGCCTCTTTCCCTTGCACCGGTATCCCTTCGTCGTCCCTCTTACCCTCGCACGACCCGTACCCGTGACCCGCATGCAGCCACGAGACCCGTACCCCCCCCCCCCGCCTAGCGCCCCGCTCACCCTGGTCCTTGCCGCGCCCCGTGTCCGCCCGCGGCCCCCGCCCCGCCGCCTTCTTGGCTCCCCCGGCCGCCTCCGCCTCCGCCGCCCCCGCCTCTATCTCCTCGCACTCGCTGCCGCTGCCGCCGGCGTCCTCCATGGACTCATCCTCAGAGTCGACGATGGTCACCTGGCGCGGGGCGCAACAACAGCGAGAAGAGTGTGTAAGAGTGAGGTGTGTATCTGGTAGTCTAGGCCGCAACGAGAGGGATGTGTGAAAGTGGGGTCTGAGGCTGGTGGTGGTGGTGGTGGGGTCAGAGGTGTGTAAAGACAGGTTACGTTGGCGAAGTCAACCAACGGTGGTGCGAGCGCGGTCAGAGTCCCTTCTGTGTACGGTATGGGGGCATGTGGTTTTTGAGGTCATAACAACACATGATGGGGGAAGAACGGGAGCCGGTACAGCTCGTCGGTGACGCGGGTGCGATGCAAGCCCTCGGCCACGGGGCATGCACTACACCCCTATCATCGCCGAGCTGTACCGGCTCCCGTGCCCAGAAGTGCCCGCTGGGGCTGCCATGCAGGAGTCAGGTGATATGATGGTTCTTAATCCTTGATATGTTTGTCCTAAATATTTGAGGTCTGCGTCTGGGGGCGGTCAGCCCCATACGATTCCCGGCCTGCCCACTGCCCCACTAAATCCTGCAGCAGCAATCCGGCTCGACGGCGAGGAGTTCCCCTGCCCGACTGGGCCCCCGGCCCGCCCACCGCCCTTCTGCTCTAGCTCCTGCAGCCTATTCCAGCCCGCAGCTCGAAGGCATAAGACCCACAGCCGTGCATGCGGGCCCCCCGCCCCCGCCCGCCCGTGCTCACCTTGCCCCTGCCTTTCCCCTTGGCGCCGGCCTTGGCCCCGGCCGCCGCCCCCGGCCCCATGTCCGCCCCCCGCTTCTGCAGCCGCTGCCGGGCCGCCTCGAACTCCTCGTCCGTTGGCTGGGCGGCCTGGGGGTTGGGGTGGAGGGAAGAGGGAGGGAAGGCGGAAAGGCGGGCTGAGGGGGAGGAATGAAGGGGAGGAACGAAGGGGAGGGCAGGGGACTAGGCGCGTACCGGTATAACGGGTGTGGGGCAACGAAGGCTGGCATCCGCTCGCCGTGCCCGCGGCCTCCTCCTCCCTGCCTCTACCGCATCGAGCTTGTGTACCCCTCACCTTGCCCTTCTTCGCCTTGCCCTTGTCCTTGCCGCCACCGTACTTGGCGGCAAGGGAGTCGAAGAGCGCGTCCGCAGCAGCAGCGCGCTGCGTGTGCCCGGGGGTGGGTGGGTGGGCGGGGCATGCCAGGCGATGGGTCGCTTCAGGAAGGCGTGGCTGGAAAGGGGCCCCAGGCAGCTGCGCAGGCTGCTTGGCCCCGCCCCTCGTCGGCACCTCAGGCTCAGCGCCCTCGACGGCACCCCACGAGGAAGCCTGCCTTCCGTACCCTGGGCAGCCCCCGTAACCGTCACCCCTCGCCCTTAATTTCCGAGGCCCACCCCGCCACACATTGTGGGCAGGCCCACGGACTTGAGCCCGCCCCGCCCAGGCTACCCCCCGCCCCCGCCCCACTCCCCCTGTCCCCTCCCACGCTGTCCTCATCAAGACCGCTACCCCCAGCGCGTCCCCGGGCAGGCATACGGCCTCCACCACAATCTCACCTCCCCTGCCCCACCCCGCCCAAGCCATCACCCACCCACCTTGGCCTGGATTGCCGCCACCAGGGCGTTGCTGGGCCCCCCGGCCCCGGCCGCAGCGCCCCGGCCGCTGCCGCTGGCGCCGCCCGAGCCCCCGGGGGCCGCACGGGGCCGCTGCTGCGGGCGGGGCTTGGCGGAGACCTGCGCAGGGATGGGGCGAGAGGGGGCGGGGAGTGGGTCAATTCAGCTCCCCGCAGCCAATAGAAATTGCGGCTCGTGGCATGGCGTGGCTGCTGCGGGCGGGGCTTGGCAGAGACCTGTGCGGGTGGGCGGGGGTGGGGGCGAGAGCGGGTGGGAAGTGGGGCCACTCAGTCCCTCGCAGCCCGGCAAGGATGGGCCAGACGCATCCCTGCCCCTGAGCCTATGCGGCGGCGAACCCGTCTGGTGACCCCCACCGCCGCAGCCTGCTGTGTCGCACCTGTTTGGCCCACGCCGTGTAGGGCTTGTAGCGCTGCGCCTCGCCTGCGGGGGGGTGGGGAGGGGTGGAGCGGGGGGCGGGCAGTGCGTGCGGGTTTGCGGGAAGCCGTGGCTCCCGCTTGCGGCGCGGGAGGGGCATCACATGTGCAGCTCCGGAACACCAGACCGGGCCGTACTGAGCGCCACGAGGCGTGGCCTGCTGCCCCCTCCTCGCACGGGGGCGTTGACGCACCCGCCCCCCTGCCAAGGTCCCCGCGCACCACACCGTGGGCTCCTGCTATTCAGGCCGTCTGCCCCCCGACCACACAATGGCATCTTGCCGACCCCGCACTATCAAGACACCCCACCCCATGTTTGAACTCGCAGCGATCGCCGCATGCATAGCACCAGCTCTGCTCCAGCCCCCACAGTACCATGAAGCCGCATCACACCGCGCCATGCATGCCATCAGTTCAGCTCCCCCACCCCCTCCCCCCTCTCCCCCTCTCCCCCACCACCCACCCACCCGCTGCGATGGCTGCGTCCAGAATGTCCATGACCCGGTGGGAGTCAACATCGGGGTCGGAGCACATGAGGTGGTCAAACACCTGGGGGGGAGGGGGAGGCGGCAGCAGGGTTGGTGCGATGTGGGTTGGGGTCGGGACCAGGGCCGGGATGGGGGATGTGGGGCTGAGGGCGGCACGCGGCACGACATACTCGAAACACGTGGCTGTGGCCTGTCACCGCCCGCGCGTTCTACCAGTACCGCCCACCACCGTATCCCCCCTTGCCCTCTGCGACCATTCCCCCCTCCACCATGCTACAGACACGCGCTCCCCGCGCGAGCCCGACAGTGCCTTGCCCCCCTCCTGCCCTGTGCCCCTGAACCCAATCCCGATCCATCCTCCAACAGATGCAGCCCCCTACAGACGCAGCCCCCTACAGACGCACCCCCCTACAGACACCCGCCACACCTTGCTCATGCGGCCCCCAAACTCCGCATAGTGCCGCAGCAGGTCGGCCCGCTCGTCGTCACTGCCCTGGTAGCGGGCCTGGGGGGGGGGGCGGGGGGATGGGGGGTTGCAAGGGGGAAGGTTGGGCGAGGTGGGGGAGCGGTGTGCCAAAGCGGTGCGGGTACCTGCGGGCACCAAGCGCACGCTCAGCACCTGCTGATGCGCCTCTGAGCTCCTCAGATGGGACCTGGTGTGAGCTGTTCAACCTAGGTGTAGGGCTGGAGATAGGCAGGGAGGCCCGGGAAGCTGCACCCCGTACCGTGAAGTCGTCAATGTCCTCCGTCTTGAAGCCGAACATGGCGCGGAAGTAGTCGACCAGGCCATCGAAGCTGGCGTCCGCGAGGTCGTCGTCGTCCGTCGAGCCCGTGTCGTCATACACCTTCCGCCTGTTGCATGGTGACGCAGTATAGCAGAAGAGGAGGAAAGCGGGGATAGCGGGAGCTGGGGCTGGGGCTTTTGGGGGGGCGCGGGGCCACGGGCGCGGGCAGGTCAACACGCCACAGCTCCCTGCCCTCCTGCTCACTTCTCCTCGTCCCCTAGGATGGCGTAGACCTTTTGCAGCAGCTGGAACTTCGCCTTGGCATCCTGCGCTCGCGCGACGCGGAATGGTTCAAGCTGTCACTGGCTTTCACCGCGAGAGGCCGCGACCAAATACGGTCAGCTGCCTCAAGCGGCTCACCTCGTTTTCGGGGTTCTTGTCCGGGTGCAGCTGCAGCGCCCGCTGGCGATACGCCTTCTTAATTTCAGCCTGTGTCGCATCCTTAGCGACGCCCAGCACCTGTGCGCATACACGGCTGCTTGATCAGTCATCTATGCAGTAGATATTGCTGTTCCTATGGAGGCAGAGTAGTCAGACGCGGAGGTAGGCCCAAACATGTGCCCCGAGCTTGCGCTCTCACCTCGTAGAGGCACTCACTCGCTGTCATGGTGGCTCGATCGCTGGAGGCTAGCGTGTAAGTGTTTGGGGCCTGCGGGGTATGGAAACTGAGGGTCCGGGGCCTCTGCGTGTTCCCGCCATGCCCCACCGCCGCATCCGACGAGCATGACCGCTGCATGCGCCTGGAGGGCCCTGGGCCCAGGCTGCCTCCCCCACCCGGCCCCGTCCTCTCAAGCGTGTCGCCCACGTGGACGCCTGGGCGCATGGGCCCCTCGCACTGGATGCGACACACTGTGCAAGGAATGGCAGGGTTGTGTCAGAAGCCTTTCAAGTCCCCGTGAAGTTCCTTTGTCTAAGGGCCGAAGACTGCTCTCGCACCTGCTGACTCCTTGGGTGATTGGAAGATCCCTCCTCCCGGGCACTGCCCACCACGTCTTTCCAGAGCGCCTCCCCTCCATACCTACAGGTCGCCACACCTCCTGCACGCTTCCCCCCGGCGCCCTGGACCCCTCTTGTCCCGGAACAGGAATGTCAGCTGCTCAAGGCTCGAAGTGAAGGCTTTGACGCCCATGGACGGCCAGGCCGCGTCCAGGGTTTCGCTCACCCGACACGGGGGCGTGAGGGCGGCCATGGGGTCGCACCAAAGGGTCCACCTGAGCCGCACGGCAAGTCCGAACGCAAAGTCAAAAGTGTATGCCCGCTGACACTGATCTAGCTGTCTTTGCGCCTAGACTATCGTGATCGCACCAGCACCATGTCGCGCAAGCCTATTATCGGCGTTATGGGACCCGGCAAGACCGACCACCATACCGAGGGCACCGAGAAGCAGCAGGAGCTTGCGCATGAGCTGGGCAAGCACATTGCGACGAACGGCTGGCTGCTGCTGACCGGTGCGTCTTTTGCATGGCAAGACGTCTTGCATGTGCTCCCACGGCTCTCAGTGCGGGATCCCACGGCTCTCAGTGTGGGCGTTGCTTCAGCGTTGGGGCGGGACCGGAAAGGAGCTGCGAGGTGGTCTCTCGGCGCAACAAATCGAGTTACTGACGGCCCCGAAGCACGCAGCGCCCCCCACCCCCGCCCCCTCTGCCCCCCGGCCCGTGCGCCAACACACCGTGTCCACGAGCCCGCTCCCTACCCACTCTCCACCTGCAGGCGGTCGCAACATTGGAGTCATGGACGCGGCCTGCCGCGGCGCGAAGGCCGCGGGGGGCACCACCATCGGCATCCTGCCCGGCCCCGACACCTCGGAGCTCAGCGGTGAGGCGCAGGGCCAGGGCCTGGGCCCACAGCTGAGGCGGCCCCTTCCTCAGCTTAGATGATCACGTGATCACGTGACTCCTAGTCCTGCTGCCTGGCCGGGTCCACGCCTCGCGTCGGCCTTGCACCTTCACATCATCCGTGCTGAACCACGTCCACTCCGGAGGTCATCTCATAGCGGGGGTTCGACACAGATCAAGCACCCTTTCTCTCTGCTGAACCATGCCCAGGGGCTAGAACTCATTCAGGAGGTCACCCCTAGGGGCCGTTCGACACGGTTGAAGCAGCCCGCTCCACAGCCAAGATGCTCACGTGACCCCTTGCTGTGCCCCCTCCTTCGCTCTGAGCTTGCAGAGGCGGTGGACATTCCCATCATCACGGGCCTGGGCTCAGCGCGCGACAACGTCAACGCGCTGTCCTCCAACGTCCTGGTCGCGAGTAGGCGGGGTGCGGGAGGCGGGGAGAGCCGGGGGTAAGGGCTGGGCAGAGCGGTGGCCAGCGGTACCTTGTGTCCAGGGCGTGCGATTCGTCGCAAAGACCCGGATGCAGTCAAGTACCGGTCAACGTCTTGGTCGCGAGTAGGCGCAGGGGGGAGGAGCGGGGGGAAGGGCTGGTGAGGAAGAGGCAAGAGGTGGCCAGCGGCTTCTTGTGTCCGGGGCATGCGCTTGGTTCCTCAGTGGGGATGCTGTCACAACATGCTTCAGCGTTTCGTCCGACCTGTTGTCATCCACGCCCCCCGCCTTCTGTGACCTGACCCATCATATGCCCTGCAACCCCCACCCCTCTTCCACCCAAGTCGGCATGGGCCCCGGCACCGCTGCCGAGGTGGCGCTGGCGCTCAAGGCGGGCAAGCCTGTGGTGCTGCTGGGGACGCAGGTAGGGGGAGGGAGGGGCTGGGGGAGGGAAAGGCACGGTGTTTTGTCAACGTGTGAGGCTCAGGCGGGACGGGGACGGGGCATGCTGGCGCTCAAGGCGGGGAAGCCCGTGGTGCTGCTGGGGACGCACGTGGGCTTGACGGAAGGGGGCCGCGGGAAACGGCTTGCGTGATCTTGCTGACGAGTTCCCGCTATCGGCTGTCAGAGACGTGTTGAGGTCAAGCCCCACACGAAGCGCTCCCAACCCCCCCCCCCCACCTTCCTGCAGCCCGAGGCCGAGAAGTTCTTCGGCTCCCTGTCCGCGGGCCTGGTCCACGTGGCGTCTGACGTGGAGGGGGCGCTGGCGCACGTGAAGGCCGTACTGGCAGCGGCGCAGTAACGGGGCCGGCGGCGGTTGAGGGATGGGTTGGAGGAGGGAGATCTTCGACCCAGCCCGATGCGCCCGGGAGCCCCCCGAGGAGATGGGTTGAAGTTGCTGGGGGCGGCGTTGGAGAGGGACGGGTGGGGTGGGGCGGCGGGCGAAGGTTGAAGGGCGGGTGGCGTTGGGGCTCGGCTGTTGGGAACGTGCCAGGTTCGGGAGGCCGGGTGGATTCCCTTGGTCCAAGACCGGGCTGGTGCGCCGGTGCACATCAAGGGGGTGCTGCTGGTTGGTGCTTAGTTATGCTGGGGCCGCAGCTAGGGGAAGGCACTGAGGTGGTGCGGCTGCAGGCTGGGCTGAGTGCCTTCGGCCCATCCTGCGGGCACTCCAACTGCGGCTCTTTCTATGCACACCTGCATACCGGAAAGCCACGAGGGGCAGCTCTACAGCAGGTGCCGAGGCGCTGGGGCTGAGAGGGGCCGGAGCAGGCGTCTGGGAAGGGCGCCGTGGGAATCCGGTCCCCCGCATCCCATGGCCTGTCGCATTGCCGGCTGGTGGGCCAGACCCGCGCGTGGGTTGAAGTCCGGTCCCTTGCGGTTCGGTCCGGAGCGTGTGCGGTGCGCCCCGGTTTTACCGTGCTTGCTCAGATCTTGAACAAGCCGTGTCTAATCTGTAAGCCTCTCCTGAGGGCTTATCAAGGCGGTAGCACGCCAGCGCGGCGGCAGTCTCCTGGTGATGTTGTTGCCAGCGGGAGCCGAGTGCCAGCTAGCTGGTCATCAGCATTTGGGAGCATTTGCCGACTCGGAGCTCTCGGCTTTGCAACCTTTCCCGTCAGCAGGGGGCAGGACAGAGGGCGGCAAGGCATGTTGGTAGGACCTAGGACGTAAGCAAGCAGCGGCTATTTGTGCTTAGGATTACCGGTGTTCAGGGCTGCTCATGTAAAGGCCAGGAAAAGCGTAGGCGCGTAGGATTACCGGAGTGTGCTGTTTGTGGGGTTTACGTGGGGAAGGTCTCCGTACTCATGCGAGCCGTGCAGCGTAGTCAGAACGGTGACGGGGCCTGCTGCTGAGCCGCTGAGGGCGTCGCCGCACCGCACGAAACGGCAGCGTGCCAGGCCGGTGGGGTTTGACAAGAACAACGTGGCCAGAAGCCGCATCGTATAGGTGAAGCAGCCGCGCACGAGACGGGCAGGTCGACACCCTGAGCTGCGAGCTGCGTGGAAATGAAAATGCTAAAGCGCAGCCTCCAGTGCACTGGTTGCGGTGGGGACACATGGTGAGGACAGGGGTGGCGAGCCGGGGGCGACGAGCGGCCGTCCGGCTCAGAGCAACGGTGGGGACGGGGGGGAGGGGGCCACAGTCGCCTGCACAGCTGTGAGGGAAATCCGGATAGGCCTCGAGCGCAGGGCTGAGCGGCGGCGGACCGAGGAGTGCGGGCGACACAGTGCCGCTACAACGCTGTCCAGGCCTGTCCAGATAATTCGGAGCGTGTGACGAGGGCGAGCGGCCCCTTCCTCCACACCGGCCGAGCCCACCCCAATGATGTGTTGTGACCACAGGGATACGTACAGCTTCTGGTATGCACACTGAGCGCCCTTGGTCCGCCAGGCCCTGGCCGCAAACTTATGCACGTGCATGCGCGACATGTGGCTTGCATATGTCGGGCTGTCAGTTGCCGAGCCAACACCCCCCCATTAGGATAGGTATCGCTGGTTTAGGTAGGGGGCAGGCGCCGGCGTGCCCCGAAGCGCATGGGAAGTTCGTCGCGGCCATGCATGCACGCAGTTTCGCGCCTGCAGCATTTGGGCGAAACGACCCCAACCCAGATGACAAGTGGTATCCCTCTCAGCAACGCCCGCGGCTGCCATTGCGGAAGCGCGGTCGCAATGCGGACGACGTGGACTCGTGCACAGCAGCGCGTGTCCGCGTGCCAGTTGCGAAGCCGCCGCCATGATCTGAGCGTTCTTAATGATCTGGAAGCACACAAGTGGACTTTCGGCAGATACAAGTCAACCTTGACCAGTGGGGCGCCATTCACCATTCACCGGCGACATCGAGTGGTCGCCCGCGCAGCTTTTTGCATCGCCGAACACTTTGCAGCCACGTCAACTGTCTTCCGCACGCACCGTACTTGCGAACGGCTGCAGCCCCTGTAACACCAAGCCAAACAACAGGCGTTACCGGCGTCTGGCTCTTCAGGAGCAGGAGGGGTGACTGGTTGGCACAGCGCGGGCTTTCGCTGGCCTTCTCAGCCGCAGACGACCTATATCTTCCCGGTTCGCCGGGGAATGAGCGCGGCCGCTACGCAGGGCAGGAGCCTGGGCGGTGCAGCAACTGGCGCAGCAGCGAAGCCCTGCCTGCCGCAGCTGCCCCGCGGACTTCACTTGCTGCTGAATAGCAGCAGAAGGGAGCCTGGAGGAGCTCTAGCGCTTGGGGGGCTCGCTGGTCGGGCGCATAGACGACCAGGGCTCCAATGGCGCTCGCGCGGAGCGCTACTTCTGCGGCGTGACGCGCCCTTCGGAACAAGTGGACTTCAAGGAGTCCTTCCGCAGACGCCAGGGGGCGATGCGGGCTGCAGAGCTGTTCCTGGCCTGGGCAGCGCATCGCCAGCCCCGCTGGGCTCGGCCTCGCCGCTGCCTGCGCCGTTTGCTGGCGGCGAGGTGTATCAGCCGGCCGTGCCGGTAACGCTCGGTGGAGCGCCACTGGTCGCGCCACTGGTCGACCTACTGCCCGCATCTCCGGTGCTGCCCTCAAACGAGCCGCGCGCGGTTACGGAGTCCGCCGGCGAGGCGCTGGGTCCGCGAACGGCCTTCGTATCTAGCGCGACTCTTGCGCCCGTCATCACCCCAGCGGGACTGGTGCCCCAGCCCGGGAGCGATGGCGCGCTCAAGTCGTTTGACGAGGAAGCGCTGCGCCCCACCGACCGAGTGTATGTCGTCGCACAGTCGGAGTCGGAGCCAGCGCCCCTGTCTGCGGCCTCTGCAGTGGCCGCGGCCGCTGCGTCGATCGGCGTGGCCCCCCCGGCCCAGGCCATCCTCACCGACGCACCAGCGGCGGAGCCGGAGCAGCCACCGCAGCAACAGCCGTCGCTGTGGGACCGTGTGCGAGCGAAGGTGGCAGGAGTGCAGTGGTACAAGGTCTGGTGTCTGGCGCTGCTGGCGGTCAGGTGCGTCCCGCTGGGCATGCCTCACATGCCACTAGGGTTTGGAGTGGTTTGGGGCCAGAGGGCCGTGTTGGCTCCCATAAAGCACCGCAGGAGCTTTCTAACGCAAACTCTGCTCCCTCTATCGCAGCTACGTGCACCAGGCCACGACCGGCTTTGCGCTGCCCGCCATGCTGCCCATGATCTCCAACGAGCTGCACCTGACGGACATGCAGGTGCGCAACAGCGACTCGGGGATCCCATGCCGTCGGCGCCCTGGCTCTTCCGTTACGGGCAGGCGGCTCAATCCACCCGCAGGAGCGAAGCCTGGCTTCAAGGGGCCCCCACGGAGCCGTGCCGTGCCATACCCCCCCTCCCCCGCCTCCTCACCCCACCCTCCCTTCCTCACCCCTCCCCAACCCTCCCCACCCCACCCCTCCACACCCCACCCCAGGGCGCGCTGCTCACCACCGGCTACTCGTACCTCTACGCAGTGGCTCTGGTGCCCATCGGCCTGCTCGCGGACCGCGTCTCGCGGCCCAAGCTGCTCGCGGCGGGCCTCGCGGTCTGGTCCATCCTAACCTGCACCGCATCGACCTGCCGATCCTTCTCCGAGCTCATTCTCGCGCGAGTCGGCTTCGCGGCCGCGCAAGGCGCGCAGAACCCCGTGTGCTTCTCGCTCATCCCGGAACTGTTCCCCGTAAATAAGTCGACGGCGCTGTCGCTGTACAACTGCGCGATCTACGTCGGTCGCGCGCTGTCTTTCGCGGCGGTTCTCGCGGCTCGGCACCTGCACGATAACGACCAGGTGCTGATGAGGATGAGGATGGAGGCAGGGGCAGCCGTAAGGGGTTGGACGGGGTGGCCAGGACAGGCCAGGCCGGGGGGAGGTGGACTTACGGGGACGGGACGGCAGGGGCGCTGTAGGAGGGGCAGTCAGGGGCGTGGCGTGGAGGGTGGGCGGGGCACGACGTTACAACGACACCTGGCGCAACGGACGCGCCGGCGACGGGCCCAGCGGGGCAGGGCGGCTGTGTGTGGGTTGGGCAGCACGAGCGGAGCTGAGCGCCTCCTGAGAAGCGTCGGCGGCCGTCCTCATCAAGTCCAAGCCACAGTTGGAGGGGTTGAGAGCGGACGGAGGGCATACTAACGTAACCAGCCCTTGCCCAGACGATGCCGTCCTGACTGCTATCCTCCCCCGGAACCCCGCTGCTTCCCTCCCCCCTCTCCACCCTCTCTAGGCCCACCTGGCCGCCCGCGGGGGCGTGCGCGTGGAGACGCGGCTGGACCACCTGGACCGGGCGGACCTGCACTCGCTCAGGTGGGGTGGGGCCGGAGGGGGGGGTCAGGAGGGCTGCAGAGGCGCTCACGGGGGCAGGGGCGGCGGCAGGGGCAGATGCAGCAGGGGGTGCGGGGGGGCTCATGGGCGCAGAAGGGGCAGCGGCAGCAGCACGGGGGCGGGATGGCGGATGGCAGCGGAGGCCTGTGGAGGCCCGCTTCGGGCGGCTCAAGGCCCCCGTGCACTGGCGCTTGCCCCATGACGGCTGGGGGGCCTGGGGGCGTGGGCCAGGCCCCCAGGCCGCTTCCTTTGCTCATACCCCACCACGGGTGCAGCGCTTGGGTGGCACAGCAGGACATAACGGTATCCAACTCTGCTGGCATCCTCATACCCTCGGCCGCGCCCCCCGTGTCCCCCGCAGCATCACGCACACCACGGGGGACATGGCGGCCGCCACGCCCGACCGGGAGTTCAACTTCCCGCTGTGGGAGTACGGCAGCGACCTGCCCGACTCGGCGTGGCGCCAGGTACGGCACGGGATTCGTTCGGGGAGGCGAAGGGGCCGTGAGGATGGCGACGGCAGGGAAAGGCTGCTTGGGGTTGGATCGAGACGTGTGGGCTCAAGTCAAGGCGACGCACCCTTACCGCTAAGCGCTGCCGGCCCCGCTCCCCCGCCCTTGCTGCGTGTGTCTGTCGACAGGTCCTCCGGTGGATCGCGCTCCCGGGCTTCCTCATCGCCATCGCCATGATGCTCACAGTACAGGAGCCACGTCAGCAGCCGGGGGCAACGGCCGCCGCCGCCGCCGCCACCGCTCCTGCGGCGGCCGTAACCGCCTCGAAGCCCGCAGCCGCGGGCTCCACTGTGCCCCTGGCCACGGCACCCTCGCTCGCCGCCTCGGCGCCGGATTCCAAGCCCGCCGAGGCGCTCCAAACGGAATCCAAGCCCGAATCTGGATCTGGATCTGGAACCCCATCCGCATCGTCCAGCCGGGCCGGCATCATGGCGCTCCTGTCCTCGCCCGGTTTCATGTCCGTAACGCTCGCAGCGGCGCTGAACGACGTGGGGTCGTACGCGCTCATCGCTTGGCAGGTGGGCGCGAATCGGCGGGCGGGTGGTTGTGGGCCGCTCGGAGGGCTGCCTTCTGGGCGCCTTCCCAGTCTTCCAGTCCCTCATTCTCCTCACGTCCTGACATGGACACACGGCAAACCCTTGATCTCACCCCGTCACCCCTTCCCCACCCTCCCCACCCTCCCCACCCTCCCCCACAGTCGACCTTCTACGAGCGCGTGTACGGCCTCTCCTCGGCCGCATACGCCCCCGTGCTGGCGGCGCTGCTGCCCATCGGCGGCATCCTGGGGGGCGTGGGTGAGCACCTTTTTGGAGGGAAGCGGAGGGGAGGGCAGGGGCCTCTGGAGGGGCATGCGTCGGTGGGCTCCTTTGACGGGGGCTTGTTCCCCTGGTAGTCATCGTTCCTACGCCCTCCAATCCTCACCAACGCCGGTCTCCCCCCCTACTCCCCCCTCTCACCATCCCCTCCAGGCGGCGGCTTCCTGGCCGACCGCCTCTCCCGCAGTGGCCAGCGCTGGCTGGTGACGGCGGGGGCTACCTGCCTGGCGGCGCCCTGCCTGGCGGCCTCGTGCCTGGCGCCCACGCCCGAGCTCAGCTACGCGGCGCTGATGGTGGGGTTCGGGCTCAGTGAGATGTGGCGAGCGCCGTCGGCCGTCATGGCCAGGTGGGGGGCGGGGCGGGGCGGGGGAGCGGGTTTGGGGGCAGGAGGATGGTGGTGGTGGAACGCGATGTGGGGTCGATCTGGCAGAAAGGGTGGCGCCCGCTTGCTGTTAGGCAAGTTTTGGGGAAGGGGCGCACCAGGTCGGGCAGGGTGACAGCCTGCTTAGATGCTAGACCCTCAGCCTAGTCTCCTCGTGCCCTCGCCCTCACCCTGACACTCACCTCACCCTCCCTCACCCTCTCCCCATTGCCTCCACCCCAGGGGCATCGCGCCCGCCTCCATGGGCTCCTCCGCCTCGGCGCTCTACCTGTGCGTGCGCAACCTGGTGGGCGGCCTGGGCCCGCTGCTGGTGGCGGGGCTCATCGGCGTGTGCGGGCTGCAGGCGGCCATGCTGGTGGTCCCCGCCATGTACCTGGGGTCGGGGGTGCTCTTCGCCCTGGTGAGTCGTGTTGGGTGTGAAGGGCTGCTCGTGAAAGCCAGGGAGGGTTGTGTGCAGCTGGGAGCGGGGTAGTGCCCGCCATGTACCTGGGGTGGGGGGTGCTCTTCGCCCTGGTAAGCCGGGGGTTGTGGGGGTTGGGGTGCCACGGGGAGAAGCTGAGAAGCCGGGTTTGTGATGTGAGGAGAGGTCTGTTTCTGGGTTTCTGGGTCGGGCTTGCGGTGGACAGCGGTGCTGCCTTCAAACCTGAGGGAAGGATGCGGCTTGGTGGTGGTTGTGTGGGCCGGGCCGGGTGCGCGAGAAGTAGGCAGGCCCGGACTTTCGGTGCCGAAAGGGTTTTCGCGCTGACCCCCTGCTGCCATCCTTTCCATGCCGCACGACGCAGGCGGAGAAGCTGTGGGAGAAGGAGATGCGGGAAAAGGATGCGGCGGCGCTGGCCGCCGCGTAATGGCCGCCTTAGGCCCCACGGCCACGGGGACGTTTTTTGTGGGCTTCTGCGGCCGGGCACGCGCCGGCTCCTGCCACGTCCGCCGGGTGCTGCGGGGCGCATTGGCGGCGAAGCAGTGCGCGCACCGCCCCGCAGGGACCGCAGTGCCCCGTGCGCCCCGCCGGGGCCGCGCCTGGGCGCCCGGCCCCTCCTGCGGAGCCGCCAAGGGGTTGGCTGCCGGGAATCGAGCTGGGGCGCATGGTGCGTGTGCACGGCCCCGGGGCGCGCCCGGCTGGGCCGGAGGGGCTGCGGTCTGTGCGGTCGGTCCTGCGCAGGGCTGCCGCCGCCCTCCGGACCGTTGACGCTGGGCTTGCAAGGGCCGCCCGGCCGCGGCCGCTACAAGCAGAGGGCTTCAGCCGCCGCCCATAAGAAGGCGGAAGGAAGGCTCGGCCTGGATTACTAACCGCTCGCTGGTAGCTGGTGGCGCCGCCGGCTGCAGCCCATGGGAGGGCTGCAGGAGGACTCGAGGACGTCCGCGGCGGGTTGCGAGGCCGCCGGCGTGCAGCCTTCCGCCGGAGGCCCTGGGGCGTTGTCCAAGGCACCGGAGGCGGACGCGGAGGCGGAGGAACAAACGCAGTGAGGCGGCAGGGTGCGAGAGGGCTTGCAGGTGTGAGCTGAGCATGGCTTGCAGGAGCGGGCGTTGGGGCGTGGGGGCGCGGAGCAGGCGCATGTTGGGCAGTGCGGGATCTAGACTGGCGCGGCCTCCTGGGCCGGGAGCCATGCAGCGGCGGGGATTGCGTGGCTGTGTGGTTGCTGGCAGGGGTGAGCGGTGATGTGTGCGGGAGCGGTGAGCGCCGGGTTGGGGCGTCGCGGGCAGTTTGCTCGACGCAGCCTGGCCCAATGGCAGCGGTGGTGGAGGTGAGGCGGAGGCGGACTGCCCAAACGGCGTGTACTAACAGATAGTGTGTAATATCGCTAGTTTTGCCCGGGGGACATCCTCTGGCCGTTCTTTTGGGGGCCCTAGCCGGGTTCGCCTTGGGGTTTGTTGGACGGTCGGGCCCGGGGCTGTGTGCTCGCTGCGCCGAGGCCAGTCAATCTTTGAACCGCCTGGTCTGGCAACCTGCGGGCATTTATCAAGGGCGTCGGGGCGGGCCTGTGTGCGTTATTGCAGTTCTGGCTTTCGACTCCCCAAGGCCGAAGGGTCGTTGGGTAGATCTTTCGTCCGTCGCCTGTGTTTGACCGACTTGCTTGCGGGTCTCGCCCGGCCGTTGGGTGAAATGCCGCCGGAATCGACTGAGCGTGCCCTCGTTGCAGGGTTGCGGGTCTGTTTGCGCCGTGTGCTTCGTGTTTGACAAGGAAGTGTTCAAGTGAGGCTGCATGCATTCGTTGATAAGGTCAAGCGTCTGAATGGCTAGCTGAGGACTCGGGAGGCTAAGATCCCAGTCGAGCAAGGCAGGGTTTGGGGGCTGTGCTGAGCAAGTTACTAGGAGGTGGGCCGTGAGCTTGACTGGATAGGGAAAGGGTTCAACAGTTGGACAGGTCGGGTGCAGCCTCGTTCTAGCGCTGAACTCCAATGGCTGCGAGCTATGTAAGGCGCTTCGTATGTGTATAGTGAGGGCCTCGCGTCCATACGTTGCATCCAGCACGCGCCTCCACGCGTGCCTGCCGCAGGGCCGATGGCAGCCGTCACCTGCACGCATCGGCTGTCGTGTGTGGAAGATCTGCTCCTCGTATTCAGGGAATTCAAGTCTGGCTGGTGGACCAAACCCCTGCCCTTGCTGCAGGTGGCCTTGGAAACCGCTGGCCCGTGTTCGGGCGCCCAGGCCCCGTGCCCTGGGGGCCGCCCGAAAACCACGCTGACTGAGCAGCAACGCCACGACAAGTAGCGCTCCCGCTGCGTCCGATCCCAGTATAGGCGCAACATTCGGTATGGTCCTCGAGGGCAAATGCGGGCCGGGCGGCTTCGGCCGTGCCACGCGAACACCAGTACTGCCGGGTCGTAGACAACGTGCCTTCACATTTCCCCTGGGCTTTTTCAAGGACACTTGGTACATCGGTCTAACCTCTGTGCTTTGCAGGCTCTGACACGCACTATAGCGACGCCTTTGGGTAGAACGCTAACGCCGCCCGGCCTGCTGCTGTTGGCATGGCAGGCACTTAGCATAACACGTACATGACCCGGGCACGGGCGCCGGCCCTGGCGTGGGCGCTCTGGTGAGCCTGCAGAGCAGCGGCACCATGGTGCACGTTGTCTGAGACGCGCCGTTTCTCCCACATGCAGCTGCTTTGGAGGACCAGCTGATCAGCAGGGGTTGGCTGCAGGCCAAGGTAAGCACCAAAGGCGCGCAATTGATGCCCGCGGCGCCCAACGTTTTCGGGTTTGCGGTCGTCCCCTTTCTTGGGCATCTATCGGGCCCAGAGAACAGCATATGCAAGTGCAATTTGGCGTTGGGCCCCTTCTGGCCCAACAACCTTTGCTGCGCTGCTCCCTGCACGCGCAGGCCCCAGCAGCTATGCGGACGCGCGACGAGCTCGAACAGCAGCAGCGGGCTCGGGCGCAGGCTCGGAAGCGGCCGTTGCGTTGCCCGAGCCCGCTGCTGGCGCGAGTGCCCCCGCGCAAACTTCGCGCGCTTCCTCGTCAGCCACGACATCGGCTGCGCTGGTAGACCGTAGCCAGCCGGAAGGGGCCTCGTCGGAGTGGTCGCAGGCGCACGGCCAGTCTACCGCGGCCACCACACCATCCAGCCATGCCCCCCCGCGGGGGCTGTCACAGCCCGCCTCCGCCAGCATCCGTCAGCAGCTGCTAGCCGAACCGTCCGGCGAGCTATCGCTGCAGTTGCGCCAGCAGGCCAGCGCGGAGCCCAGCAGCAGCGTCAGGGCGCGGTCCGGCTCGACGCGGGTGGAGGGCGAGGACCTGGACCCACGTATCCGCATCCCCTTTGCTGAGATCAGCCTCTTCAAGGTGCGCCGTCTTAACACAAACTCTCCTGCTCTAATAGCACAGCCAATTTCTGGTCGCGACGCGGGCCGAGGGCACCCCATCCTGCCCGGCCGATCACCTTCCTCTCCCCTCGTTCCCGCACGACCCCGGCAGGTCATCGGAAAGGGCACGTTCAAGACGGTGTACCGTGGCTCCTGGAATAACACGCACGTGGCAGTGGTGTCCATGCGGCGCGGGGGCCTGGTGGCAGAGGCGCGGCTGCTGCAGCGCCTCTCCACGCACCCCAACCTGGTGCAGCTGTACAGGTGCCTCGGGGCTGCAGGGGAGGAGGGAGCAGGCGGGGCTGGGGGGGGGGGGGGGGCTGCGGGGGCGGGGACGGGCTGGTGAAGGGCTGGTCGTTTAGACCGGGGAAGCTTTGGGGAGGTGGTGTTGGTGTTGGTGGTGAGCGGCGTACCGTGGAGGCGCCGCAGGGTGAGTCCTCGGCTGGTTCGATTAGGGGCGGAGAGACTTGGACTGCCCTCACCGGCTTCCCCTGTGCCTTTCCCTCTTCTCCCTCAGGTGGAGCACGGACGATGCGGGCAACGAGTACCTGGTGGTGAGCCAACCAGGGCAAGGGGTCCGGCGGGGTGCTGAGGCGCATGCAAACCCTGGCCTTGTGCTCAAGCATTGGGGCCGAGGCCCTTACCAGAAGCCTCCGCTCGGCCATATCTGACCCACATGGCCACACCCGTTCTCACTGGGCCCCCCCATTCACCACTCCCTTCCTGCCCTACGTGCCCCCTGCACCCGACCCAGATGGAGTTGCTGCAGCTGGGCTCCCTGGACGCCGTGCTCCGCTCCATCGGGCGGTCGCTGCTGACGCAGACCAAAATGACCATCGTGGGTCAGGTGGGCGAGGGCCGAGGATGGCCCAATGGGCAGCAGGCGGACGGCTTGGGGGGCCCGATGGGGCATGCGGGTGGGGGGTCGGGGAAATGCCGTAGTTAGCGGGCGGGAGCCGGGAAGGGCGAATGCAGGCTGGGCTGAGCAGGTGGGGCGGTGCACGAGCTCTCTGCCGTGGCTCGAACCTGGCTGTGCTGACGTGGCGCCACTGGGGTTGCAGGTGGTGTCTGCCTGCCTGGAGCTCTCACACGAGGGCCTGGTCCACGGCGACCTGGCGGCGCGGAACGTGCTGGTGAAGAGCCTGGACCCGCCGCACGTCAAGCTGGCGGGTGGGGGGGGGGGGGGGGGTGGATGTGTGTCAGGAGGCAGAACGCGGGGTCTAGAGGCGCTAAGAGACGGCGCGAAGCGCGGGCAGAGTGCATCCACGTGCTCCTAGCAGGAGCCTGCTCTTCCCTCCATTCCCGCTATGAAGCAATCCTGCCTCTCTCTCCCTGCCTGCAGACTTTGGTCTGGCGAGGCGCGCCACGCCCCTGGACGCGCCCACGCCCGCACTGGGCACTTCGGCGGCCTCCGCCTCCTCTGTGCTGGGGGCCGCGGTGGGGGCCTCCAATGCGCCCTCGGCCTCGGGCGGCATGAGCTCACACGGGGGGTACCACGGCAGCGATGTCGTGCCGGTGAGACAGCAGCCGGGACTGGGGCAGGGTAGTGCGGGGCTTGGGAGGGGTGGGCCTGGTGTCCCGCGTGTGAGGGACTGCTCGTGTCAGCCAGGTCACGTCGGCTCTCCCGCGTGTGTAGGGCTTCTCGTGAGAGCTAGAGCACCGTCAGCTCCACTCTCAACCCTCTCACGCGTGTATGCCTTCGCAGGCGCGCTGGGCGGCGCCCGAGGTGCTGGCAGGCGGGCCCCTGAGCGAGGCGGCGGACGTATGGAGCTTCGGCGTCACCTGCTGGGAGGTGCGTCCTGGAGCCTTGGGCACCATGGGAGGCCTCGTTGTGCCTTTGGCACGTGTCTAGGCAAGGCATGGCAGGGGTCTAGGCAAGGCATGTGCTACGTGCGCAGGCCCAGCAAGGCACTCCAGCCAGCCTGCCGTAAGCCACGTGTCTTGCCCTTTGCCTCAACCGCAGATCTTTGCCAATGGCGCCGAGCCGTACAGCAACATGGACAACCGCCAGGTGCTGATGGCCGTACGGTCGGGCGCGCGGCTGGAGCGCCCCCGCGGCTGCCCGCTGGAGCTGTGGGAGCTCATTCTGCGGTGCTGGTCCGCCGACTTCCGGGACCGCCCGCGGTTCGCGGACATCGCAACGACGCTCCGCACGTGGCGACAGGCGTACGCATGCAGCAAGGCGGGTCCGTCTCGTGCGGGCCTGGCGATGGGGGGCCCCTCGACAGGGTTGGGTGCAGGGGCTGGCGCGGCGCGGGCCGGCCTCCCGGTCGTGAGCGGCAGCGGGGCGCTGCCCGGAGGGCCCGAAGGCTATGGCGGCGCTGGGGGGCAGGCGCATCCCTCGGGCGGGGCCAACAGCTCGGCGGCCCTCACACAAGGCCAGACGTCGCTCAGCCTGGCGGCTCTCGCACCGGGGCTTGCGTTTGGGAACCTGCGCAGCGGCGCTGGCGACAGCGGTGCGTTGCAGGCGGACGCCGAGGCAGCGGCCGTGATCGCCCAGTTTGTCGACGACTCGCCCCGCTCGAGCGCGATGCCGGCCCACACCAGCGCCAACCGCACCAGCGCCGTCTTTGGCACCCGCCGCAGCCCCGGCGTGGCGCCCCGGGCGGGGCTGCTAAACCCGCTCATGACCGGCGGGCCGCCGGACGCACGGGCGAGCCTGCTCATGGGCTCGGGCACGGTCGGCAGCACAGGCGCTCCAGGCGACCGGCCGGGGGCGGGCATCTTTAGCTCGATGGGTCCCACTGTGGTCAGCACGCACATGTCGTTCGACATTGCGGAGACGCCCATCCTGCCGGCATACACCTCGGGGTCGAGCATAGCAATGACGTCGGGCGCCACGTCTCGCGAGCAGGCCTACACGCTGCAGGCCAGCACGTTCGGCGGGCCGCCCCACACGCTTTCACCGGGGGGCGCAGCCCACGCGGGCGGCAGCAATGGGACGAGCGGCACCGGGGGCAGTGGGGGCACCCGGGGCAGCATCGGCACGCCAGTCCCTGGCAACGCGATCGGGACTGGGATAGTCAGCGGAGCTGCTGGTTCGGCCGTTGCAACCGGCGGCGGTAGCTCAGCCACGTCGAGGACGGCGTCTGCGGGGCAGCTCGGCTTGGTGCCGATGGGGCCCGCCGATTCCTTGTCGGCCCTGGTCGTACCCGGGTCATACAGCAGCGGCGTACGCGCCAAGCACGTGCTGGCGGGTCACCGCAGGGGCTCCGGCGCCAGCGGCGCAGCGGGGTACACGGTTGTGGGCCCGGGCTTTCACCCTCCCGTGGAGGGCAGCGGTGGGGCCGCCGGCAATTCATTGGCGCCAGCAGGAGGTGCGGGGGCCGGGTCGATCCCCAGCTGGAGCCGGTCCTCCGCCCACCCGACGACCACATCCAGTGGCAACAACGACCGGTCCAATCACGGCCGCGCGGACACACGGAGCAGCGTGGGGCGCAGCAGTGCCGGTGGCGGCGGCAGCACGGCGGGGAGCGGCGTGGGCAGCAACCCGGGCAGTGGGGGCCCCGACCCCCGGCTGCGCATGCGGAGGACCACGAGCAGTGTCGAGGCGGTGGCGGCGCACTTTGCAGCGACGGCGGGCGTGCAGCAGGTAAGCAAGGACCGGGGCCTAACGGAGCTTGTGCCTGCAGCTTGGGAGCAAAAGGCGATTGGTAAGCTTTACACCCTGCATCTCGAGTTTAGCGTGTTAACACCTGCCTTGTTCACCCCTCGGCCTGTCCCATCCTACACAGCGCACGTCTGGAACTGCGGCTGCACCGCCAGGGCGGGCAGCGGGGCCTTCAGTGGCGTCCGCGCCCCACGCAAGTGGCCTGGGCTTCACGCTCCAACCTGCAGCCGCCGACAATCCCAGCTCGGAGTTTGCCCCGTCGACGATCTTTGGCGCCTCCATCTTCAACGAGTCGGTCGGGCCCGCGCACAGCAACGACCCGGCCAGCCACGGCGCCGCCAGCAACGCCACCTCGCAAGTCATCCACAGCGGTGGCAACAGCTCGCGGCACCGTGCGACGGGGACGGGCACAGGGACGCACAGTGGCGGCATCCTGTCCGGCGCAACGAGTGGCGGCCGCAGCGTTGAGCCGGTTGGCCTGGCTCGGAGCAGCGCCGCGGGGAGTACGGGCATGCGCTCAGGCGGTGCGGGGAGCGCCAGCCACCGCAGCACCGGAGGCAGGGGGAGCGCCGGGGTCCGCAGCAGTGGCACGAGCGGCGGCGTTGGGGCCGAGGAAAGGCAGCTCAGCAGCCTGCTGGAGGCCCCGTCGGCCCCACCCCGAGTGCCCCCCACGGCTGCGGCCTGGATGCAGTCCACCAACCCCTCCGACGTGGGCGCGGAGCCCCCGGCGGGGCCCAGCGCAACAGCAGGGAGCGGAGCCGCCCATATGAGCACCACTGGCAGCGATCGGCAGGCCACGCCCGTTGGGATGCGCAGCAGCGCCACACCGTCCGGACCCATGGGGCTGGCGTTGTCGCGCAGCGCCTCTGCCGCCGCGGCGGGTTCCTCGTCTCCATATGTGCGCATCGGCGAGCTGGCTGGACAGCCGCCCGTGGATGTGCCGCGGCGCATGCTGTGGCCGAGCACGTCAGCGGTGAGGACAGGGCATGGGGCAGGAGCTGGGGCTATGCCAGGCGGGGGTCTGTTGTCCTGGGTTCCTTGCCTGCGGATAAGCATGCATGCTCGTGCGGAGGTGCCAAGAGCAATGTTTGCAAGCCGGTTGAGTCGTGGCTCATGCACACGTGCAATCAGCATGCTGACACGCAATGCCCGGTCGCCACCCGGTCCGCTTCTGCAGGGCCAGGCGCGCACTGCGGCTTCAGCCATGGCGCTCCGCCAGGGCCACGGCGACGCGTCAACGACACCGTCGGTCAGCCCCCAGCGCCCGCTCTTGCGCCATCAAGCCCACCTCGCGCAGGCCGCCTCGCTCGACCGCAGCCCCTTCGTCTCGCCTGCAGGCCCCGGGCTAGGGCCCATGGGCCTCGGCGCGGCGATGCCGCCCATTCGGGAGTCGTCCACGAGCGACCTCAGCCTAAGCGGCATGGTGAACCGCTGCGCAGCGGGCGGCATCAACATTGCTTCGGCCTCCACCCAGCGCTCCGGCAGCAATGACAACAAGAACGGGTCCGCAGGTCCACAGGGCCCCCCGGCTGCGGCGCTGCAGTTTTTCCGGGACGCGTCCGCGCCTTTTGGCTCTGACATGGCCGGCACGAGCACCGCGGCTACCGCGCTGCTATCGAGCGAGGCCGACCTCGAGGCGATTGCGTCTCAGGCGCGCTTACCCGTCGGCGCGGTGCGTCAGGTCCTCAACATGAGCTCCTTGGACGAGCGGGGCTACCGCGGAGCTGCCTCTGCTGGCATCGCCTCAGCGGGAGCGGCGTCAGCATCGACAATGCTGTCTGGCAGTGGTGACAAGCACGGCGGCTCAGCTGGCCGGCCGGGCGACGGCCCGCCCGCGGCTGCGCTGAGGTACTTCCGGGCAGTGTCGGGGGCCTTCGGCTCAGAGATTCGCGGCGGCAGCACGGCGGCGACCGCCTCAGTCGATGCGGACCGTGATATCCAGACCATGGTATCGCAGGCAGGCTCTGTCAGCCAGCGGGTCGCACGCATCAGTAGTGCTCGCAGCATCACCTCCGCCGCTGCCTCCACGCTGCCATCGGGCTCAAACGACAAGGAGGGCTCGTCGGGGCGACGCGGGCCCCCTGCAGCGGCGCTCAGGTTCTTCCGTGCCGCCTCGGCGGCCACATTCATGTCGGACACGCCGCCAGTGGCCACAACCGGGGCGTTCCTATCAGACACGGCTGCACTGGGTGGCCTGGCAGAGGAGCAGGTGATGTTGACAGAGGGCGACGAGGGGCTGGAGCAAGACGGGGCTCAGGAAGCAGCCGAGACCCGCATGGACGCCACCGCAGAGCTGCCAGCCCTGGCAGTTCCGCTAGAGCTGTCGGGGGTGCTGGCAGTGGCTGTCAAGACAGCGCTGCCGTCCAGCACCGGCAGCGGGCCGAGCCGAAGCGCCAGCAATGCGAGTGCCCCAGTGGTCTCTGGTGGCACAGCATCGACGCAGGTTACCGGAGGTGCTGCCCTGGAAGGGACGGAGGCAGCTCAAGCCAGGCCAGCGTCAGACCACGACTCGGCCACAATGCTGCTGGAGCCGACGCTGCCCCTGCCGCCACCCATGGTGCTGCCGGAACCCGCCCAACCGCTTCCAGCCGTCCAGCCGCAGCCAGTGCCAGCTGCGGCTGCGGCATTCACCTATGAACCGGTGGTGCCAGCCTCTCTGCTTGAGGCGCAGGCGCAGGCACCGGCCCCAGCACAGGCTCGACTTTCTCCGGCGCTGCTCGCCCAGCAGCAGCAGCGCCTCTCATCACGCGTGCTACGCGTGCGGCGCGGCAGCAACGGAAGCCGCGCCAGCGGCTCGGCCCGCTGTGGCCTCTCCCAGTCATCCGTTACAAACTCCGTGGCCAGCGTGGTCAGTGGCCGGACAAACACGGGCGCAGGGCCGAACCAGCGCCTCCTTGGCACGGCCCCGGCCCACTACCTGGCAGCATTCGTTCACCAGCCAGAGCCCCGAACGGAGGTGCCCTCACGCCTCCTGGGCACGGCGCCCGCCCTCTATGGCCATCAATACAGCGGGCCTTCCCCGGGACCCTCGCCCTCCAACCACTCCCACCAGTCACCGGCAGACGCCCCAGGCGCTGCCCACGCCAGGTCTGGGCCAACGGGGGACAGCCTGCACCACTTCTCCTCGACGCTGGAGGCGGCCGACTTGGTCCAGCTCCGCCTCCCCCCTGGCGCAACGCCAGCCATGTCCTCCAACGCACGTTCGTCCGGACTCGACCTCTTTGACGAGCTCCGCATGAGCTCCAGCTCCGCAGGCATTGGCGCCGCCGCCGACGTCCACGGCTTGCTGATGAACTCCGGAGCCAACGGACTCGGCGGCGCGTCGGGGCCGGCGGGTCACCCCATGAGTCACGGCCAAGGGATGTCGCGGCGCGACATCCAGCTCGCCTCGCCGGACCAGCTGGCCCTCTTCTCCGCGGCCCTCCTCGGGCAGCCCGGCACAGACAGCCACCACCACGAGTCTGGCTCCACGCACTCCATCGTGCCCCAGCAGCCCCCGGCGCACCAGGTCCGTGCGCTGCTGGTCTCTCGCGGGACGCAGGAGTACGAGCGCTACGCGTCGGCGGGGATGTCGTTCGGCGGCTCGTCGGAGGCGCCGCCAGGGCGCTCGTCAGCGCTGCAGCGGGGCGGCAGCGGCGGGCCGCAGTTCCACGCGATGCAGGGGAGCAGCGGCCTCGACTTTTCGCGCCACCCCATGGGCCACGTGCTCGTGGACCACGCCTGGGGGCAGGCTGGCTCTGGCGGGGCCGGCTCCGGCCCCGCGGGCGCCATCGGACACGGCTTGCGCAACATGCCCCCCAGTTCGAGGCACGTCGCCGGCCCGCTCATCGACGTGACCGTGGTGCATGGGGCCGGGGTGCTGACGGGCTCGGGGAGGAGCGGCAGCACGCCCGAGGCCGCGACCGGTGGCGAGGCGTCGTCGCTGTTCGAGAGCGCGGTGGATGAGGTCGTGGTGGAGCGCCAGGCCATCTTCCACTACCTGAGCACCGTGCAGCTGCAGCAGCTGCAGGAGGACCGCGACTGGTGAGCGTTCAGCGTTTGGCGATGCACTGTTACACATGCACAGGTGACGGGGCCGCTGGTGAATGGCTACATGGGCAAGTGTCTGCCGTGCCCATGGCTGGGCTGATGCCTACCAGCAGGGGGCTCTGGCAGGAGCAATTCGGAAGGCAGCAGGCGGCGGCCGCACGAGGCCGAGGCCGAGGCAGGGTTGGGCAAGGGCAAGAGCAGGGGTCCGTTCCTGGGAAGGGTTGCACGTGAGGGGCTGCAAATCTACAGACTTTGCGCCATTAGTTGCGAAGGCTTACACGAGACATGCCCCGGCACGCAGTTGCCTGTGGAGGCACTGCGGGGCGCTATTGGGGTCCCTACACGTGTGACGCTTTGCTGGGCGAAGGCTTGCATAGCTGTGGGCCATGCGCATTATGTCCGGCCTTTCGTAATGGCCTTTTGTTTATTGCGTGGGGAGCATCAGGGCCACGGGTAATGCAACTCAGGTCAGGATGCCGGAGGGCGGGATAGCGGCGCCCGCCGAGTTTCGTTGCGGATACTGAGAGCACGGGGAACGTCCCTTCCGCATGCTTTCTGGCGCCATGGCACCCCATCGGAGGCCTGGCGACTGGGGGCGAAGGATTGGTGTGCGTGGCAAGGTTTGGGATGAGCGGTTTTTTGGGGGGGGGACTTGGCGTGTGGGTTCGAAAGCCGCCTGGGAACTACAGTACTATCTCTTAGATATGTTTTTTTCCGCGTGTGCGCGCGTCAATGTGTTGCGCTGGGGTGTACGTCTACGTATTACATACAAGGCGGTTGAATCAAGACTGAAGTCCACAATGCCATGAGACGTTTGCTAACGTATGTGGTGTTGACCCTCGACCACTAAAGCGCTGGAGTATTTGACGTTAAAGTACCAGTTGGCAGGCATGGCGCGCCACCTTTGTGTCTGGCGCAAGCGCGGACTTGCTCAACAGCCGCTGCTGCACCCCAGCCGTGGCTTGTGCGCGTCAAGAAGTCGTATAGCAATGACGTCTAGCTCTTGATCTCCACTGGGGCTTTTCCTTGCTGGTACTCACCATGCTTGTTTTGCCGAGCGCCCCGGCCTTCTGCTGGGTACCGTAGCGGTTTTAATAAAGCACTGTGCTAGCAAGCTGTTGGGCGGCTGTCAAGGATAAAGCTTAGTGCATGCTCCGCTGCTTACTTTCTAGGGCCTGGGGCTGGTGGTCTCAAACGGTGTGGCTGGTGGACGGATCTTCCAATGGATTTCCATTCAGAACTGAAGCTGCTGGCGCCATGACGTGGGGTGCTGCGCCCAACTAGCGTGCGGACTAAGCAGTTCTTGCGAGCTGACCTGGCTCTGGGTCTTTCTAATCTATCACTGACCACCTGAGCTGTATAGGTGTGATGCTGGGTGCGCGCAGGTCCTTCAGCACCTGAAAAGGGAGCATGAGGCATAGCGGCACGGGAGCGCCAATCAATCAAAGTGTCTAATGAGGGGATACTGGTGGAGGCACAGGACTGGATGTTAGTGCGGCAAATCGGCGCCTGTTGGGGGTAGATATACCGTATGCTCGTCATGCTGCTCGCCAGCTGGGTGCTGAATGCAAGTGTGGGCGCCTACAAGGTACCGGTAGTGCGCGTCGAAACGAATTTGCCATTGGCCCTTGTTCTCAGGCCTGGCATGCAAGCAGGGGACTGCCTGGGAAGGTTGAAGCTGCGGATAATTGCGTGGGAATGTCTCGTGGCTTTCCGAGATTAGATTGGAGGCAAGATCGTGTCGAGCTTACTGCTGCTGGGGGAAGACGCATGTAGGCGGGCTGGCGGTCGGACAAGGCAGGGACGCACACATGATCGGTTGGAGGAGAGGAGTTGTGGAGCTTGTAAGGCGTGTCCGAATGTGTGCTGTTCACGCCTCCACACGGGGCAGCTGCAGAGACAAGAGGGGGGTTATGTGCTCGCATGGGCCGTGCAGCGTAGTCCGGACGACGACGAAGGGGGATGCAGCTCAACAGGGGCAGCTGCAGAGACAAGAGGGGGGCCATGTGGAGCTCGTGGTACACGCCCATCCGACTGCTGTCTCGAGAAAGAGGGCGGCCTGGAGGCTGGCAGCTCCGGTTGCGTGTTGAGGGCGAGTTGTGTGGACAGGGGGACGTACGACAAGGTAACCAGGGCGAGGTGCCGCAGGTGCGGGGTGCGGCACAGCTGTGACCTGTGAGAGCGACCCAACCCCAACCGTCCATCCCTGATCCCGCTGCCAACCCGGGGAGCCCTGGCGGTGCCGCTGTGCTTGGCCGCAGGTCATTAAGCCTTGTTAAGCAGCCCAAGCTGTGCTTAGTTGTGGGTGATGGAGGGTGCGGGCGTATAGCACAGCGGTAAGCCTGGGAGGGCCTGGGTAACGAGCCCCCGACCCGCGGAGCACGGCACGGCCTTCTAACGCCAACGGCCCAGCCGCTGCTTCTTAACGCTCTGCATCTTGCATCCGGAGCACGCATTGCTTGTGGTCGGCTCATGCAAGCGCGTGCAAGAGCAACCGGAGCATGCAAGCTCCGGAACATGCACCTTTTGCGGTGCAAAAGCCTCCGTTAGCCACACACGTAGCATGCCTCTCTAGCAGCAACACCATCAGATAGATAGCGACCAGGATCATGTTTTCGACGCTGTGGTCGGCCCGTCCGCCGGGCTCGGCGACATCCGCCAAGCCCGGACCTGGCCCAGCCGACGCAAACTCCCGCAAAAGCCTAGCTCCGCCTAGCAAGAATAGCAGCAGCCGACGCCCGGTGACCTGCGTCAGCAAGGGCGTGGTCGAAGGAGCGCATGCCGGCCCGTCGCGGAGCGGCGCGGCCGGTTGCCATGGGGCACGGAAGACGCGCGTGCACTGGGCATCCAAGCTGGTTGACTCGGAGGCCCAGGGCGTCGCCGCGGCGGTCAGCTCACACGAGGTGCGTCGGGAGCCGGGAATCCGCTGCGCATGCAAGCCGTGGCCAGCGAACCACCACAAGCTCGCCCAAGCGGCTTGTGATGATCACTGTGGCCCTGTCGCCTGGCACTGGCGGGACCAGCTCACGATGCCCTGCCTCCGACACGGCCTTTCGGCATCCTCCGGTACCGCCGCAACACCCGCCCCAACCTACAGCTGGCACGGTCTCCAGCCTCTGCGGCCCCTCTCTGACCGCCCTTCGGCACCAGCTGCCCTCACCTGGATCGCCCATAGCTGACAAGCCGGTTCCCTCTCGCTTCCTTGCTGTGCCCCTTGCAGATCACGCTCAGCGATCTGAGCGACACAGACACCTCCCACCCCGTGCCCTTGCCCGTCCCCACCCCCGCCTCCCGCCACACGCCCAGCCGCCGCAGCCCCTCCGCCTCCCGTGCGCCCGCCCCCGCGGCGGCGCTCTCCAACCAGACCCTCCTATCCGCGCGCCGGCGGGCGCTGCAGCAGGGCCCCACCCCCGCAACCGTCAGGCCCCACGTCACCCCGCGCAGGCCCGCTCCCCCCGCCACGGCCGACGCAGGCCCCCAGGCCCAGGCCCGCACCGCGCCTGACTCACGCAGCGGGGCCTGGCTGGGCCTGGGTTCGGCGCTGACTCAGATCGGCACGGTCCTGCTGCTGGCGGCGGCGGTTGCGGCGGTTGCCCGGGTCGGGCTCGCCCCGACGTCCCATACGGCCGTACCTTTGGGCGGTACACACACGAGGTCCAGCTTCGGCCTCGGCCCCGGCCCCAACTCCGCCTCAGTCGGACACCACACCGTGGGTATGGGTAGCCCGGCAGGAAGCCACGACGGCGGCGGCGGCGGCGGCGGCGGGGGCATGGGACGCGGCGGCGCGTTCGGCCAGGCCGCCGCCGCGGCGGCGGCGCTGGGCCGCTGGCTGCCAGGCAGTTGGGCTCGCGCCGGCGCCGCCGGCGCCGCCGTGGGCGCCTCCGCCTCGCACCCCCGTTCTCAGCCCGGCCCCACCGCCGCCTTCGCGCGTGCGGGCGCCGTTTCTGGCGCCGTTGCCCCCGGAGCCAAAGCCACCGGCAGCTCGCTCGGCCGCGGGTTCTTTGGCCGCCCGGCATCATCGTCTCCATCGAGCATGGGCGGCAGCGGAGGCGGCGGACGCAGCGCATGGCCTGCGCCCCACGCCCAGGGGCCCGCGGGGATGTCGGCGGTGGCGGCGGCGGCAGGTGGCGGCGGCGGGCCGGAGCAGGAGTGGCGGGAGTCGGCCCAGGTCCGTGTCATCACCATCACGTCAGGTGGGTGGGTGTGGGGTGTGCGCGCTGGCGTGCTCGTGTTTGCTTTCCCTCAGGAGCTGGGGCGGGTGGCAAGAGCTGCTCGTGAAGCCGGGGTCGGTGTGAAGCGCCCTCCCTCGTTCGGTCCACCCTATTCTGCTGCAGGCGCCCTGTCCCGCCCCAGCCTACAAACCTCCCTCACCTACCCCTTTCCCCACCCCCCACCCATCTCTGTGTTCGCTCTCTTATGCTCCAAACCTCACCCCCACCCCCACCCCCACCCCCACCCCCACCCCCACCCCCACCCCCTGCAGGCGCCGCCAGCCCCTACCGCACCACGTGGGACGCCGTTGCCGACCACACGGCGCAGCGGCTCGAGTGGACGGACCCGGGGTACCAGATGCTGGTGTTCCGACAGGAGGAGCTGGGGGGCAGCACGGGTAAGAGGGGGTTGGGGGTTGGGGTTGGGGGTTGGGGTGGGGGTTGAGGCGCAGGGCTTGGGTGGGGGCTGGGTGGGGGGTGAGGGGCGGGGTAGGGCGGGTGGTACGTTGGTGGGGGGAGCCTGCATAGAATGAGGAGGAGCTGGGCAGCAGCCTAGGTGAGGGGTGCGGGGGCGGGGGGTCGGTACCTGGGCGCTGTGCTTCAGGGCATCGCCGGGGGATGGCGCTGGGGTGCGGTCCTGGGTGCCTTTCACTGTGGCACACACCACACACAGGCGGGTCTCTTGCTGGCTGATCTGCTTGTGCCTCAAGAGGTAGCTCAACGGCTTTACCGGTGAACGGTAAACGGTAAACGGTAAACGGTACACGCTGGAGTCGGTCGCCACGCTGCCCCGGGCCCTTCCGCACGCCCCTAACGCCTCAATCCCACGCCTCTCGCGCCCTCCCACCCTTATCTTCCCCCAGCGTCCCAGCGCGCCTTCCTCCGGGCCCTCGAGGGGGGGGCCCACATGGTCGTGGGTCTGGACGTGACGGACGGAGGGGCGGAGGCCTTCCTGCGGGTGAGGGGTAGACGGTGGGGAGGGGAGTGGTGGGGAGGGGCGGGGAGGGGCGGAGGCCTTCCTGCGGGTGAAGGGGGGGGCGAAGGGGGTGTCTGTGATTGAGCGTGATGTTGTAGCCTACGCCAGGGGAAACGAAGGGGTAGGGGGGGGAGGAGGGGAGGAGGCCTGCTTGCGAATGGAGGGGGGTATGGGAGGGGTGTGAGGAGGGAGGGCTGCGGGAGGACGTGGGGAGGAGGCGGGGGGCAGCGGATATGCAGCGCAGGCGGTGATGGGCTGGGGCCTGTATGGCGAGGCTGCGAGGTCGGCATGCAGCGGAGGGCGCAGCCTGAGGGTGGCACCGGTGCAGAAGCAGAGGCAGGCCCGCGCCGCCTGACGGGCTGATGGGGGCCCCTGATCTTGCCTGTCTAGTCAAGCATGATCCTACCAGGATCCAACCAGGCCAGGCACCTACCTATCGCGCCTGACCCTCTCCCCGCCATCAGCCCCCCCCCCCCTCGTACCAACTTACCCCCAACCTACCCCCACCCCACCCCCCGCTATCCTTCCCCCCCAGGACCCCTCCGTCGCCTCCCGGCTGCCCGGGGTGGCAGTGTTCCTGGGGGGCAGCCCCGCCCTAGCAGAAGACCTCACCCGCCTGCAGGTGGGGTGGGGGGGGGGGCTTGGGGGTAGGGGGTTGAGGGATGGGGGGGAACGAAGACGGGCAGGGGGCTTGGCGCTTCGGGCATGGGGTGAGGAGGAAGGGGGGTTGAGAAGGGCGAGGGCGAGCGGAGGGGGGCATGAGGGGATTGGCGGCGCTGCAGAGACCTCAGCGCAGAGGGGCGTGCCGGCGTGTATTGGGAGCGTGAGGACGGCTGCATGCTGTGCGGCCGCATGCGTGATTGCATGGCTGCCCGAGAGTGCTTGCACCTGTAGTGACCCTCCCCCCCTGGCCTGGCCCAGCTTTATCCCTGCATCTCCCCTTACCCCCGACTCCTTCCTCTCTTCCCCTCCTCCCCCCTCCCCCCCCCCTCTCAGGGAGGGCTCAAGCCGCAGGACCCCACCTCCTGGCGCACGCAGCTGGCACGGTAGGGCAGAGGGAGTTGGGCAGTGCAGCGGTTGGCGGTTGGCGGTTGGGACGCAGCGGCCTGTGAGAGCCCTCCACTACGCCTCCCACTGCCCCCCAAGCCCGACAGACCACTCCCCGCTCTACACGTTCGACTATCATTACTCCCTGGCCCCCACCCCACCCCACCCCACCCGTCGCCCCCAAACAGGAAGCTGTCCTGGACGCCCGACGGCGCGGGCGTGGCGGTGTGGGACACGGTGCAGCTGCTCATGTCCCGACACGACTCGGACAACTTCCTGTTCGTGTTCCTCGTGCTCATCAACCAGTACGTCACGACTGTACGGCAGGTGAGCCGTACGGTTATTGTCGTACGGGCGGTGCACGGGATCGCAGCAGGCCGTATGTGCCTTGGGTGGGAGTGGGCGTGGTGGCGTCGAGGTGGTGGGGTGAAGCACGTTCAGAGGTCCGTGTGTGGGTCCTGATTCCTTGATCGGCCCTGCCTCGTCCTTCGCTCTTCCTGTCCAGGTGGCGGACACGACCAAGGGCTTTGACTTGTCGTCCATAATCTGTATGGTCAAGCACTGCGGACAGAAGTGAGGCCGCGCAACGCCTGACTGTGGTGGAGGGCGGCTGTGCGGGTGGGAGGCTGTGCCGTGCGCCTGGCATTGGCCGGCGCGAAACGACTGTGCGGGAAGGGGGGCTCGGAGGGGGGGGCCGGGCGTCTGGCATGTGGCATCCGCGGCGTCTGTAGAGAGTCTCGCCCTGAGTGTTGCCGTGCCCACCTTTACGGGAGAGGTTTCTAAATCCTGCCCCGCTTTCTCTGCGGCGCGCACCCCATGTGCAGGGTGGTCAACTGCGTGCAGGACCCCACGTGCAAGGGGGCGCTGGACTGCCTCAACGCCTGCACCTTCAACGACCAGGCGAGTCCGGGACGGGCGGTTGGGGAATGGGGTTGGGGGATGGTTGCTGAACGCCGGGTTCGCGCGAGCCAAGGACTCTTTGAGGGAATTGCGAGGATGCGAGCAGCGTGCAGCACTGGCCGTGTTGCGCGAGTCCAGTTCCGCAAGCCGCCGTGCACCCGTGGGGCACCGTAGCAGTATACGGGACGGGTGAACTCTAGTCAGCAGGACAGATGTGTCGGGAGTACCGAGCGTTACTTCTGCACAGCAGATGAGCAGGCAGGGTCTGGCCCCCCAGCCCGTCATGTGACCAGCCAAGGTACCAGCAGCAAAGGGAGCCCGGGGTGCGGGTGGGGGCTTGCGCCACCCCCAGGCATGCCATAGAGGGGCGCGGGGTGTTGAGTGTGCACCGTAGGTACAGATGTGGGTGCACAGCACGCGCGAACTGTAGCCGGAAGTGTCAGCTATCGCCTCGCGCACAGCAGGTGGACACTCAGCAGCATACGCTCAGCACTGTGCGGCGAACAGCCCGGCGGTGCGCCCATCCACGGCCGGTGCCTTCCATGGCCCGACATGGAATGTGCCGACCGAGGCTGGTGTTCCGCGCGTGACCGGTGCAAAGCCGAGCGATGCTCCATTCGCGTTGCGCCGTGTGTTCTTGATGAGCAGGACGCCAAAACAGCGTTCTCCCGCAGCGACCCCGCGCGGCGCAAAACAGGGCCCTTCGAGGTTCGAACTCGAGACCTGCTGATAATCTGCGATTCTGCAGTCAGCTGCTCTACCACTGAGCTAAAGACCCAGCTCGAAGGAACTGATGTCAACATTGTGGTACACGCACAAGACAACCCGGGAACGCGTTGGTGCTGCGCAACGCGCGCGCGCCCAGCCCGGCAGCTGCGCGCAGGCCCAGGAGGCGCTGGGGAGGGGCGGGGAGGCTGGCGGCGGGGTTTGCGGCCTGAGGAGAGCGCGGGGGCGAGGGTGGGGCTGCTGCAGGTGGGGCTGCAGGTGGGGCTGCGGGTGGGGCGCAGTGGGTGGCGCAGTTAGGCGGTGGCCCGTGGGTTGGGTTGAGAGGGCTGGTCTTGGGGCTGTGGGGAGGGGCGGGAGGGTGGGGGTGGGGTCTGGGGTGTGGCGGCGGGTTTGCGGCCAAAGGAGAGCGCGGGGGGGAGGAGGGGGCATGCTGCAGTTCGGGCTGTGAGGGCTCGTTTGGGGGCTGCTGTAGGCAGGGCTGGGGCTGTGCCCGGGGTTGGGGCGGGGGCTGTGAGGTGGGGGGCCGGAGGGGGTGGTGTGGCGGGCCGGGGCGGTGGGCAGGGGTCGAAGGGTGGCGAGCTGGTGGTGGGGTTAGAAGACATCAACGAAGCGAAGCGCTTGGTTGTGGCGTCAATGCAACGTGCAGCTACCAGCTAGCCGGGGCTGGCCCACCAGCCGGATGCGACGAAGTAAGCAACGAGCAAAGCTGTCCCGCGCAGGAGTCCCCCAGCACTAAGCGCGCATGTTACCGTTGATTACCTTCGGGGTCGTGGACAACGGGCGGTTACCGGCCACATGGCTCTCTCAGCTCTCCGGCGGCTCGCAAGGTATCCCGACCCGAAGGCGAAATGGCGTCAGAACTTCGTTCGAAGGCACATGCCACCGGGGCGACGCAGGCAGCCGAGCTGCTAGCACACCTTAGAGCCGCCGGGGGGTGGGGTGGGTGATGGGCTGGGGGGCTGCCCGGTTGGAGTGGGCGGGGCCTGTGGGTGGGCTACGGGTGGCGCTGTGGGAGTGTGGGGGCTGCTTGGGCTGTGGATGGGGCTGTGCGCGCCTGGTGCGGGCAGCGGGGTGGGCTGTCAGGGCTTTGGGTAGGGCTGTGGAGGGCTTGGGCCAAGGATTTGGGGCGTCACTTGTCAACACGAGAGCCATGTCCCGCCAGAACCCGGTTGTGGGAATGGTTAGATGTGTTCGGGCTGCGGTAGCGTGTGGGTGCTGGGGGTGGCTAGCCGTGAGGCTGGAAGGCACTAAGAAGGGATGAGGGCCTGCGGGAGAGTGCAGGTCTTCACTCTAAAGGGTTGCCCCGTTCAGGATTTAGGCGTCATTCAGGGTTCGCACGGCAGAGGGCGTGGGGAGGGGGGGCGACGCCACGGGCGGGTTGGTATGGAATGGGAGTGTTGGTCACCTTGGTGTCCATGGATGCAATGGGTGTACAAGTGTGCAATGGTAGCGGGTGTGGCTGCTGTAGAGGCAGCAGGGGGCCAGGCGGCGGGAACTGAGGGGCCGAAGAGGCGTGGCTGGGGGCACATGACGAACGTGGATGGGGGGGCCTGCGTCAGTTGGGCTGAGGCAGAGGTGGGGCTGTTGGCGCATTGGGGAGGAAATGACTGATGGGGAGGATGTGGCTAAAGAGGATCTGAGGGCCTGGCAGGAAGAGCGTGACACGACGGGAACGTGTTGGCAGGGGGGAAGAAGGGGGCGATAAGGGGTGATGAGACAGGGGGGAACAGGCGGGCCGAGTTGAAATGGGGGTTCCAACTGTAGTCCGAGGGGGGTTCCGTTGCTACCAGGGGGGTCGAAGTGACCATCTTGTCCCAAGTTTCCCAAGTGTCCAGTCTGTCCGGGCCGCTGTCCGTACGGCACCAGCGGGGTTGAACATAGTTTCCTCTTGTGAAAGCGAGTAGTATCACATTGAGCGCGTCCTAAACGGAGCCGCGAAATGTCGAAACTACTGAAGCCTCTGCGACGTGCGGCTCTGGGGGACGGGGGTTGAAGGACCGCGCGGGGGGGCAGGATCGTCAGTTGTGCCCAAGAACTTGACACACGGACGATGCGCCAACCAGAGCACCACACCCGCCACTGTCAGTCGCCAATGCGACAGGACAGGCCGACCGGCCGCGCTGAACGTGTTGCATACCGCACCCCACGTGAAGCGTCAGGGTCAGGTCGAGGGCCCGGTCATCGACATGGAGGGGTAGCCGGGTTGTATGGCTGGCAAGGGCAACGCTACGGACACGGGGCTTTGGGACCTGGGGAGTGAGGACGTCAGGAGGCGAGGCACCAGCTCGAGGCACACACCAGCCGGTGCGCAGCAGCTTGGCGCACACATGTTGACATGCCCCCGCGCAGCACAAGAGCAGCCCCTTTGTCAATGGGGGGGCGGTAACGCAATGCCAGCGAGGCCAAGGGCCGGGCCGGCCTCCTATATGACGAGCTACGGTCATAATAGTACACCCGGACGCTTAGCAGCGGTGGCAGTGCCGGTCGTGACGTGTGCTACCGGCGGACACGCCGACATGTGGCACCCGCAGCCACCCTTCGACCACCATCCCTATGGTCTGTGGTGCTCAGGCACACCCACGGTTCAGCCTCTGCTTGATACCACGCTTTTACGCAAGGAAAGGGCCCTTGGGCTGCGTCAGACCGCTGCGACAAAAGTTCGGACGGGAGCTGTAAAAAGGTCGGGAACCCCCTCCCCCCGTCGCCCTCCCCCCCCTTCCCCCCCCCCCACTTTGAGGGCTCATAATTCTGAAAGCGGATTTGGACGTATATAATTTCACACTTCCTGCCCCCCCCCTGGGGTATGTTGACAATACTTGGCCAGCTGGCCCCGTCGGGAAGCTGGGTACCGTACCCCGCGAGAAACACCGGTAGCAGGGCAGAGCCTCGAAGGGCAATACAACTTGCCCAACCTCCCGTCGACCCCGGGCGGGCATCACTGGGGGTTGCTGATTATGCTGAGCCAATTGGCATCATCAGACTTGGCATCCGCCTTGGGGCTTGCGTCGCTGCAGGGTCCTGTCCCTTTACGTTGAGACTGCTCGCAGCTGCGGGCTCGATTGGCGATGCCACGCAAACCCGCAGCTCTGGCTCCTTACTGAGAGGGCTGAGATGCCTTCGACCTGGAAGCAAGGCGTGGACCGCAGTGCGGATGAGGCAGGGGGGCCTCGGGGAACCCCCCCGGAGCAGGTGCTCCTGCCAGGAGTGACGCCCCTGGGGCGCGCGAGAGAGAGAGTTACACGCAACCTCACAAACCAAGCACCGGTTAGAACCCGTAACGCATCCAGCCGCCGCCTTACAGAGTTACAGGAACTCAGGAGAGAGGACTCTACTGGGGAGGGCTCGGCAAACGGGCGAGCGAGCCTTTCATCAAGGCAGGCGGAGGGATGAGGCATCAACGTCTGTTACTCACGTGCCCGTGGGGCTTGAGCAGGCCGGTTCTGGGGACTGTAGCCCCCCAGCCCGTCATGTGACCAGCCAAGATATCAGCAGTAGAAGGAGGCCCCGGGGTGCGCGTGGGGACTTGCGCCACCCTCAAGCATGCCATAGCGGGGTGCGGGGTGACGAGTGCGCGTGGGTACAAATGTGGGTGAACAGCACGGGTAAACTCTAGTCGGAAGCGTCAGCTAACGTTTCGCGCACAGCAGGTGGACACTCAGCAGCATACGCTCAGCACTGTGCTGCTAACAGCCCGGCGGTGCGCCCATCCACGGCCGGTGCCTTCCATGGCCCGACATGGAATGTGCCGACCGAGGCTGGTGTTCCGCGCGTGACCGGTGCAAAGCCGAGCGATGCTCCATTCGCGTTGCGCCGTGCGTTCTTGATGAGCAGGACGCCAAAACAGCGTTCTCCCGCAGCGACCCCGCGCGGCGCAAAATAGGGCCCTTCGAGGTTCGAACTCGAGACCTGCTGATAATCTGCGATTCTGCAGTCAGCTGCTCTACCACTGAGCTAAAGACCCAGCTCGAAGGAACGGATGATCTTAGATTGTTACACGCACAACACACCCCGGGAACGCGTTGGTGCTGCGCAACGCGCGCGTGCCCAGCCCGGCAGCTGCGCGCAGGCCCAGGAGGCGCTGGGGAGGGGCGGGGAGGCTGGGGAAGGGGTGCAGCGGCGGGGTTTGCGGCCTGAGGAGAGCGCGGGGGCGAGGGTGGGGCTGCTGCAGTAGGGGCTTTTGGTGGTTTGTGGGTGGGGCAGTTAAGCGGTGGGTTGGGTTGTGAGGGCTGCTCTTGGGGCTGTGGGGAGGGGCGGGGAGGCGGGTGAGTGAGGGGTCCGGCGGTGGGTTTGCGGCCAGAGGAGGGCGCGGGGCGAGGGTCGGGCTGTGGGTTGGTTTGGGCTGGGCTGGTGGGCTGGTGGTGGTGGGAAGAGGGGGGGGGGGTGAGTTTGAGGGCCAGAAGCGGCGAGTGGGCGAGGGGAAGTGCCTGTGCTTGGCTCCAACCCGCTCCCCCTGCCGTCCTCACTCCCGCCCCCGCCCGCGACCGCGATTCTGTCAATACCGCGGTATCGTGACACGCTCCCCTTCTCCACTGCCCAGCTCCTGTCTGACGTCGTCCTGGCTCTCCCTGAAGCTCCCTTCCCCTGCGCTGCCCTGCGGCCCTTACGTCGGTAGAAGGCTCGATCACCCCCTTCCCTTCCCCCCCTTCTTCCCCCACTCCACCTCCCCCCCAGGTTTGCCAGTACCGCTGCATCGTGAGCTGCCCTGCGGCCCTTACCTCAGTAGAAGGCTCGATCCAACCCCCCCCTTCGCCCCTCCCCCCCCCCAAAATCCTACCCCACCGCAGGTCTGCCAGTACCGCTGCATCGTGAGCTACGAGAACCCGCTGCTGGGGGAGTTCACGCTGTGCATCCTGCAGCTCCACAACTGCAGGCGAGCGGGGGGGGCATGGGGGTGGGGGGCACGGGGGCGGGGGATATGGGGGGGGGGAAGGCGGTAGAGGCGGTGACTGCAGGCATGTAAGCGGGGCGCGAGGGTGGGGTCCGAGCCGCGCGTTGCGTAAAACGGCACCTACCTGTGCGGACCTGCCTTCGTCATCCGTGCCTGCTGTGTGCCCCCACTGCTCCCCCGCAGGAACCTGGACGCCAAGCCGCCCCTCTTACCCGGTGCGTGCCACCCAGCGCTGCCCCGTTGTGTCCCCTAGACGCCACAGCGCTCGAGCCCGTTCCCACACCCAGCTCCCCTCCCCTGTCCCCTGCTGCTCATCCCCCGCTGCCCTCCCCCCACCCCCTCCCCCCTTACCCCACCCAAAACCCACCCCTCCCCCCTCCCCCGTCCCTCCCTGCCCCCAGACCCCGCCCCCATGCCCTCCTTCCGCGGCACCCCTCTCACCCACGAGGCCGCCGAGGACCTCCTCATCGGCTGGCTGGATCAGCCGGGGCAGGGGGCGCCCGCGGGGGCGCTGCTGGGGGAGCGCAAGGGCAAGGTGCTGAGCTGGCTGGTGGCGGGAGGTGAGGGGGGGAGGAAGTATGAGGCGGGTCGGTGCAGGTAGCGTTGGCGCGGCGGGTGCGTGGTGGGTGGGGTAGGTGCGTCGCCGGGCTGTGTGAGTTGACATACCCAACGTGGCCCTTCCGTCCGCAGGCAAGAACCCCGCGTACGACTACTTCCCCTGCGTGAGTAATGCCATAGGGCCCCGTTGGGCCTGGCCCGGACCTGGGGTTGGCAGCTGCTGGGCCTGGGTGCTCGGGGCGCCAATCTCCTGGCCCCATGCACCTGCCCGCTGGGAGCTTCCCTGCGAGGCCCCCTGTGTCACCAACCCGCCTCGTACAGTTTCAGCGCCTGAACTCCCCTCACACTACCCCTCACATCCCTTCCTCCATCCCTCCCATCCCTCCCCCCTTGCAGCAACACCAGCTCTTCTACCGGGGCAAGGGCAAGAACACCATGTGGTGGGGTCGTGGGGGGGGGCGCAGACATGGAGAGGGAGGGGAGAGCAAGGAGGATAGGTTACAAGGGAGGGAGGAGGGGTGGGCAGCAGAGGGGAGTCGCGATCCCGATAGGCAAAGGGGAGGGGAGGGGGACGGAGAGGGGTTGGGGTTTGGGGGTGCCGGGGGGAGGGCAAGAGTCACACGGACGACTTCATGACGGCCCAATCCCCGGCAGCGCTATGTTGACTTCACTTGCTCACACCAGGACCCTTCAGGTACCAGCCCGTTCACTCTTTGTTCACTAGGCCCTCCCCTCCCCGCTCCTCTCCCCCAAACGTGTCTCCCAGGTACGAGCCCGTGTTCAAGGCCATCACCCTGGACGGAAGGGAGGTGTGGAGGCGCCGCGTGTACCGAGTGCGGAGGGGCAAGGTGGGGCAGGCCGTGGGGGTTGGATGGGCCGCGGGGAGGGACCGGGGGGGGGGCCGGGGAGAACCGGGGCGGGAACCGGGGAAGGGGACCGTGTACCGAGGGCGGAGGGGCAAGGTCAGTGGAAGCCCTGGTGGTTGGGTTGCGGCGTGGGCGGGAGGGTTGTGGCCTTGTGGGGCAGGGTAACTAGGGTGTGAAGAGCCCCGTGGTGCGGGGCCCCAGCCCACGAAACCTCTGCCGGCAGGTCGGGTTTGAGGACCGAACCACCTCAACCCGGCGCCTCCCACAACGACCCTCCACACCGCCGGCCCCCCTGAACCCTCCCCCCCTCCCCCCCCTCCCCCCCCTCCCCCCCTCCCCCCCTCCCCCCCTGTCAGGTCCCCGGCACCTTCCACCTCTCCGTGCTGGACAACGGGGTCACCTCCAACGAGTTCTGGCGCCTGGTGGACTGCGACGAGGACCTGGCCTGGTGGGGGCGGGGGGGGGGGCATCGGGGGGGCATGGGCCTATGGGCCCATGTATGGATGGGTCCATGGGTACGTGCTGCTGGGCCGTGGAACGAAGCCTGTACCTAAAGCTGAACCCCATTCAGAATCCATTGAGGCATCGGGGAGCGATGGTCAGCAGTTGGTCCGTAGCTAGGCCACACGGCGCCGAAACCCCCACCGCTGTCGCCGTTGTGTGGCTGCAGGTGCCTCTTTTACTACAGCGGAGCTGCCTCCACCGCAGGTGGGTCAGGGGCAGGGCGGCGCATTGCGCTGGGGCGTCTTGCGGGGTCACTGTAGATACGCGCCGTGCTCTGCTTGTCCTTGGCTCGTGCTGAGAGCAATCAAGCCGCAGAGTCAGGCATGCAGGGTACGCGACTCCCTGCCCTACCTCGCTCCCCTCTCCAACCCGGCCTTGCTACCAACGCCCCCGCCCTCAACCCCCTCACACACACGGAGTAGGGTCGTACAGCATGCATGGAAACGAAGCCGGAGTGTCGAGCATGGACGAAGACCAGGGCACACGACTACCTGCCATCGCTCCCCTCTCCAACCCGGCCTTCTTCCACCGTCCCCGGCCCCTCACCGCCCCCTCACCCCCCCTTTAAACCCGCCGTACAGGCCTGTCGTACAGCGGTGCCGTGCTGGGCACGCCCGACGGCGCCATGCCGGCCGCGCAGCACACGCCGCGCCTGCACGCCGCGCTGCGCCGCTCGGGCATCGAGCCCTGGGAGCTGTCCTACGTGGACAACAGCGGCTGCGAGGAGGCGCCACTGGGCATCACGGGGCCCGTGCCGGCGCCGGCGCTGGCGTAGCGGGTCGCCTTCGCGGCATCACGGGTCGCGTGCAGGCGCCTCGTGCTGGCGTAGCAGCTTGGCGGGGTTGCGCTGTTGTAGCGGGGTGCAGTGGGTTGGTGGGATGGGGGGATACGGGTGGGACGCGGCATGAGGCTGGTGTGGGATGGTGGGTTGGTGGATGAAGGGCAGACGGGTGTGGGGGCAGACGAGCTCGCGGGACAGGCGGCGCGGCGGCTGGCGGTTGGCGGTGGGATGGGCCTGGGCCTGGGCCTGGGCTGGGTAGCACGGGGCCCGCGGTGGCCTCAACGCTTGGGTACGGTAGTGATGGTGCTGGCGTAGTGAAGCGACATGCAGTGGGTTGGCTGTGCTGGTGACTGACTGGGTGCAAGCGAAGCTCAATTCAGCAGCAACTGGCGCAGTGAAGTGGATTGGTCTGGTAGTTGGAGCTTATATGTGGTCGCTACCTGCGGTTGAAGGACCCAGGGCAGTGTATTGGTGTCGTCTGCCGATTGGCCCTGCCAGGGCGGGGTTTAAAGCCAAAGCGCAATGCATCGCAGCGCAGAGCACGATGGCACGCTTGGCTCCAGGCCCCCAGTCACCCCGCGGCCGTGGCAAAGCAGGAAGTCAGTGTGAGGTTGGCAAGTAGCAGAGCGCGCTCGCGTGTCACCGTATGGGTCTTAAGCGGGTACTGGCGACATGTCTGTCAGCTCTCCGGCGGCTCGCAATCGTTCCAGGGCGGGGTCAATGCAACGTGCAACTAGCCGGGTCTGGCCCACCAGCCGGATGCGACAGGGTATACAAGCAACGAGCAAAGTCGTCCAGGGCGGGGTATGCTGTGGGGTGAAGGGGGTTGGGGGCACGGTGATCGGAACCGCGCCCTGCCCCTCTCCATACGGTGGGCCCAGGTGGCGATTGGGGGTCGGAGCAAGGGTTGGGCGGAAGTGGAGAGGGCAACTGCATCGTGCTGCTACTTGGCTGAGGACTACGGGATGAAGTGGATGGGGTTAAGGAGAGGGGGCATACTCTGCTGAAGGAGCGATGGAGGCTTCACTCCTTCCTCGACAGCCGTGTCGCCTTGCCGGATGGAGGACACTGCTGTACGGTACCCCATCTCAAGCACCGTCGGACAAGTTACAACACGGGTTGCAAACCCGGAGGCCTTGCCTGCTGGCCGTTGGCCAGGCCGCTAGGTACAAATGGCACGGACTCAGGAGATCACTAGGCCTCTCGTGCTCCCCATCATGACTGCCGCATTTCATTTTGCCCGTTCGAAGCTCATCTTTCCCCCCTCCCCTCCAACCTCACGTCGACTATAAGAAGTGCACCATATGGTGCTATTGTGGCATGTATAAAGATGATGTCGGTATGGTCGGCTTGAGTTGCGCCGTGCAGGAAACCAACACAGACAGAACAAGCAAAACAACTTGGAAAGGACATGCCCAAAACAGATGCGCAAACGGCACGGATTGAAGCTAGCAGCAGTTGACAAAGCGCATTCCACGTTTCACCTCCGCTAAGCTCCGCCTCCCCTCTCCCACGCCTGCCTTGCTTGTGCCAACCCGGCCGCCGTTGGATCCCAGGGTGGCTTGTGCACGGCAACACTCGTTTGACCCATTCGTACGCGCGGCATCTACTTCCGCTTGAGATCCACAACCGCGTACGGCGAGACCTCCACGTTGGTAGCCGCAAAGTCGGTAGCGCCCACCGGCAGTACGGCGCGCGTCTTGGGGTTGTAACCCACGGTCATGACTGACTGGTTGACGTAGGTCATGGCCGAGGCGTTGAGATCGTTGATCAGGCCATAAGGATCGATGTATCCGATCTGTTGGTACGACAAAACGGGTGGGTGGTACGACAGGCTTGATATGGATGGCGGTACGGCGATACGAATGGGGAAGGCCGAGGCCATGAGGCACAGCACGATCCCGACGCCGTATCCTCAATCATCCTTCGAGGATCTGGATCTCACCTTCTTGGTGTCGAACTTGGACTTGAAGTTGGACATGGCGCCGCTGATCTTGGCGTCCAGGCTGGCGTCGAACACTCCAGGGAAGGAGACGTTGAGCGCACGGTTGCTCCTGCGGGTACGGACGGTTGACAGCAGCAGGATAAGTGCCGCTGTGCAGCGCCTCCGTACGTCCGTATATCCGTACATTGTCCTCCCTCGGCCCCTTCCCCCGCACAAGAGATGTTGTTGCACTTGCTGGCCTTGCTTTTCGCGTCACCTCGCTCCGTGTCCCCTTCCCCCGCACACGCCAGGCCCTGAGGACTGCGCTGGACCCAAGAACGCAAGGCCCGGGCTCACGCGTTGAGGGACTTGTAGAAGGCCTCGCTGACCGAGCGGATGCCGTTCTCGTACACCGCGACGTCCTGACGTGGCAGCGGTTGGTTGGTAGGTTAGTTGATTGGTTGGTGCGTTGGTTGCGGGCCAGGGTGGGGTGGGGTGGGCGGTGAAGTGGTGGGGCAGGGTGGAAGCGGAAGGGCCCTCGAGAGGCGCTCCCCACCCGACCCCCGACCCCCAGGCCCCCAGTCGCTTGCCTTGCTCATGGTGAGGGAGGGGGCGTAGACGCCGTACGCGAAGATGGCGGCGCACAGGAACCTGATCGCGGTACGACAAATGGGATCGAGATCAAGATCGGCTAGCACGTGAGTGGCACGCTGTGCAGAGCGACGGCGAACCAACTCCTGTACGATACACGGATAGATGGGACCCCAGCGCACAGTCCACCCCTCTCGGCATCGCCTCCAGTAACTTGGCGCGCCCGCACGCGCTGCTCACCCCGCCACGATGAGAGTGAAGACCCAGCCCACGAATTGCTGAGGGACAGCCGCAGGAGAGGGGGGCGGGGCGGGGAGGGAGCAAGAGTCAGAGGGGCGGGGTGCGCGGCAGTTGGGACCTGCCCCAGCCCTCGTGAAGCCCCAACGGCCCTCCCCCGACGCCCCTGCCATGTGCCGAGTGCCAACCCCTTGAAGGCAGATTCAACAGAAATTGCTAACGACGGTACGGCATCTGCCGTACCTTGGCCAACAGGCGGTAGTTGACGCCCGTCTTCAGGCTCTCCACGAGGCCGACTCCCAGCTCGGCACCGGTGATGATTTGCGTGGAGGACACAGGCTGAAGATTTGGGCAAGGGGGGGAGGGGGGGAAGGGAGGAGGAAGGGGCGAAGGGAAAGGGATCAACAAGAGCTGCTTAGATTATGTCATCTAGGGAGGGTTGAGATGAGGGGCGCGTGCCGTAGTGCACACGCACGCCGTTTCGGCTCCTCACCATGCCGTACACGGACGCCACGGAGATGGTGAGGGCGGTCGAGATCTCGGCGCAGTAGCCACGGCAGGGGGTCATCTGCGTACAAACGGGGGATGCGGGAGGGGGAATGGGGGATGCGGAAGGACGAATGAGCTTGTGTGCGTGTGTGAAGTCCTCGGGTTTACAATGAAGGATCCTCAAAAGAATCACAGCGCTGGACGCTGCGGCCGTTCGGCCTACTCCACGGGCCTTGCCTCCTGCAAGACCTAGAACTGCGCAAAGTGTGAAGGGCTGCTCGCATGAGCCTGGGAGCGTGTGTGTGCGTGGGGACCGGGGCCATCCCTAATAGACCCCTTGGCTCAAAGCACATGAGACAACACGCCATGAGCCCATGACAACACAAATGCCGTAAAATATGACCTGACTTGTTATGTACCGTAGACCTGCCGCGACAGTGCGCACGCACCTTGGCCAGCCCGACTCCCAGCGTCTTCATGACCTTGTAGCCGTACAGGGCCAGCCCCAGGACGATGCCCGCGCCTCCCAGGACGAGCAGCCAGATGGGCACCTCGCCGTTGGACGAGATCGTCCAGTTGCGGTACACGTACCTGCGCGTACGGCAATGGTACGGTGTTAGTGCAGGCAATGGCGGGGATGCAGGTAAGGCAGGCACACAACCGGGCCGATGGAGCAGATCATGTCATGAGTCATGGATCTGGATCTGGCTCCCTCACCAGATGCCGGCGAAAGGCCCGATTGCGTTGGCCACGTCGTTGGCTCCGTGCGCGAACGACACGGCGCAGGCGGAGAACACCTGCAGGTACTTGTACACCTATCAGGGGGGGGAGAGGGGGGAGAGGGAGGGGGAGGGCAAGGTGAAGGACGATATGGTCTGTGAACACCCCCCGTCAATCAACTGGGCCGCGGCTCCTGGCGTCCCGCGCTCTCGCCCAGCTGCCTGCTGGACGCTGCCTCAGACCCCATTCCCACTCCCAGGCCGTGCCGGCCGCTAGGCCCCTCGCCCGGAAGGTTCCTCCTCCGGGTCACAGCCCGCACGCTCCGCCGGACCCTGTCCGCCCCGCGGGTCGGCCCCCTGGGCTTATGTCAGTAACGGAACAGAGGTCGTGACCGGAGGTCCCCCGGGGCGCACGTGCCCCCCCCCACCTGCTCCGTCTCCGGGTCGAACACCTCGGCCGCTGCGTGCATGGCCGCCACGTCAGCGTGCTTCTCCACGTGCTGGGGGGGGGAGGCATGGGGGGGGAGGGGGGGGCAGCGTTGGGAGGGGAGTGAGGGGAGCGGAGGGGTTGGTCGGACGGGAACGATGTCCCTGGGGAGTAGGTCCCCTGCAACATCACCTTTCACTAGCTCTAAAGATGCCCCGGTATGATATCATCCGTGTAGCCATGCACCTACGTCGTGGATGTCCTGGTTGAGTCCGTGCGTGGCGGCCTTCTTGAAGCTGTCGAACATGCGCTTGGCGGCGGAGGGCACGGGCTCGGGGGGGTCGGAGGAGCCGTCGGCGGAGGCACCCGACTCGGGGTCCAGCTTGGCGGCGGCGGCCTGGAAGGGGGGGGGGGAGGGAGGGGGAGGTGGAGGCAAGGGGGGGGGGGTTGACAGGGGAAGGGGGGGTTAGGGGAGGGGGGAGGGAGTCAGGTGGTCGGTTGGAATTGGGGTCCAGCTTGGCGGCGGCGGCCTGTAGAGGGGGGGCGGAGTGGTGAGTGAGGGAGCAGGGGAGGGGCTTCGACGGTGACGGCGTCCCTTGCCACGGCTAGTTTGAGGCTCTCGCGGGTTGGGATCCTCTCACGGCCCCCGCCCTCCTGCCCCACCCGTCCCCCGCCTCCCCTGCCTCCCCCCCCCCCCCGCCCCCCCGGCACCTTGGCGGCGGCGGCCTCGGCATCGATCACCTTCTGCTCCGCCCTGCGAACCACCGCCGAGGGGGGCATGCAGGAACGGGGAGGCCTCAGCAACGAGGCGCCACGAGGGCACGCTCGGTGCCAGGCCGACACCCCTCCCATCCCCTCCCCCTTTCCCTCCCACCTCCCACTCCCGGCTCGGTGGCTCCCTCTCCCTCCCCTCACGGTCTGCACGGTTCCGTCCCTACCTCCCTCACTCCAACCCAGCCTCAAGACCCCTCCCCACCCCACCCCGGCCCGCCCTTCTCCCCAGCCTCCCGCGCCCCTGAGTGGCTCGGCCCGCCCCCTCACCGCTCCCTTCCTCTCCCTGCCATCATCCCCAGAATCCAGGTTCCAGAGCCCCCCTCACCGCTCCATGTCGCTCCGCACGCGCCTCCGCAGCAGGGGGATGCCCGGGAAGCAGGACAGCAGGAACAGGCCGCCCGCGACGCAGGCCGCCACCCAGGCGGCCTTGTTGGAGGGCCAGGCCGCCACCTTGGAGGCGCCCTTGGAGATGACGAAGAAGAGGCTGGGGAGGGGGGATGGGAAACGGCGGGAAACGAGGTTACGCGGTTAGCAAGGCCAGCAAAGTGCAGTCCCTTGGGAGTGGGGAGGAGAGAATGGGAGGGGGGAGGGTAGGGGGAGGGGGGAGGGTAGGGGGAGGGGGGAGGGTAGGGGAGCAGGGGAGCGTGGAGCCAGCAGCCGGGGGTGAGGGCAGGGTTGAGAGCCAGGGGTCGGCAAATGCCGTGGTGAGGGAGTAGTAAACTAGTTTGGTCGGCGTGATAATGGTATCGCGGGTCTTACTACGTCTCATATCGTCGTTACGCATATCATCTGTACTACATTACGTCATATCGAAAGTTCGTTTCGGATCTCACTTGACGAAGATGGTGATGAAGACGAGCAGCGGGAAGACGTAGATGGCGAGGGTGGTGGAGTTGGGTCGGCGGAGGACGATGAAGCGGTTGAGGAAGAAGAGGATGGACGAGGCGATGCCTGGGGGAGGAGCGGGGAGGGGTGTGTGCAGGGAGGGGCAGGGACGCAGGGTCCGTGGAGTGGGGGGCCGATAGGGTAGGAAGGGTCCAGAAGGGTCTGGGGTATCAACAATACATGCTTTGGACACTGACACCCCTGCCCTGCAAGCAAGGCATCCCCGGGGCCCCACCTGACATGATTGGCGACACGAACCAGGAGCACACCACAGGCACAAAGCCCTGTCAGGGGGGGGGGAGTTCAGGGGGGGAGGGGGTTCAGGAGAGAGGGGGCAGGGGGCGAGAGCGATCAAGGGGCGGCGGCACGTCCCAGGAGGGCCCCAGGAGGGTCCCAGGAGTCTGTTGTGTCGTCTGAAGGCCGGGCAGGGCTGCCATGCAGCGTGGCCCCCAGCATGCCAATGCGAGCTTGGCACCGCACGCACTGCACCGCACGCTCCGCACGTACGCACTGCACCGTCCGCACTGCACCGCACGCAGCACGCACCGATGAGTAGGGGAACTCCTTCTTGCGGTCGTTCCACACCACCGCGCCGCCGCCGCCCCACACCAGGGCGAAGCCCATGACGGCGCCGACTGCGGTGGGGAGCGCAAAACGGTGGGGACTGCTTATCAAGGAGACATGGAGGGGGGCGGTAGCGGTGGAGGAGGAGTGTTGCACCGGCAGTGAAGGGAAGAAGACATCAGGCTAGTACGGGTGGCCCCGACTCCCTCCCCTGTGGAATCCGGTCCTTGCGCATGCCCGCAAACCCCGCCCCCCCCCTCAGGCCCCCCCCAAAACCCCGCTTACTAATGGAGTGCGTGGTGGACACCGCCAGACAGTTGTAGGTGGCAACGGCGAGCCACATGCCCGCAGAGATGAGGGCACACATCATTCCGTACCTGCGCCGTACAGGCAGGGCAGCATTTGGGCCGGGAGGGACGATTCAGCAGATGCCGTATGCGGGGGCAAGGCTCTGAAGGGTGAGGCTCAGTACGGGTATAGCAGCTCAAAGCCATTATGAACGACACAAGCGGTGAGGAGGCCGAGCACCGCACGTGTACGACCCACATGAAGATCTCGGGCTCGGCCTGGAATGCGGCGGGGCGCGCAATGGAGCCGGCAATGGTCTTGGTCACCTCGCCACCCAGGCCCACGCAGCCCGCAAACTCGAAGATTGCAGCAATCTGTTGGACACGTTGGATGGGAGGAGATGGGGAAGGGTTGCCAGCAGGCAGCAGGGGGCGGGGGGCGGAGGGGAGTGTCAGAAGCGCCCACGCACCTCGGGGCACGCACAGGCACGTGCACGTCTATACAGTACTCACGACGCAGGCCTGGCGGAGCGTGATGGTCTTGGCGCCCACGGACGTACCGAACGCATTAGCAACTGTGGGTGGCCGGGAAGGCGAGGGGGCGGGGGGGGGGGTGCTGTTGCGAGGACGGTGCGAGTTTCGCATCCCGTTCGTTGCGAGATGGCGCGAAGATGTACGTTCCAGATGCTTATGCGAAGATGCGGCTAGTGCGAGCGCCGGCTCGATTGCTCTTTCAATGTACGCAACACAATTGCGCGAGAGAGAGAGTGAGCAACGGTGAAGGTTGCGATGTCTGCTGCCGGCATGGCGCACGGGTCCACGCACCGTCGTTCGCGCCGATGCCGCATGCCATGAAGAAGGCCGCAAGGGCACCAACGACGACGATCCACTGCGGGGCAAGCGGGACGGCCGGTCAACGCCGGTATACGAAGGGATGTTTGCGACCATGCCCCGCCTGTTGCGCGGCAGTTCTAGCCCTGCAGAGTCCCAGAGCATTGCACCTACACAATAGTCGTCCCAGTGATCGGGGTACATTATCCTGTGACGGCGGCGGCGGCAAAAGTCGTTTGAGTGCTGGTTGTCATGTCGGCGGGCCCTACCTGCCGCGCGGCGGCATTGCCACGGCAGCCGAGAGCACCTACCTGGTTGCCGGCGCTGTCGCGCAAACGCGGCGTCAGCCGAGGAAGCTCCTAGCGTGGGGCCGAAGGGCGGCGGCACAGCGGTGCGTGTGCGTGCAGCGAGGGCCGCTTTGGAGTGGAGTGGAGTGGCGTGGAGTGGCGGAGCGGGACCGACGGCTGGTTTCTGCCCTGGCGCCGACTGCGACAGCTTCTGAGGCTGCAGAAAGTCGCGTTGATGAAGGCCCTTTTCATCGCCAGGGAGAGATTCCGAGAATCCGCGTTTAGGACTTCCGCGGCGAGTTCGTCTCCAGGCTCCGATGGGTCGGACATCTGGCGACGGGTCATCCAAACCGACGTGACCCCCGAATTTTCTTATGCGCACGAACGCCCTCGAATTCCGGGTGCTTAATGGGCATCGCTGCAGGCGGCCGGCAGCGGCTTGAGAGCACGATCGAGTGCACGGCTTGACGTCAGGCAAAGTGAGTCACGGCGCTTCACATCACGTTTCGTTCGCACGCGGCCGCGCCACGCCATCGGCTCCAAACGTGCATAGCGCACGCACACACGCACGAAACCTGGCCGTAATTGCTTGCATAGTTACACACGCACGCACCGGACCATGCACGAGTCTTGTGCCCGCGTCGCGCCGGCCGTAAGGCCTACTCGCCACCACCTTCCGGAGCGCCGCACCCGGGCCCTACCTCCTGCCCGCAGCGTACGTCCTGGCACGGCCATGGGGACGGCTCAGTTTTTGAATGCGCGCCCGAGCCTCAAACATGCCTAGAATCTCCACACTAGCATCTGCATGCATGAGATGGAAACCCCCCCTTCACACACACATCCCAGGCTCATGCGAGCGGCCCTTCACACATCCCTAGCGAAATCCCGTCCGCGGGGCCTAGCCTGCATGCTCCTGCTGCATGCCCTGTCCTGCGTCAACATCGTTGCCCGTGCCTTGGCAGGACCTGGCCTGCCCCCCAAGCTCTTGGTTCTTTGTCGCATCCCTCCAGAAGCTAGCCCGAGCCGCTCGAGGTTCTTGTCCCACACGTCACTGAAGTCAATGGGAAGCAACTTGCTAACCGCATGCGGTAACCGCTCTGCAATGTATCCGACTTTCATGTATCGACGGGTGCAGTCCCCGCCTCCTCGATAAGGACTAGGTCATGTGTGGCAGACACCCTTGGCCGCAACCATCTACTCGCCAAGTGAGTGTGGCGTGGCCGCACGCTCAGCTAGCTGCCAATCTAAATCTGCCAGCAGCAAGGCCGGCCGCTCAAGCTGCGCCGGGCGCATAAATCCGCCCTCCGCAGGGCGAGCGCCGGCCATGCACACGCACAGCGCGTGGGCCCCCGGGACGTGCCCAACCAGCGCCAGGGGCACATGCCTGGCACCCCGTCAACACGCCGCACCCCTCCGTAAGTGCTACCCGGACCCACCGGCCGGGCCGCAGCCCCACTGACCCCTCCATTTGGCCCAGCTCTGCTCGGCTCGCACGGCCGCGACTCCGATTCCGAGCTCCTCGCGTCACGCGGTGACGGCCACCAGGTCACGGTCACCAGGTCACTGCCACCAGGTGCGTGCGGCCTGGAGCCGAGGGCTTCTACTCAACGGCCTCGAGCCGGGGGCCGGCGGCTGGTAGTTCCACGGCCCCGCGCCGGGCCGGGCCTCAACCCAAGCCGGGCCTCAAACTGGCGGCCCCTACTCCACGGCGTTGACCAGGCCCTTCAGCGCCGCCACGCCGCCCCACAGCACCGCGCCCGTGACAGCCATGACCACGCAGTTGCGCGCCAGCAGCGAGTCGTTCGAGTGCGGCACGGCCGCGTTCTTGAGCGTGTTGGTGAGCTCGAAGAGGCGGTGCGAGATGAGGATGTACACTGGGGGTCGTGGGCAGGCGGGAGGGTGGGTGGGAGGGTGGGTGGGTGGGTGCAAGGGGGAGGCGGTAAGGAGGAGTGAGGGCGTGCGGCTTGACGTGGTGGCAAGTGGGGAAGAAAGGCTTGGGGGAGAGCTAACTGAGCCGGGTGCGGTTGGGTGAGCTCCCGGGGGCCAGCCAGCCGGCACGGCAGCAGGGGTGCGCGTTGCCGGTACTCACTGGCGGACACGAGGGCGAAGTTAAGCAGCGGGTAGCCCGGGATGAGCACCAGCAAGCCCTTGGGCTGGCCGTTGGGCATGGTGGTCTTCATCCACACGTGGAACTGCGGAGGGCGAGGAACAGGGCGGGGGCAAAGACATAGGGATGAGGGTCAGGCAGTGCCGGCTAACCTTCAGGAAACCAGGTTGTCTGCCGTCTCGAACATGCGTCCTGCGTGAGCCGCGCCCCTCGGCCCCGGTCCGCTACCCCGCGAGTAGCCTGGCGGGCAACCGCTGGCATTACGTGTTCAGGCCCGGCAGCCCACAGCCAGCAGCGCAGGCCCCTGCGCCCTGATCACAGCCGTTGCGTCCCCCATGGTTCCGTACATTTACGGACCGGACATATCACGGCTAGGTCCGGGGCCCACCTGGCAGATGTACGTCTCCAGCGTGATGCAGCCCAGCCAGCCGTACAGGCGCAGGTGGTAGATGCGCAGGTTCGGCGTGATGTTCCGTACAATGATCCAGATCGTGATGGGGATCCACGACGTGTACGGGTGCACCTGGTGAAGGGCGGGAGGAGGGCAAGGGGCGAGGCAAGGGGCTGTGTTGCGTGCATGTCCGACCGTTCGGCTGCGCTCGCAGTCTGCCACCCCCACGGGTGCTTGCATCCACCCTCCTCCCCCTCCCGCCCCACCCGAACCCCCACCCCACCCCCGCCCTCCCAGCCTCCTCTCCTACCTTGTTGTACTCGACTTTGGGCAGAATGAACACGTGCACGGTGTAGAAGTACATGGCCACAGCGCAGGAGGCCAGGACGCCGATGCGCATCTGGAGGGAGGGAGGGAGGGAGGGAGGGAGGGAGGGAGGGAGGGAGGGAGGGAGGGAGGGAGGGAGGGAGGGAGGGAGGGAGGGAGGGAGGGAGGGAGGGAGGGAGGGAGGGAGGGAGGGAGGGAGGGAGGGAGGGAGGGAGGGAGGGAGGGAGGGAGGAGGGGGCAAAAGTTGATGAGTCCAATCTACGACCAGGAGGTGGACCGAGTTTGTTCCGAGGCGGTACCGCGGTAGCCTTTAATCAGGCCAAGGCAAGGCTAGGGGAAGGGTACAGCGAGGTGGTTCAGGACAGGGCGGACTGGTGTGGCGGGGGCTAGGGGCATGAGAGCCGGAAACGGGTTCAGTCCGGGGCGCCACGACCAGGGCTACGCACGCCCCGGCGTCAACACGTTGAGGACATGCCGCACGCCGCTCCCCCGCGCCCCGCAGGCCCCTCCACGCCTTCGCTCCGTGCCCCCTGCCCTGCTACCTTCCATCCTCCCCCGCCCCAGACACCCCCATCGCCGGGTGGTGCGGGCCGCTCCCTAGCCCCCTAGCCACGCCACGCCAGGGCCTCCGCGGCTCACCGTCAGGCGGCGCACGGGCGTCAGCTCGTCCACGTACTTGAGGAAGGCGGCGAACTGCGGGAGGGCGTGGGGGAAGCACGAGGACACAGCAGGTGAGAAAGCAGTGTCGTGCACTGCCGCCCACCGCGCCGGTCCAGGCCCCCGACAGGCCCTCACCCCTTCAGCCTGCACCGGGCCACCCCGCCGAGCCACCCCACCGGGCCACCCGACAAACACAAGGCAGGGAATCCTCCAAGCTTCCCTCCTCTGCCCACCCGCCCCCCCTGGCTGGGTCCAGGGCCCAGAGCCAAGCTCCGGCCGCAAGCCCCTCGCCCTCGCCCCCCCGCGCGCCCGGCCCCACCGGCGGGTGCATGAAGGCGCAGAGCATGCCGTAGATCCAGATGTAGCGGTCCAGGCTGGAGCGGAAGAACCACTCTGTTAGTGGGGGCGAGAGGGGGCGGGGGGAGGGTACGGAACGTGAGGCTGGAGCGGAAGAACCGCACTGACGGGGCAGAGAGGGGGAGATTGTACTGAGGTATCAGAGCAACGCGTGAGGTGCCGGGAGCCTGGCAGGGGAGTGGGCCCTCGCACAGCTTCCACAGCTTCGGGCACGGGGACGGGATGCGTGCTGGGTGCTGTGGAGCGGACTGCGACGGTTCCGTCCGGCTGGGCCTTGCTTATCGCCCTCTGCATGCGCACAGCCGCAGTGCGCCACGACCAGCGCCATCCCCCAGGACCACTCTCCGACGTGTCGTCCCACGATACCCCGTGTGCCTCGTCCTGCTGCAACCGGCCCGCTGCTGCGTGCTTGCTGGCTGGCCATGCGTCCGTGCCACGTCGCCCCGTTGTCCGCCTGCCTTTGCTGCGTGCTGCCCACACAGCCTCAGCTGCTCCAAACACGACGCCCGTCACCGCCCTCCGCTGCTCCATCTTCCCCTCAGCCGAGGGGTCCACCGCCTGGCGGTGTCCCGCTGGGCGTCCGTCCTCGCGGAAGGCTCCTCCGTGCTGCTGGCGCTGTGCATGCCTGCCTCCCGCTTTCCTCGACGGGCCACCCCCTGTTCCCCCTCCATGCTGCCTCTCCGTGGAGACTGTCGTCGGCGGACGCTTGCACAGACGGAGCTGCCCTTTTCCTTTCACCGCTGCCCCGTCGAAGCCTCCCTCGCTGCCCCCTGCTGCGCCATGGTGCAACACCCTGGAGACGTTCGTCCCTCCCCCACCCTCTACCCCACCGAACGTCCCATGCTCCCCCACAGCACCAACCCCTGCCCCACCGTAGAGCGGGTCGTCGCCCGGCTTGCGCGGGTCGATGTAGCCCATGAGCCACGTGAAGGGCTTCCACACGGCGTAGAAGACCGACTTGATGTCCCAGAAGATGTAGATGAACACAAAGCAGCCGGCAATCCTGGAGGTTTGCGGATTGCGGACGCATGGTTGGGCAGGCAGCATGAGTGCAAGGGTGCATTGTGCATGGGCACAAGCTCGCCGTCCCGTAGGTAGGCTTCCAAGCCCGCCTCCTGGCACCGGGGCCATGGGCCCTCCTGCCCACCACCACACAAGCGTAACCCCAATCAACCCCGCCCCGACCCACTTGGTCAAGCACCAGAAGTTGCTCTGGTTGGTGTGCGGCGCAATGGCTAGCGCCAGGTAGACGAAGACGGTGAAGATGGTGTGCATGGGGCAGATGTAGTACAGCATGTAGCTGTTGTTGAGAACCACGCACGTGAAGAAGACCAGGAAGTTGAGGCGCCAGAACATTTGGGCAAAGCTGCGGGGCACAGGTGTAGGGGCGGCGGGCGACGGTGTGTCAAGGCGGCAGCTCGCTCACCTCCGGGCCGGCGTAGCAGGCCAGCGAAGCCATCAGCCCACGCCCCGCGACCAAATTAGTTTGCTCCAAGCCCCAGCCTGCCCCTTCCCACAATCCCTGGATAGCCCGCCGACCCACATCACCAGCCCCAAGCCCCAGCCTCCATTCCCCAGGCCGCCAGCCGCCACCCACCGGCCGATGCAGAAGTCGCCTGTGCGGTAGTAGTAGGAGAAGTTGCCAAAGCCCGTCATCCACACGTAAGCGGCGATGAAGAGGCGGATGGCGTTGTAGGCCTCGCGGGCCTCGAAGTAGTGGTACAGCAGGAACAGGACCTGGCGGGAAAGTGCAAGGGTTGTGGGAGGGAGGGATGCGGGAAGGTGGGTACGTGTAGCGCGGATAGATGGGCCCTGCGCCTTCCTCGCATGCTCGCTTCGACCCGGTTCCTGCTCCCATGCCCCAGCCTGCCCCGGCCTGCCCCACGCCAACCCCCAGTCGGCCTGTGCGGAGCGGCACCCGGCCAAGCGAGCGCCGCACCTGCATCCAGCCCTTCCACTCCTCGGTCTGCGGCCGGTTGAGCAGCAGCGGCAACTTGAAGGCCTGGATCGAGCTGCCCGCGGCCACGGCCGTCAGCACCACGAAGATGAAGAAAAACAGGTCGCGGCTGTAGGTCTTGGGGCCCTCCGGGACGATGGTGGTGCGGTCGCAGAGGAAGTACCACAGCATGAGGGCACCGAACTCCACGGTCGCGCGGAGGGTGAGGCGGTGCTGGATGAGGGACTTCTGGCGCAGCAGCAGGCACCCGACGAAGCCGGAGTGGGCGATGGAGGTCATCATGTCGCCGTGCACTCCAAACCCGACCTCCGGAGCGGGCTTGCTGAGGGCAGGAGGCGGCGCCTCGGCGACGACGGCTGAGGCTTGCCCCTCGCCCGCCGGCTTGGCGACGTCGGCTGCCGCCGATCCGGCGTCGCCGTTGACAGTGGGCAGCAGGCGGCCCTTCTCAGAGTCGCCCTGCTCGTCATCGCGTCGGTGCGGCATGCATGGTCTACGTGGGTGGTAGGGAGGGAAAAGAAGCTCAAGGGCAGAGCGGAATGAGCGTGAAACCCAAGCCAGGCGGGCACCGCGTCGCCGGAGGCGGGAGGCCACCCCCTACCCGGTCAGCCGCCCGACCCGGCCTGCCGGCGCTCCCTTCCGACTGCCTTGGTACACGCTGGCTTTGGAATGGCCGCCGACTCACTTGAGCCAGTGCAGCAGCTCGGCGTAGAGCCACGCTAGGAGCGACCATGTGAAGGCCACGAAGAACGTCAGCTGCGCCGATCGGAGAAGGTACGATTAGGCAGTGGCTCGATAAGCTAGGAGCACAGCGCAGACGGCGCCGGAAGCGGGAACAGGGGCTTCCTGCGTGCAACAGCTTGGCCCAAATGGCCTGCGCCCCAGCACAGGGAACCCAGCCTGGACTACACGACACACCTGGCCTGATGACATAGGATACGGTACTACCGCCATCGTGCTATCTGCGCCGAGGCGCCTTGAAGTCCACTCCAGCCCGCGACCCGGCTGTCAGCCCAGGCGCTCCTCGCTCCCGCGCCTGCCCTAATCAGCAGTAGAAACCACAGCCCGTCGTCAGCCTCAAAGCCGTGGACCGATGGCCTAGGCTTGCGGGCGGGGGTCGATCATCGGTGAAAAACAACGCCTACAGGTGATAGGTATGAGGCAGGCGCCTCTGGATCGCTAGTATACGGGCTCACGAGAGAGTTACGGGTATACACAGGCTTGAAAACAGCGGCGAGCGATGGTGCAGTTTGTCTCCAGGGGCCATGAGGCGCGATTGGCGGGAGGGGGCGGTGGAGGGCGGGGGGCCAAACCGACGTTGAGCAGCACTTAGAATCCAAGTGTCCTGTAATCTGCTCATTCTACCTCTACTGCTCTCTTGGGTAGCACACAGACGTTGGGTTGCAAGCTCCGGGGCTGACGGCACGATGAGCGCCGAGCCGCAACAGAAGAAGCGGAAATGGGACGTGCCTGGCCCAGAGGCCGCGCCTGTGCCCGTGGCCGGCTTCGCACTGGCCACGACGCTCGCGGCGCCGGTCGCAGCGCCGGGTGGAGCGCCTGCACTGAACCTGGACGCCGCTAAAGCTGCGGCTGCTGCTCTTCTGGCGAAATACCATCCAGGCATGCAGGTACGCATGCGGCAACGAAGTCCTCGGGCGCTCGCGGGACAAAACATCCAGAAGGTCGGCCTGGTGCCGCCTCAGCTTGCCCCCCAGGCTGCTGGACGCCACGCACTGAGGGCCAGGAATTGCATGTTGGGCTCGCGAGCGTCAGTGGGCCGACCTCCCTCTCCATCCTGTCCCTCAACCCCTCCAGGTCAAGCCGGCGCCCGTCGTCTCTGCCTCCCCCGCCCTCGCCGTGGCCGCGGCCGCAGCAGCGGCCGCCGAGCACAAAGCCCCCTCCGACCACTCCCGGGAGGTCTCCATCAACGACGCGCCCACGGGCGTGCGCATCCACCTCACCAAGCGCACCGTCCAGGACGACATCCAGGCCAAAACCAGCACCATCATCAACACGCGCGGGCGCTACTACCCCCCCGGCGCCCAGCCGGACCCCAAGGAGAAGCCCCTGCACCTGCTCATCCGGCCGGGCGCACAGGCGGGAGCGGTAAGGTCGTGTTCACATGGGTCTGGTCGGGGTATGGTTCGAAGCCGGGTTCGGTTTTAACCAGGGCGCACAGGCGGGCGCGACACGCGGCCGGGCCACTGGGAGCAGGGGCAGGGCGGTGGCGGCAGCGGCGTTTCGGGTACGGGGCACCGCGTCCTTGTGGCGTTCCCAACTGCCATTCCCCGTGTGCGTTCCACATTGCCTCCGGCTATCGAGCATCGCTCCCTCACCCCGCAACCTGCTAACCCTTCCCAACACCCCGCTGTACTGCAGACTGAGGAGGAGAAGGTCGCGGCCGTGAACAACGCAGTGGCAGACATCCAGAAGATCCTGCAGGGCCTGCCGCCGTCCCGGTCGGGCGGGGCAGGGCACCACGGCGCCTCGCCCCCGCCCCACAACTACCACCCCGCGCTCCCCGCCGGCCACCCGGCCCACTACCCCCCGCCGGCCGCCCACTACGCCCCGCCCCCCGGCTCCTACGCCCCGCCCCCGGGCTCCTACCCGCCTCCTGGCCCGGGCGGCTACGCGCCGCCGCCCTACTACCCCCCGCCGCCGGGCCCGGGCGCCGCCGCGCCGCCGCCCGCGGGCCCCCCATTCAACGTGGTCATCTACACGGGCGTGGCTCAGCCGGGGGCGTTCCCCCTGGCCGAAAAGATCCGGGGGCAAGGTTAGTGCATGCGCAAAGGTGGATTGGGTGTAAGGAGTCGGGGCGTGAGGGCTGAGAGTCAAGAGACGGGGCGGTTGCGGTGGGCCGTGTGTGGGACAGGGCCGCGCCCCGGCTCGCCTCGCTGCATACGCGGGGGCCGGGCAGGCCGGGCCGCGACGAAGCGGCGGGCGTTTGCGGCGGAGGACCGTGGAGGCAGGTTGGTGTTCAGGGCTGCTCGTGTAAAGGCCAGGAACAGCGTAGGCGCGGTGATTAGTCGGCCAGTCTTAGATACGGAAGGCAGGTTGGTGTGTGAAGCGGCGACGGCGCAGGTGTTGTGCCGCGCCTCGAGGGACTCCCTCTGCCGCCCCTGCCCGCCTCAACTTCCTGCCCCTCCTCCCCCCTGTCCCTCCTCCCCCCTGTCCCTCCTCCCCCCTGTCCCCACCGTCAGGCGGCGCCTTCACTGCCCACATCGCCTCCACCACGGGGGCGGCGGTGCAGCTGCGGGGGCAGGGCTCGGGCGACGCAGAGGGGTGAGGCGGGGGGCGCAGGCGGGCAGTGAGGAAGCATGGCGGTAGAAGCAGGAGGAGCCGCTTGCTGCCTGGGGCCCCGACAGCGGGGTGGCGTCCATGCGCCTTCCCCCAACACAACCACCACTCCCCCCCAACACATTCACCACCTTGAACCCTTGCCTCCTGCGCCCTGCGCCCTGGCCCCTGCCCCCAGACCCGACCCGCTGCACGTGTTCATCTCGGCGCCCACGCACAAAGGCATGGAGGACGCCAAGACGTGAGGCGGAGGGGGAGGGTCTTGGAGGGAGGGAGGGGGGGAACGAGGTAGGACGTAGGGAGGAGAGGGGGACGGAAAGGAAGGGCCCGAGCCACGTGGACTGCTTGGGTCAGCCTTGCGGGAGGAAGCGGCTGCCACATTGCCAATCAGCTGGGCAAGGCGCGCTGTCCTCAAGAGGGCGCAAGCCGGAGGGCACACACGGTCATTCACTCTCCGCCCGGCACGGCCCCCCTCCCAGGCTCGTGCTCGACCTGCTGCGGACCGTGGGGGAGGAGTTCAAGCGGACCTACCCCACCCACGCCCACACGGTGCAGCCGCCAGCGGTGGTGCCCCAGGGGCCGCCCGCGGGCGCCCCGCACGCACCCCCGCCGGGGCAGCCCCCCTACTACCCGCCCCCCGGCGCCCCCGGCGGGTACCCTCCCGCCGGCTACGCCCAGCGGCCGCCGTACGGCTACGCGCCGCCGGGCCAGCCGCCGTACTACCCGCCGCCGGGCGGCGCCGCCTACCCGCCACAGCCGTACGGAGCCCCGCCGGGGCAACCGCCGCCGTACGGAGCCCCGCCGTACTACCCGCCGCCGGGCCACCCGGGCGCGCCGCAGCCCGGCGCTCCCCACCAGCACCCGCCGCCGGGCGCCGTACCGTCGCCGTACGGCGCTCCGCCGCCGGGCCAGCACCCGTACGCTCAGCCGCCCGCTGCCGCCGGGGCGCCAGGCGCCGCCACAGCCTCCCACCCTGCCTCTGCCTCCGCGCCCGCGCCTGGCTACCCAGGAGCGGCAGGGTACCCCGGCGGAGGAGCGCCCTCCGCTGCGGCGCCGGCACACGCCGCGACAACCGCAGCCGCTGCAGCGGGTGCGGCCGCTGACTCGGGGCCGGCGAAGCGGAAGTTCCGGGAAGCACGCGAGGGCGAGCAGGTGCGTCCGGGGCCTCAGGGGATGAGGGGCCGGGGCCCTGCTGGGCCTGAGGGTTCGGGAGATCGGAACCGGAGCGATAGGGTGCTACACGTGTGGAGGCGGTGTTAGCAGCAGAGAGGGGCCGAGCGGCGGCATATGCATGCTGCTTCAAGGTTCAGCCCGCGTGTTGCGTCGCGCTGCCTTCGTCGGCTCCCCCTTGCCCCCTTGTCCAGCCGACCCCGCGTTGCCTCTTGTCCCAGGTCCGACCTGTCCTGCCCCCACTATGCTGATGCTGCCTGTCCGACTGTACCCTCCCTTTCCTAAACGCCACTGACGTCCCCCTGCCTCCTCCTCCCCCTACGCCTGCCTCGTCGTCGCCCGCCCTCGGGGCACCCCCTCCCTTCCCCCCTCTCCCCCTCCCCCTCCCTCCCCGCCCTTTGCCCCTTGCCGCCTTGGCCGCGGCCCCGCCTTCGCCCCGCCAGGCCCGGCCCTCCCCGCCCCCACCCGACAACCCCTACGCCGCCTACGCCGTGGGCAGGGCCCAGCCGGGGCCCAACCAGGCCCAGCCCGGGCCCAACCAGGCCCCGGGGCAACACGAGGCGGGCCCAGACGCGGGGACGGCGGCCGGAGCGGGAGCGGGACTGGGAGCAGGTGGGGCTCACGGCTCGGTTGCGGCGGGCTTGGATGAGGCGGAAAGGCGGCCGCTGCGTCATGAAGGGGTGGGGTGGGTCCAATGGCGCACATGTGACGGCTTGGCCTGGCGGAACGTCTGGCAACGCGGGGGTCCTGCATCCCTCGGCGCCCTGTACTGTCCTTGTGGCGTGCGGCCTTCCTGACCCCATCATGTGAGCCTCACGGCCTTTCCGTCCCCCCGCCACTGACGCGCCCCCCTCCTCCCCTTCCGCGCGCCCTCGCGCCCCCGCCTGACGCCCCGCCTCGGCCCCTTTCCCCCCGGCGCCCGCCCGCCCGCCCGCCCGCCTCCGCCGTGCTCCGTACTCGATGTGTGGTACGGCATCCCGCCCACCTGGCCTCGTCCGCCGTAGGTACCTTTGCGGTACCGCCCCCCGTGCACCCCGCCGCTGGGGCGGTAGCCCCCGCCGCTGCGCCCGCCGGCCTCGGTGGCCCCGGCTCGGGCCCTGCCCCGCAGGAGCCCCCCGCCCAGATCCCCGTTGCCCAGGTGACTGGCTCCCTCACAGGACTGCTGGGCTACGGAGACGGCGACGACTGAGGCGGCACGTTGGGCGGCTGGATCTGGATCTGGGATCTGGATCTGGACCGGAGGATTCTGCGGCTCCCTCGCAGGGCTGCTGGGCTACGGACATGGCGACGACTGAGGCGGCCGATGTGTGGTGCAAATGTGGAGCCAACGATTGAGGAGGCGAGGCTGAGTCGAATCTCGACTGACCAGAGGAGAGGCGTCGGTGGAGGAGGAAGAGGCCGGAGTGCGGACGAACGTCGACCTTTTTGCCGGAATGGCTGCGGAAAGGCCGCTCGGTGAGGTTGAGACGCAGACGGACTGTCGTCGGCCTCGCGAGGTGCTTGGGCTGAGTCATGCTTGCGGCGAGCGGCCCGCTGCAAAGCGTTGGCGGTGTGTTACTGGGAGGGAGCTCCCCGTGTGCTCCGGACGCGGGAAGGCCGGACCGCACGGGTAGGGCCCGTTGATATGCGAAGTTCATCAGGCCGACATGCGATTTCTAAGTTGGGTAGGCCGGCAGGAGCACAAGGTTGATGTTTTGGTGAGGCCAGCCAGTGCGGCGCGTGCAGGGGCCCATGGGGAGGAGGGCGGTTCCGGCTCCGCAATTGGATGGTGGGAAGGTGGAGGGTGAGCGGAGCGGGCAACGGGACGAGGGCTTCTGGGCCTGGAATCTGGGCCCTGTAAGGATCTAAGGAAGCCACGACGTCCATTCTGTGCACATGCTGTGGAAGACGGCGCATGCCGGGCCCCGTGGGGCGGGGCAGTTTTGTGCTCGCAGCGGCCGTGCAGCGTACTCAGAACGACGACGGGGGATGCAGCTGAACCCTTCGATGTAGCCGCTGCAGCAACGCGAGAGAAGAAGGCGGGGTGCAAGCAGTGTGCATCGCCGAGGCAGGGGCTAACCGGGCGGGGCGGACAAGGGGGCGGCAGGTCCGGCCGTCCAGGGCCTGGGAGCTGGGTACTTGGGTAGATGACATCAACAAAGTACCGCGTACCACGCCGCTTGTGCAGCTGTGCGCCACACGGGGGCTATGCCCCTCACTCCAAGGCCCTAAATGACCGCTGCCCCGCGCGTCCCCACGACCAGCCGGAAACCCATCTTGGATCTGGAAAGCCGGCCTGCAGTTCAGGGCAGGGCGTGGCCTTCCGGGATGCGAAACGGGAGCAGGCCCGCCTGAGCCAAGCCTTAATAAGCGGGTATGGGTGCGCGAATAAGGGATGAATGCGCCAGTCTGCTGCTGTGCGCCCCCAGCCTGAAGTCATGGCTTCCTGAGCTAGCGTTGTGGCTTCCTTACCGGACCCAGCTTCCAACGGCACCGACATACAACAAGGTTGGCCGCCCACAGGTCGGCGTAGTTTGCGACCACGCCCTACGCCCCTCAACCACGCGCTACGCTTCGTTGATGTCTTCTTCCCCTGTACCGCCACACATCTACACCGTGGCTGCGAGCAATGCACCGACCGGTCCCCAATGCTTCCTCCCCAGCCTTCCTTCATCCTCCTTCCATCCTCCCTCCGTCCCATGCGCTGCAACGGCCTACCAGTACGCCGCCGTACGGCCCCTGGCCGCCCCATCCTCTTTGCCCCCCTTGCCCTGCCCCCCTGCGGCGGCACGCCGGCAGCCCCTTGCGCTGCGCTCCCCGCTGCGTCGCCTGCTACCTGGCGCCCGCCCTGCCCTTTCCCCTTGCCTTCCAACGCTCCCTCCCCCCGGGGCCTCGCCCTCGCCCCCTCACGCCGACGCCCCCTTGCGCCAGAGGTAGCGCGTGACCGCCCCCAGCCCGTCATGCAGCTTGCCCTCCTGGGGTGGGGGGGATGAGGGGGAATGGACCCGGGGTATGGAGGGGGAAGAGGACAGGGGGGTAGAGGAGGCGGAGCGGGAGCGGGCTCCGACCGGTCCGACGCCGTGCCACTGTTCCGCTGTCCCGGCACCCGTCGCACCGGCACGGCGGTGCACGTGATTGCCCTAACCACCTGGTACCGGTAGCATGTGGCTCCCACACCGTGCTTGTCAAGTAACTGACACGTGACACCCCCTCACCACAAGCACGCAATGGCACTCGACATCGTCCCCCCACCCCACCCCACCTCCCACCCCCACCCCCCCACCTTGAAAATGTATGTGTTGTTTTGCCCCTGAACCCCCGCCCCCGGCGCCCCCCACACCATGTGCACGTACTCCACCTCCTATCCCTACCCCCTACGCTTCAAGCCAGCGCCTTCCTCTCACGAAAGCAGCCCCCCCCCCCCCCCGGCCCCCCCCTCACCTTGAGCACGTACTCCACCTCCTCCGCCCGAATCTCGGTACCCCGGGAGCTGCCCAGAAGCTCCCGCATCTCCTGGGGAGGGGAGGGGGGGTGGATGGGCAAGTAGGTGGGTAGGTGGGTGGGTGTCCTAGCGACCGACCCTAATCTGCCAACGCCCACTGTCCAATCTGCCTTTGCCCTGTCAGGGTGAACGTCACGGTGGAGTCAACATCCCTTTCGCCCAAGCCCCTTCCCTACCACCCAGGCCGCCCTCCTCAGGTACCCTTCCCCCCTTGGGATCCACGTCCCTTCGCCCCGTCGCCCTTTGCCCTGTCAGGTCCCTTCCCCTCATGCCTGCCCCCCCCTTGCCTCGCCCCCCTTGCCTCCCCCCCCTTGCCTCCCCCCCTCTTGCCTCCCCCCCTTGCCTCCCCCCTCTTGCCTCCCCCCCCTTGCCTCCCCACCCCCCTTGCCTCCCCCCCCTGCCTGCAGGGTGACCATCATGGTGGGGTCGGTGGGGCCCCCCGAGGTCTGGCGGTAGCCCTTGGCCACCTGCAGGGGGGGGGGGGGATGGTAACGGGGGTGAAAAGGGGGGAGGAAAGGGGGGTAGCCCTTGGCCACCTGCAGGGGGGGGGGGGGTTGGGGGGGGGGGGCGAGGAAGGGGGGAGGAAAGAGGTGGCAGCCCCTAGCAGCCCTTGGCCACCTGCAAGACGTGACCTGCCCCTCGTCCACCTGCAGGGGCACCTGCAGCAGATGCGCCAAGATCATGCTCGTCCCGTCCCCCGCCAGGCCTCCGGCGCTCGCGCGAGCTACATGAATTACGAAAACCCTCCATGTCCAACCGCAACCGCAACCGCGATCTCTGCTACGCCACCAGGACCCTTTCCCCCACACACACCTGGTCCGGGTGGAAGACCTCACATATGACCAGACCGCCTGGGGCCCACAGGGGGGGAGGGGGAATAGGGCAGGGCACGCAGAGGAGGTCGCTCGAGGTGGCGTTGGCGCTAGGCTCAGGGGAAGCCCTTGACCTCACACCCTCGGGACCCCCCACCCGGACGCAGCATCTCCCCCCCTCCCCCCCCCCTCTTCCCCCCCCCCGTGTTTCCCTCCCCCACCCATTCCCTCCACCCACCCACCTCCTCCCCCCCAAAGCCCCAAGCCCCAACCTCACCCCCACCCCCACCCTACCCGGGTGCAGCATCTCCACCACCTCCCCTCCCCCTCTCCCCCCCCCCAGCCTTAATACCCCCCCCCCCTCTCCCCTCCTCCCCCCCCCCACCCTACCCGGGTGCAGCATCTCCACCAGCCCCTCCACGAAGCCCCGCCGCTCCCGCGCCGGCACGTGGCAAAAGGACAGCACCACCGCGTCGACGGCGTCGTGGGGGCGCCAGGACATGATGTCGGCCTGTGAGGGGGGGGGTTGGGGGGATTGGGGGGATTGGGGGGTTGGGGGGTTTGGGGGGTTGGGGGGGAGGGGGGGAGGGCACGGGTCACGGGCGTCGTGGGGCGCCAGGACATGATGTCGGCCTGAGGGGGGGGGGGGGGTTGGGGGGGGGGGGTTCGGAGCATTGGAGAGCATTGGAAGAGATAGAGCGGCAGGGGTTTGGGTGGGTGGGGTGGGGGTGCTCAGCCGAAGCGCACTGCCCAATAAGATGCGCTTTGCATAGGGAAGGGCAGTGGGGGAGGGCACGGGGCGGGGAGGGGGAGGGGGAGGGGACGGGAGGGGAGGGGAGGCACTGTCGGCCTTAAGGGGGGGGGCGGAGGTGCTCAGCCGAAGCGCACTGCCCAACAAGATGCGCTATCCCAGGCTGGCAAGACGGCCAGGCACCGAAGCGCGCTGTGCCGGTGCCATGGCTCCCCCCTCCCCCTGACCCTCCCTCCCCTTCCTTCTCTGCCCCCTCGTCCGTGTGCCCCACCCCCACCTGCACTCCCTCCACCCGCTTCAGCCCCCCCCCTTGACGCCCTCCCCCCCTTACCCAGCTCCCTCCCCCCCCAACCCACCCTCCCCCCCCCTCAACCCGGCCCCCCCTCGTCCGTGTGCCCACCCCCACCTGCACTCCCTCCACCCGCCCCAGCCACCTCCCCTTTGACGCCCTCCCCCCCTTACCCAGCTCCCTCCCCCCCCAACCCGACCTTCCCCCCCTCTAACCCCCCCCCCCTTCTCGTCCGTGTGCCCCACCTGCACTCCCTCCACCCGCTTCAACGCCTCCTCCCCGTGCAGGGCGCGAGTGAGGGCAGAGGTCTTCTCCAGACCAACCTGGGGGGGGGGGGTCAGGGGGTGGGGGCCGGGCCGGACCGGCGGTGTGGAGGGGAAGGGGGCGTGGTTGCTGAGGTGGCCGTGGCGGTGGTTGTGGCGGGTCGCCCCTACGGCCTGGCAGTTCGTCCGCTCACGGGGTACGGCATCGCCCCAACTGCCGTACAGCACACAGCACCGGTGGCTGCCTCGCAAGCCCTCACAGGCAGCACGTTGCCCCTGTGCACCCCAAACCCCCTGAGCCGACCCCCTCCTACTCTCTCCCCCCCCCCCCCGGCCCCCCCTCCCACACACACACTCGGTACGCATGCCTGCTCTGCTGTGCCCTCTTGCGCCGCCGGCGGGCCGCACCAGCTCTAGTCTACCTCACTATTACCAGCTGCAAACTACGGCTCCGACGCGGCTCCAGCGGCGACACAAACGTAACGGGTTCGGGATGGGCGGGATGGGTCGGGCTTCGGTTTGCTCGGGCTTTCGGTTCCGTATCTAAGGCCGGCCGGCTCATCACCGCGCCTGCGACTCCCAGGCTCGTGCGAGCAGCCCTCCACGCACCGGGGAGAAATCCACTGCCGTCACACGGTGACCGACCTGCGAGGGGTGAGGGTGAGGGTGGGTTAAGAGGGGCCCCCGGGCTCTGTCCTTGACGTGGTGTGACGCGTGTTGGTGGCAGCCCTAGAGCGGGCCCTGCCCCCTGCTGTCTGTTTCCCCTCGCTTTCGCCTTCTGTCCCCGTCGAGCGTCCATTGACTCCACCATGCCCCCCTTCCCTCCTGCGCGCCCCCTATCCCCCTTCGAGCCCATCCCTGCCCCCCTAACCCGCTTTATACCCCCCCTATCCTTCCTCCAGTCTACCTGTGCCTCCTTTTGTGCCCTGCCCATCCTTTTCTGCCCAGCCCATCCCTTCCCCCCCCAACCCCCCCCCCCCCCGCTCACCCCCGCCAGGTAAGCCACGTTGCGGCCCTCACCGCTGGCGAGCTCGACCACGTGACACGGCTCCTTGAGGTACTGCTCCACGCACTGCCGTACGAACTCGTTCGGCTCCTTGCCGTACGCGAAGTCCTCACCCGCATACTTGCCGTCCCACACAGCCGGCTCCATGCTGATGGGCGGGGGGGGGGGGTAGCGGTGGGATTGGGGCTGGTCGGGCGGGGCGTGCTGTTCTCGGTCTGGTGTCGGAGGGCGGGTCCGCGTCGCGTTAACGCACTGCCTCCTGATCTGAAGCCTTGAGTTGCGCGAAGTCAGCCACAAAGAGGGCTGGTTGGTCTTCCGCGTGCGGCGTGGGGTGTCGGCTGCAAGCAGGTGCCGATGGTCTTGAAGCCCCTAGTAGCTTGCGCGAGTGTCAAGCTCTGCTGTGAGGCACGACACGCGTCTACTTGGCTGTGCAAGAAAGAGGGTGCGGGCAACAAGTGGGCAAACGGGTTTACGTGAACCCGGCCACGTCAAGAGAGCCCCCATGCAGAAAGAATTTCCCAGCTCGACTGCGCCCCGAACCAACTTGTGTCCCCGCATACTCACCTCGTGATGCTCACCTTGCGACCACCAAGTATTTAGCGGTATCAAACTTCTCGTCTGCCACGCACGCAAGAATTCCTCTCGCTGCAGCTGCTCGCGCTCCGCCCCTGGACAGGCGCTCTGCGTTATTTCAGGAGTCTGGAGTACTCTCAGCGTCTGGCGTGTTCTGAGGCACACGTCTGACCAATTCTGGAGCAGCCTCCACCATCTCTTCGTCCCGCCAAGCCTCGCTGCGGCCCTTGAGGCCTAGCTTCACCTCGGCCGTCTGGTCGCTGGGCCCTAACGCAGTAGCGCTTGTTCCGGCCGGCCGTCGCGCCGGCGGACCGCTCCCGCCATGGCGGGGCCCCTCCACGGCGCTCCGCGGGGCTTAACCCTCGATGAAGCCCTCACCAAGCACATCGGCGAGTTTGGGCGATCCCAAATACGCATCCTCCTCATCGCCTCCATCTTCTGGATCGGCAACGGTGCGTGGAGGGCGGGCTTGGGGGGCTTTGCACGTGTCTGGTGGACCATGCCATGCCCCCCCCCCTGGGCTCAGCCGTCCAGCCATCCCCGCCAACCAACCCTTACCCTCCCCTCTCTCTACCCTCAGCGCTCCTAATCCTTCTCATGGTCTTTCACGCTTCGCCTTCACCGATTCGAGAGAAGTGGTGGCGATGTAACGACCCTGCCGACCAGGAGTGCGCCGATGTGCTAGCCATGGACGACCCCTCCCAGGTGGGGGGAACCTTCCCGCACTGACGTGGCCATCTGGGTCAGGGCACAAAGGGGGGAGGAGAGATGGAGGGGGTTCGCAGGGGCTAAGTTCAGCTGCCGCGTCCGTACGAAGGTTCCGTTGCATGTCGTGACAGCCGTGGCTGTGTAAGCCCGCTCCCGAGGGCCTCCCCCTCTCCCCCCCCCATTCCCTCCCCGCCCCTCCTCCCTGTCAAACCCCCCAACCCCCCCTCCCCCTCTGCCCGCGTCCGCAGGACTTCTGCCGCCTGCCTCGCTCCTCCTGGTCCTGGACGCAGCCCGGCAAGTCCATCATATCGCAGTTCAACCTCATCTGCGGGGCCGCCTGGCGCTCGCAGTTCGCCAACAGCGGCTTTTTCATGGGCTACCTCATCGGGAGCGGGCTGGGCGGAGGGTGGGTGGGGGGAAGGGGGGTGGCCTTGGCGGAAGGTGTGGGGGGCGAGTGGGGGGAGAGGATGGGGGGGGAGGGCCTGGCTGGGTGGTGGGTGTGGGGGAGGGTGGGGGAAGGGGAGGATGGGAGGGGGTGTCCCTCGGGGGAGGGGCAGATGTGGGGTAGGTAGAAGAGGTGTGGCGATGGGGGGGCCGGGGTTGAGGCATACCTTGATCCTCGCGGACCCCTCCAACCTACGCCACCCCCACCCACCCCTCCACCCCCAAACACCCACCCCAAACCCCCTCCCCCACCCCCCAGCCTGGCCGACTCCCGCGGACGCAAGCCCGTGCTCTTCGCCTGCACCGCCTTGGGTGCCGTCTTCACGCTACTGGCTGGAGTGTCGCCCAACTACTCAGTCTACTTTTTGTTCCGATTGCTGACGGGCATCGGGGCCGCGGGCCAGGCGCTGACTACTTATATTCTGGCGACCGAGGCCATCGGGCCCTCGTGGAGGGGCACGGCGGGGGTGGGCACACAGATGTTCTTCATCGTCGGTGGGTGGAGGGGCGTGGAGGGGGTGGAGGGGGAGGGGGGGGGGTGGGGGGGGGGGGGGGGGTTCGGGGGTGCAGTGTGCGATGTGGGTCGGGCTCGGGCGCCGTCCCAGTCATCCTTCCGAGCTGTTGCCCACCTCCCTGCCCCCACAACGCCACCCCACAACCGCTCCGTACCCCACTCCTTAACCCCCACCCCTCCCACACACCTGAACCCCAGGCGAGTTCGTGCTCGTCCTCATTGCATTCGTCTTCCGGCCTTGGCGCGCGCTGTGCTTCGCCTGCGCCGCCTTCAACGCCCTCCAGCTCCTGCTGTGGCCCTTCATCCCCGAATCGCCCCGCTGGCTGCTCGTCAAAGGCCGCCGTGACGAGGCAACCGCCATTCTGACTAAGATCGCGGCGGGCAACGGTCGGCCCATGCCAACCGAACCGTTGGCCGTGGCAGGCGAGGCCGCCGCCGCCGCCGAGGCGCCAACCGCCGAGGACGCGCTGCACGCCGAGGAGGGCGCCTCGCTCATGGGCCACCCAACCGCCAACGGTAACGGCAGTACGGCGAAGCACGCGGTCAGCGCCGGCGTGTCCACGGCTTCTACCTCGCTGTCCTCCACCTCAGCCCCATCTGGGTCGGGCAGCGCCGCCGGCGACGCCAAGGCCGCAACCGCCAACGGTAACGGAACTAACGGAAAGTCAACCGCCAACGACGGCAAGCCCGTCGGCATGCTGGGCATGCTGGGCAAGGATCGGCACATGCTGCGGCGCTTCCTGGTGCTCGCCTATGTCTGGCTGGTGGGGGCGGGGGGTACGTGTGTGGGCGTGTTGGGGGGGGGGGCCTAGGGGGCGGTGGCAGGTGTTGGTCGGTGAGGAAAGCATGTATGGCTTGCGGCTGGGCGACATGTCTGGCTGGTGGGGGGGGGGGCCCGGGCGGGGAGTTCAGCGGGAGTTTCAACGGGCACGGCAGGAACGAGCACGGCAGATGCTGCTGGATCCCTGCTGGATGGGCGGGATGGGCGGGGCCTGCGCCTGCGTTTGCCCTGTCTTCCAAGAGCAGCCCTTCAAACACATGTGCTTCCCCCCGATACCTGCCACCACACGTCGCCGCGCGGTCGGGGTCGCACACGCTGGGCTTCGTTGGGTTCTGGGTTCGGCTTTTCCCAACCCGACAGGAAACCCGCAACCCCCCCGCCCCCCCCCCCTCCAGGTCATGTGTATGGCGTACTACGGCATCTCCCTCGCCCTAGGGGGCCTGCCGGGTGGGGAGGGGGAGGATGGGGGATGGGGGATGGGGACGGGGGGGGGGATCAAGGGGGTGGAGAGGACCAGGGAGGGGGGGCACCACGGGTGACCGGGGGCGGGTTGGGACCAAGGGGGACCGGGCGCCGGCAACCCAGGTCGTCGCTTCCTCTCGCCCTTTTTTCCCCTTAAACCCTCGCCCTCCCTCCCTCCGTGTCTGCCCCCGCACCCCCCCTGGATCCAGGATCCATCTACTTGACGTTTATGATCACGGCCGCCGCCGAGATCCCGGCCAATGTGCTGGCCGCATGGATGATCGAGCGGTACGGCAGGCACAACACGATGGCGGGTGAGGAGGGCCGCAGACATGCGGGGGTAGCGGGTTGCCAACCAACCCTGTTCGGAGCCGTAGCAGGCGTGCGTGCATCTATAGCGGGTTGGTGCATGTATAGGGGACTCCACTACCCTTGTCCGGAGCGGTTGAGGGCCCTCCTTCGAATCACCCCCCGCAACCCTTCCCCCGCCTCCCCCCTCCACACACTCACCCTCCCCCCCCCCAGCCGGCATGCTGCTGGGCGGTGTGGCCTGCTTGGCCTGCGCCTTCGCCCCCCAGGGGGCGGCCTCGGCGCTTCTGGCGGCCATCGGCAAGTTCGGGTGCGCGGGGGCCTTCACCATCGCATCCATCTTCACGTCCGAGATGTTCCCCACGCTTGTGAGTTGGAACCCGGATCCAGGGCTGGATCCAGCCACCGGTGGCTAGCTGGATCCGCTGGGTTGGGCAGGATCCGACCGTTAGCGTGACGGCTACGTTATGTGGTGGTGCTGGTTGGAGTTATCGCCAACACACCCAACCCCCAACCCCCAACCCCCAACACCCCCAACCCCCAACACCCAACCCCCAACACACCCAACACCCAACACCCAACACCCAACCGCCCAACACCCAACCGCCCAAAAGGTCCGCTCCGCGGTGCTCGGCGCCCAGAACCAGGCTGCGCGTGTGGGCGGCATCTCCGCGCCCTTCATCGTGCTGGTGGGCATCAGCACGGGGCAGAGCGCCATGCCCTTCATCATATTCGGGGTGGCCAGGTGGGGGTGTGGGGGGGGGGCTCGGGGGGGCTCGGGGTGGGGGTTGAGGGGGAGGGAGGGGGGAGGGGCTGGAGGGGGAGAAACGATTGGGGGCGACGGGGGCCACGAGGGGTGTGGGGGTGCGTGTGCCGACCCTATGTAAGTAGCGAGTAAAGCGAACCCCAAGTAGCAAGAAGCGGGGGTGGGTAGGGAGGCCGGGAGGGGGGTGAGAGCCTGAGAGGTGGCCAGGTGCGTGTGCGTGGGGGAAGGGGGGGCGTCTGGGGAGGGTGGGGGAAAGGGAGGCGGGGAAGGGGGGCCACCCATTGGTACCCTCCCCGCGATGCGCCCTCCCTGCGGTGTCGTTCCCTGTGCGTCCCGGCCTCACCTTCCCCCCTCCTGTAAAGACCCCCCCCCCACCCCCCTTCCTTACCCCCCCTCCCCCCCTCCCCCCCCCCCCAGCCTGGTGGCGGGTGTGGCCATCTTCACGCTCCCCGAGACACTGGGCACCACCCTGCCGGACACCATGGCGGGTGGGCGTTGGGGGGGGGGATGCGTGGGGAAGGGAGGGCGTGGGGTCGGGAATGCGGACCTCGGGGAATCTGGGGCCATGGGGAAGGCAAGGGGGGGAGGGGGCTGACGACGAGACAGGCCTAAAGTGGGGAACCTCCCCCTTGGCCGTCTGTGTCCCCCTCCGCGGTACACCGTGGTACACCTTCCGGTTACCACACGTGCCGAGCATCCCCCCCACTCTCCCCCAACCCCCCTTCCTCCTACCCTCTCTACCCCCCTCCCCTCCACCACCACACACATAGACATGGGAGGCATCCAGTCAATCTTCACCACCCAGCCCTGGCGCAAGGGGGGGTGGCGCATGACCCTACGGGAGATGTTCCTGCGCCGGGGCGGGCCACGGCCGGGGGCCAGGGCCGCGGGCGGCGCCGGAAGCCCCACGCCCTCAGGTTTCGGCCGCCCCGCGGCCGCCACCACATCCCCCAGCCGCTTTGGCGACGGCGCGGGCGCGGGATCCGGTGCCGTACACATGACCCAGCTCACGGCGGATGGCCGTACGGCGGCGGTTGGGCTGCCGTACCACGTGCAGGACGACGGCGAGGCCGCCGGCCGCCGGCCCTCCCACGAGAACCTGATCCACGGCGCCATAGCCAGGTCTGACACGCACGGCGGCGGCGGCGGGGGCGGCGGCGGCGCCGGCGGCTCCTTGCGGCACGGCTGACGCGCACCGAGGCCGAGGGCGGCGGCCTGGCGCGCAGCAGCCGCAGCCGCAGCGAGGGCGCAGCGCTTCACGCTCAGCTCGGGGAGCACGGTGGCGCACCGCACGGGGCCTTCTCGGCGGGTTCGCTTCACTCGGGTCCCTCGGGGGGGGGGGATTCTGGGGCGGGGGCAGGGTCGGGGGTGCATGCGGGCGGCCGGGGAGGGGGCGGCGCGGGCGGCACCGCGGGGCGGGCGCAGCACGCGTTCTATATGACTAATTTGAGTCGCGTCTGGAGAGCCTGCACGGGTAGCGGTATGGGCCGGAGGCGTGGGACGGAGGCGACTGCCCGGTACGTCTCGAATGGGTGCAGTGAGGTGGGGAGGTGGAGTTGGGTAAGGAGAATGCTATCATGAGTGCGAGGTGGGGGAGGGAAGACCCGATTGGAGGTGGTTGAACGGGTGGTGGTGGTGGGGCGGAGAGCTGGAACCTCATGCCGCTTGCAGCTGCAGCGCAGCGGAATGCGGTCGGGTGATCGGGCGCTAATGGATGGGTGCAGCCGGGTAAAGCAACGGGTTGGGGGCTGAGAGGCCTGGGATTAAGGCAATGTGCAAGCGGGGTCGAAGAGGCCTGGGGTCTGAAGCGTCCCCTGCGAAGGGAGCCAGAGGCATGCGGTTGCATGTGTGGGGTTCAGGCATGATCCCAGGTGCGTCGAGTGTGCCGGTGTGAGTAATCTTGCGTGGCGTCTGTATGCATGTGCACCCGCGCTGCTTGCCTACAGATCGGCAGTCTAGGCCGCACAAGCAGTTCGGGTGCGAGGCGTGAGTGAGTGTTTCTCCTTGTGTCCGTATCTAGCGTGAGAGTGTCCTTAGGAAGGTCTAGGCAGCTCCCGCAGAGGTAGCTCCTCCCGGATCAGAGTGCCAGCGTGTGCAAGAAGGGGCTCTGCATGCGCGCGTGTGATGCCTTTAGGCCGCCATTTGCCGGCCGGTTTTGTGTGCGTCTACCTACTATCTCTCCTTTGTGTCCTGGTGTGGTGTGCAACAGAATTCTTGTCTCTTCATAGGCGCTAGCGCCAAGGAGTGCTGTCTTTCCCGTCTTGGGGCTGGCACTCCTGGGGCCACCTGAGCCGTGGATGCCTGTCCATCAAGGCCTGATTAATATTGCATGTGCGGCGCTAGGGCAGGTATAGATTGCTGCCTCAAGGCGAGCCTTGGATGGCGTCGTGCGTGGGGGGCGTTCATGTCCTCTACGCGGGGGGGGGGGGGTTCAACGTCACGGCAACGACGCGTGGAGATGTGCGCGACCGCTTGCCCTGGGCGGCTCCCTAGCTGAGGCTTCGTTGGTGTTAGCCGTGGCTCACCGCCCTTGTGGGGTCCCTGATTGTGACCACCGATAACTGGGATGCGGCGATGGATCAGGCTCATGGCCACGTGCCGGTCCTGTGGCGTCCAGCCCGATGCTGTACTCGTGTGTAGCACTGCCGTACGCTCCCGGAGGTGCAGGGCCCTGTCAAGGAGCACGAGACGCCGAGGCACGCGCGCAGGCCGAAGGGTTCTGCCAAGCTTCTGTGCTCGTAGGGGCCGAGCAGCGCAGACGAGGTGACGCCGACAGGGGGTGCAGCTGACCGACAGGGCAACACACGCAATGGGCAGGGGGTGTGGCACGCAGGGGATAAGGTGGGTGGGAGATTACGCCAGCAGACAGCCCGCTTTCGCGGGGAAAAAAGAAACTGCCTGCAGGCCGGACGCCGGGGTCAGCCATGGCGGAAGGCCAGCGTGGCCAGCGGCCTCCCCCTGTCGTCTGCCGCCCATGCCTTGGCCTTGAGGGCTGGAGCAGTCGACCTCGACTGTGGGAAGGCTGCTGTCAAGCGTGTGGCTGCTAGCCTGCTAGCGACGGGCCGGCGGGGCCGCAAGCCCGCAAGCACCAGTGAGGCCACGGCGGCGCCTCCCACGCTCCAAGGGCCCCCCCCCAGGCGGATAGGCCATGCGCCGTAGGCTGGGCACAGGTGTTTGGTTAGGGTGCAGGGGAACCTTGCGCCTAAGGGTCCCGACGTGAGGAGGATAGGGCGAGGAGGCCGCTCTGGGCTGTCTCGAGGGCGCCTGGCCAGGTGCTGTCCTCCACGAACCGTGGGCCCCAAACGTCCCTGTGCGGGCACAGCAGCTGTGTATGCGTGTGTCGCGGACTTGTGCAAGCAAGCGTGTCATAAGATTCGTAAACTTGGCCCGCAAACTCGAGACGCGTGTCCGCGCGGCGACACTCGCGTAGTCGCGTAGCTGCCCAGCGCCCGCCATTCACCATCCGAACCGCCTCGGGCGCAGCTCGGCGTATCGGAATGTGAGAGCTCAGTTAGCACTTTGAATATTAACAAAGCCTGATAGCGCGTTAGGGAACGTATGCGGAAGCGAGTCAGGCACTTCTGACCACAGTCGGACCGTTTACGAGGGAGTTGTGACGCTGTCGGTGGGTTCGGGGCCTCGCTGGCTCTCAGTCCATAGCAAGTGACACGAGCGCTAACAGCTTGACGACTCGGGGCCCGTATACTTTGTACCTCTGAAGCGGGCCACGCAACGAGCACGCTTCGCTTCCCCAGAATGGGGAGACCGCAGCTCACCGCTGCTTGGGGCGTTCTTATAGCGGCCTGCTTGGCAGCCCGTGCAGCTGCGGGCTTCGCAGCTGATGCCGGGTTTGCGGGCGACGCCTGGTCGCTGGATATGGAGGAGGTAAGCCGGCGCAGGTTCTTCCGAGTCTGCAGGAACATCATTTGGAGCCCTGGCTCTGACGCTCGTGCCCGTTCCAGCCGCAGGTGCATCCCGGGCAAGGCATGCTCCAGTCGCGCGGGCGTTCCCTCTTAGGTGAGAGCACCACCTGTGGGACGAACCGTTGGGGAGAGGGGTCGGCGGGGCCCGCTTCACCGCCCGCTGTCCAAGCTGGCCCCAGGCGGTCTGCCCCGGGGGGGTGGCCCCGGCCCTAGGCACGATGGCTGGCACACATCCCCCGATGCCAGCATTCGTGTCCAGTTCGGCAGTTTGCCCTTCCCAGCTTGTTTGCCTGGGCGAGCGCACGGACATCAGTGCGCGCGATGGCGCGACCCGGGCCGTGTGGAGCTGCCTGCCTTGCCAGCGCTGGCGGGTAGCAGGCGGTGAACGGGCGCGGGACACAGGCGCAGTGCCATGCCCCGCCCCGCGTCGGCAGCAGCGCTGCCGGGACATTGGCGGTGGTCCCCACGGCCCCGAGGACGGCCGTCCCCGCACCGCACTGCGGCTGTGACCGGTCATGGGATGCGGAACGGAGCCTTCGTCTGCCGCTTGGCGCTGTGGCAGCGCTTGCGCCCAAGCCTTCCACTTGCTCGGACAGCATTTCTGTTGGCGCTTGGGGGAGAACTCCCAGCAGCGAGCGAGCCTTTCTTTTGTTCTGCGCTGGCGCTGGCTCGGGAGCAGGCCAGGGGCCGCGAGGGCGCCCGGCGTGGGGAGCTTGTCTCACCAGCGGGCGCCAGCTGGGTGCCCAACTGGGGTCCACCTGGGGCCCACCTGGGGCTCAACTGGCGTGGGCGGGAGAGGCCCAGGGGCTCACCGGGTGCCGTGGTCTAAGGGGGGGGGTAGACGGCCGGAAGGGGCACCAAGAGGGGCAGGACGTGCGGACTGTACGGCCCCGGCCCCGGCCTCGGCTCCGAAAGCCGGCGGCTCGGAGCCGTGACCGTGTTGACTGCGTGGAGGCAGGGGCGGGCCGCCCGAGTGGCAGCGCCCGGCGCCTTGGGCCCCGCGCTGCCGCGCCCCGATCCCCCGCCCCCCGCCCCACACCCACGCACCCCGCACCCCTCTCGGCATCCCCATTCGTCCGGCCCGTGCCCCCTCTCCCCGCCTTCCGGAGACCTGCCTCACGCACCCCTCATCCCATCCTCGCCTGCCAACTTCCAGAGATCTCCACCGTCAAGGGCCTGCCCAACAAGTTCACCATCCGCCCCATCGTGGATGACTCGCTGTGCGTCACCCGCGTGACGCTGCCCAGCGCCAAGGTGGAGGCGGCACGGGAGGGCGCAGGTGGGGGGCCGGGGAGGGCGGGGTGGGGTGGGAAGGGAGGTGGTCAACTTCGTACGCACTGGAGAGCGAGCGGAAGGAGAGAGCGAGCGGCAGCTGACGGGGGGGGGAGGGAGGGAGGGACGGTCGCGATGGCTGGGGGGCCAGAGAGGGCCTGCGCGCCAGGAAGCGAGAGGCCACGTGAGCAGGGCGCCCCAACCGACTCATCCAACTGCCTTGGCGCCCGCCCACCCCCCAGGCCTGCCGCCCACCTCCGAGGAGGACGTACGGGAGTACGGCGCAGCCCGCCTCGTGCTCATGCCCTGCCAGGAGGGTGAGCGCCGAAGAGAGGGGGAGGGGGTGTGGGAAAAGGGTGTGAGGCCTGAACTGGGTTCACAACCAAGCGTCATCGCCGTACAGCGTGTGCTGCATCACGGTATCTCGCCCTGCGTCCACCGCCCCCCGCTCGTCCGGATCCCGAAATTCCGGAAGCCAGAATCTGCATTGTGACCCGGGTTTCCTTCTTCCCCAGGCGCCGATGACACCTTTCTGGCAGAGTCCGTCATGGGCCGTTTCTACTTCAATAACGGAACCAACTACCGCCAGGGCTTCCTCAAACCGCCAACCAACAACGACGTCTGCCTGTACGGCGTCAACGCGTCGTACACGGTCGGCCACCCGGTGTGGGGCGTGACCGGCACCGAGTTCTACGAGGGTGAGTGGGCGCTGCGGTGTTGGGGCCAGGCGTCAGGGACACGGTCTTACATACAGGAGTGCCAGGCAAGCGAGTGCGCTAGCCAAGACATGACAGCAATTTGAAGCAGGCAGCAAGAAGCGAGCAGGGACACGGATAGGGCTGGGCTGCTCTCCATGCCAGCTGCTTTCCTGCAAGGGGTTATAACAAGATGCAATGCGATGGGGTGAGGGGCACGGCCATGGCCCGGCTACGCTTCGACACGCTACCGTCCGTAGGAGAGCAAGTCCCTCCAGTGCCCTCCCGACCCACCCCCTCAGCAGCCCAACCAACCCCCAACCCCCAACTAACCTCCGCCCCAACCGCCCCCAACCGCCCCCCCATGCAGAGCACCCCGACAAGGCCGGCGGCGCGCTCGTCCAACCGCTGCACGTGCGCGACGCCGAGGACGCGGACGAGCTCGACTGGTTCGATGACTACAGCATGGAGTTCGCGTCGTACACGCGGTACGGGTACGACCCGAACGTCATCTTCGCGACGGGCACGTTCCGCTCGCCCAACCCGCTGCCGCTCACGGCGCTCGACGCCTCCGGCTGGGGCCCCTTCCACGCCTCGTGGGGACCTTGCATGAAGAACCCCACCCTCGACAGCGCCACCCCCACCACCGACCCGGCCAACGAGCTGCAGCTGCGGTACCAGAGCTTCATCTTCCTCAGCGCCGGGGGTGAGCGGTTGGGAGCGGTTGGGAGCGGTTGGTGGTTGGGTGTTCGGTTGGGTGCGGTTTGGCGCCACCTGCGCCCACACCTTACCCGCGCTTCCTCCCCCGCCCACGTACAGACACCGCCTCAACCTCCAGTCTGACCCCCCCCCCCCCTACCCCCTCACTCCCCCCCCCTACCCCCCCCCAGACACCGCCTCCATCTCCAACCTGCCGGCGGCCGCCCGGCGCCAGGCCTACACGCTTCTGACCCTGGGGCCCGACCGGCCCCAGCCCGACATGGACCCGGACGCTGGCAAGGTGTGTTTTGGAGTGTGTGAAGGGCTGCTCGCATGAGCCAGGTGTGTGTGTGTGTGTGTGTGAGGGGGGTGCAAGAAGGGGGAAGGGGAGGGGGCCGGAGGGAGAAGGGGTGGTTAGGGCGCGTGTGGCATGGACCCGGACGCTGGCAAGGTGGGGGTGGGGTAGGGGGGGTAGGCGGGGGGAAGGTAGGGGATGGGTGGAGGGGGGGAACGCGCTGGGGTGCTGCTGAGGGTTTGGTGTGGGCTGGGGCTGGGGCTGGGGCTGGAGGTGGAGTTCTACCGGTACAGCGGTGCCGTGCGTCCCTTCCGGCGATACACCACGATCCCTGCAGCCGACCCTCCGCAAGCCAGGCTCCCGTCCTGCCTCGTTCCTCTTCTGCTAAGTGCTAACCCAATCCCCCCAATCCCTCTCTCCTCCCCCCTCAGATGGACGCCGGTGAGCTGTCCAACCAGCTGGGCGGCAGCGACAAGCCGTACGGCACCGGATACGCCAATCTGGTCAGCCGCGAGCTGTGCATGAGCATCTTCGGTGCCGTACGGGAGGGCGCGCAGGTGAGGGGCGGGGTGGGGCGGGGCGGCTTGGCGACTGCCGAGGCGCGGGCGCGATGCTGCTGGGGCAGGGGGGGGGGAAGGGGCGGTGCCTGTACGGCATGGCAGGCCCAGAACAGGGCGAGCGCGACGCAGGCCGCGGTCCGTCTCCCTCCCTCCCCGAACTCACGTCCCTCCCCTCCCTACCCCGCTCCTGCCCCCCTCCGCTCCCTGCCCCCCTCCCTCCCCCCCCCAGGTGCGCTACAAGCAGTGCAACCCGGTGTCGCCGGCGCTGATGCAGGTGTTCCGGCTGGTGCCGCGCAGGCCCCGGGCGGCCAAGAAGATCGGTGAGCGCAGGGACGGGGCCTGAGGGAAGGGCCCTTGGGGCAGGGCCTCTGAGGGAGGGGTTGTTCGGGCAGGGCCCGAGGGCAGGGCCCGAGGGCAGGGCCCGAGGGGCCAGGCAAGGGCGTTGGCGTAGTGCTGGGAGCACGGATGGGGCTCGTGCGCGGGGCCGGGTCTCGGTTTGGGCTTGCGCCGGAGCTGCGAAAGCCGGCAAGGGGTGGGTGGGGCTCGGTGGCCGGTACCGTAGTTGGGCGCTGACTCTCCGCCCGCTTCCCCCACCCCCGCCCCGGTGATGCCTCGGCATTGACAGGCGCGCGCGCTGCCAAGAAGGCCAAGGCGTAAGGAGGCAGGGCCTGGAGGGTCAACGTGCAGCTGTCCGGGCCGGGCCTGGAAGGTGGGGTTGACTGGGCCTGCATCAGCACACCATACCGAGCTGGAGGAAAGCATACCGTAAAGAGAGGGTTCTAGCGCCTTTAGGCATGCACAGCGGCTCTGCCAAGCTGAGATCGTGCAATACCTGGCACGCTGCTTGCGTAATTATGTAGCTGAATGGCCATGTGGACGGCAAGCATACGAAGAAGGACGACTAACACATTATGCAATCCAGGGTAGGCAACTGGGTCCGGCTGTGGAGGTCCGTCCTCGCAGGCTTGCATTTCTATTCTGTATTGGTTTAGGCTCTTGCCTTCAAGCGTCGTTCTGCTCTTGCTTTCTCTTAATGCTGCTTCATGGCTGGCGTCATGTGGGTTTGGTTGCAACGGGTTGGATAGGTGTGGGCTGTGCGTCTGGTTGCTCAGGACGGCAGACGTAGGAGGGCTCAGACAGACAGACAGCCGCCAAGGGGGCAAGGGCGGGTCTCTGTTGCGTGGGACAGGCAGGATTGCGGGCGCTTATTTAACAGTACATGCAAGATCATTACGTCAAGTGCAAATCAGTGCTTTCCGCACGGCTCCACGCGTGAGCAGCTCGCTCTCAGCCCTGGATACACCGATGCGGTGGTGCTGCCCACATACTTCCTACGTCCTATGCATAGAAGTCAATCCTCTTTCCGGCCATACATCCTCCAGCCAAGTGCTTCCAGATCTTGCAGCCACCCTCGTGTACGAAGATAAACGCCGTGCAGCATGCACGGCACATCGCTGCTGCAGCATCCGTGAACTCAAAGCCCAGCATGAATTAGCACAAACTGCCGCTTGCACCCTTGACGGCACTTGGCTGATGGCGGGCGGCTCACATGGCTGAAACCGAACATCCTGTGTTCCTCGGCCCATTCGCCTACGGATGCAACTTAGGAGTCAGTCGGCTCGCATACACATAGGTGTCATGAAGGGTTATCCTGTCACATACTTAGCACGAATGTAAGATTGCCGTGAACGGCCAGCGAGATAAAGCACGAGCAAAATGTCAACGGGTTCAGAGGTCACAGCCCAGGTCAAAAGAGTGCGTTGCCAGTCCGCGCACCCGGCCCACACCCCGGGCAGCCCACCCTCCTCTGCGTCAGTGCCAGCCGTCAAGTCGCGCCCATGTTGCAAGGCGCACACGACTCGTCATGAAGCCACGCCAACGCGTGCCCCCCACACCAGTCTGCCCTCGTCACCCAACCACGAGGCACCAGCCTCACCAGCCCAGAGTACGGGCCCCCCACGCGAATACTGGAACGCGCGCAGGCCCCGGCCCCACGCAGGCCCCGGCCCCACGCAGGCCCCGGCCCCACGCAGGCCCCGGCCCCACGTGTCCAGACTCCGCATGCGCCGCTGATGACGTCAGCTCTAGACCTCTTCGATGCCCCGCACTTGTAGCCGTGACCGAAGCGACGCAGCGCCCGGACACACAGCTTTTGCGGAGACCATTCGAGGACCAAGCTGTATCTAGTCTACCATGCCCGCCCCCTCTTCGGCACCGCCGCCAGCAAACATACTTGGCGGACCATTCGAGGGTTGCTTGCCCTCACTCCCTGGTCATAACCTACCGCACTGGTCGCTTTGTACTTGCGTTCCATCCTAGCTCCTAGCTACCCAGCTCTACACCTGCCCTCTCGCCTGCGCCTCTCGCCCGCGCCTCTACCCCGGCTGGACCCCGTGCCCCCCACGCGCTCCCCCATGCCCGCACACGCCCCTGCTCCCGCACCCCTCCCCACACTGCAGAAGGGCGCGGCGCGCCTCCGCTTCACGCACGGTGCTTATGCGAACGGGTCGTCCTCGGCCGCGTCCTTTGCCAGCTCAGCCTTCATCTGCGCCTCCATCTCGGCCTCCTCCTTGGCCCTCATCTCCGCCGCCAGGGCGTCCTCATCGCCGCCGCCGTCCGCAGGGGCCTCCGCCTCCGCCGCATCGCCCTCCGCGGCGGGCGCGTCCTCGCCACCCTCCGCGGGCGCCTCCGCCTCCGCCTCCGGCGCCTCCACGCCGGGCAGGTCCAGGCCGCCGTTGTCGTCCGCGGGCTCGTCCGCTGCGGGCTCCTCGGCAGCTGCGGGCTCCTCGGCAGCCGCGGGCTCGTCCCCAGCCGCCTGCTCGTCCGCTGCGGGCTCGTCCGCAGCAGCGGGCTCGTCCTCGGCGGCAGCCGCCTCGTCAGCGGCAGCCGGCTCGTCGCCCGCTGCCTCGACCGCCTGCTCCTCGTCAGCAGCGGGCTCGGCAGCGGCCGCGGCCTCCTCCTCGGCAGCAGGCTCATCCGCGGCCGGCTCGTCTCCCCCTGCCTCCGCCGCCGGCTCCTCCCCAGCCGCCGCCTCCTCAGCTGCAGGCTCTTCCCCGGCCGGCTCCTCAGCCGCCGGCTCCTCCCCAGCCGCCGCCTCCTCAGCTGCAGGCTCTTCCCCGGCCGGTTCCTCAGCCGCTGGCTCCTCCTCGGCCGCCGGCTCCTCCGCTGCGGGCTCGTCGGCAGCCGCCGGCTCCTCCTCGGCAGCGGGCTCGTCGGCAGCGGCTGCCTCAGCAGCCTCCTCGCCGCCCTCCGCAGCCGCCTCCTCACCACCCTCCGCCGGGGCCTCGGTGCCGGGAAGGTCCAGGCCGCCGTCATCGCCCGCCGCCTCGTCCCCAGCGGGCTCGTCCGCTGCCGGCTCTTCTGCCGCGGGCTCCTCAGCCGCCGGATCGGCCGCTGCCGGCTCGTCAGCCGCCGGCTCGTCCGCAGCCGGATCGGCCGCTGCGGTGTCCTCCTCAGCTGCGGGCTCCTCGGCAGCGGGCTCGTCAGCCGCCGGCTCCTCGGCAGCCGCGGGCTCCTCCTCAGCTGCCGCGTCCTCAGCTGCCGGCTCCTCAGCCGCCGCCTCCTCAGCTGCGGGCTCCTCCTCGGCAGCGGGCTCGTCGGCAGCCGCCGTCTCCTCCTCAGCCGCCGCCTCCTCAGCTGCGGGCTCCTCCTCGGCAGCGGGCTCCTCGGCAGCCGCCGTCTCCTCCTCAGCTGCCGTCTCCTCGGCTGCCGGCTCCTCAGCCGCCGCCTCCTCAGCTGCGGGCTCCTCCTCGGCAGCGGGCTCGTCGGCAGCCGCCGGCTCCTCCTCAGCCGCCGCCTCCTCAGCTGCGGGCTCCTCCTCGGCAGCGGGCTCCTCGGCAGCCGCCGTCTCCTCCTCAGCTGCCGGCTCCTCGGCTGCCGGCTCCTCAGCTGCGGGCTCCTCCTCGGCAGCGGGCTCGTCGGCAGCCGCGGGCTCCTCCTCAGCGGCCGGCTCCTCGGCAGCCGCGGGCTCCTCCTCAGCTGCCGGCTCCTCGGCTGCCGGCTCCTCCTCCTCAGCGGGCTCGTCGGCAGCCGCCGGCTCCTCCTCAGCAGCGGGCTCATCGGCAGCGGGCTCGTCGGCAGCCGCCGGCTCCTCCTCAGCTGCCGGCTCCTCGGCTGCCGGCTCCTCCTCCGCTGTGGGCTCGTCGGCAGCCGCCGGCTCCTCCTCAGCTGCGGGCTCCTCCTCGGCAGCGGGCTCGTCGGCAGCCGCGGGCTCCTCCTCAGCGGCCGGCTCCTCGGCAGCCGCGGGCTCCTCCTCAGCTGCCGGCTCCTCGGCTGCCGGCTCCTCCTCCGCAGCGGGCTCGTCGGCAGCCGCCGGCTCCTCCTCAGCAGCGGGCTCATCGGCAGCGGGCTCGTCGGCAGCCGCCGGCTCCTCCTCAGCTGCCGGCTCCTCGGCTGCCGGCTCCTCCTCCGCTGTGGGCTCGTCGGCAGCCGCCGGCTCCTCCTCAGCTGCGGGCTCCTCGGCAGCGGGCTCGTCGGCAGCCGCGGGCTCCTCCTCAGCCGCCGGCTCCTCAGCCGCGGCCTCCTCAGCTGCCGGCTCCTCCTCAGCTGCGGGCTCCTCAGCCGCGGCGTCCTCAGCCGCCGGCTCCTCCTCAGCCGCCGGCTCCTCAGCCGCCGCCTCGTCACCGGCAGCGGCCTCCTCCTCGGCCGCGGGCTCGTCCATGCCGGGCAGGTCGCCAGCCAGGTCCTCCTCCTCACCGGCTGCCTCCTCGGCAGCCGCCTCCTCTGCTGCCTCGCCGTCAGCGGCCGGCTCCTCGTCACCGGCAGGCTCGTCAGCGGCCGCCCCCTCCTCGCCAGCGGCCTCCTCGGCAGCTGCCTCCTCCTCACCGGCAGGCTCCTCCTCGCCAGCCGCATCTTCAGCAGCGGCCTCGTCACCGGCGGGCTCATCGTCAGCGGCCTCCTCCTCGCCCTGTGGGAGTGAAAGGGAGCACGCATAGTGAGTTGCCGATACATGGTGAAAGTGAAGCAACCCAAGCAAAGGCACAAGCATAAGCTTGCCTCCTGCTGCCCCTATGCCATGCCCACATGGGACTGCCCTCAAAGCACCCCTGCACCCTTGACCCGCTCACCTCAGCCTCCGCCTCCGCCTGCTCCTCGCCCTCGCCGTCAGCTGCCTCCTCGCCCTCAGCCGCCTCCTCGCCGGCCTCGGCCTCGGGCTCTGCCTCCTCGCCAGCCTCGCGCTCGGCAGCCTCCTCGCCCTCCGCCTCGGCCTCGGGCTCCGCCTCGTCGCCAGCCTCGCCCTCGGCCTCAGCCTCGGCCTCCGCCTCGGCCTCGGGCTCTGCCTCCTCGCCAGCCTCGCCCTCGGCCTCCGCCTCGGCCTCGGCCTCGCCCTCCGCTGCCTCCTCGCCCTCCGCCTCGGCCTCGCCCTCCGCTGCCTCCTCGCCCTCCGCCTGCTCCTCCTCCTCGTCCTGCTTCTCCTCGGCCTCGGCGGCCTCCTCCTCCGCCTCCTTGTCAGCAGCCTCCTCCTCGGCCGCCTCGTGCTCGGCCTCCGCCTCGGGCTCGGCCTCGGCGGCCTCCTCCGCCTCGGCCTCGGCCTCGGGCTCGGCGGGCTGCTCCTCCTCCTCGGCCTTCTTCTTGGACTTCTTGTCCTTCTTCTCTTTCTTCTCCTTCTTGTCCTTCTTGGGCTTATCCTGTGTAGCAAGGGGCGCGGGAGGAAGGGACGCGCAGCTTTCAGACAACAGATGACAACCAATACATGTACTAGTTGGCACAACAGGCGACAGCTAGTACAGGGACGCAACAGGTTGAAGCCAGAGACCTTTGTGCTCGGATTCAGCTGCTGCAGCGGCTCATGCGAGCGGAGCCCACACGGTACAGCTACCGGTACCCACGCGCGCAGTCAGGGGTGCTGCTAGGAGCTGCCCCTCGCCCTACACACAACTACGGCGTACGGCACACGCCCTGAAACCCCGACATCAGGTCGGCCCGGAGCCCTCGGGCGCCGCCATTCCCACCAAGCTCCAACTAGGGTACTCACCGCCTTGCCCTCGCCCTTGGCCTTCTTGCCGCCCGTGGGCTTGCCGTGCAGCACCTCGCTGAACTGCTCCGACAGCGCGGCGGCCTTGGCCGTGTCGGTGTTGGCAGGCGGCCGCGCGACCTGCAGGGGCGGATGGGCGGATGGGCGGGTGCAGGCGGGGTGAAGGGTGAGGCCGTGAGCACGCGCCTGGAGCCACGCAGGGCGTAGCGCCTTCAGCTGCTGCGTGCAGCATGCACCGCGTCGCTCAATGCAGCCCTTGCACCAACACTGCCAAGGCACTAGCACCGTCATGGCATGAACAAGGAGGCGACAAGCACCCGCTGACAGGTCCCCTTGCACCAACACTGCCACTGCCACTGCCACTGCCACTGCCTCTGCCAGGGCAAGGCTACCTGCCCAGCGTTCATGCACCCCGCTCAAGCACGCCCAAACACACGCAGAGTCCCGCGACACGCCCCGTCAGCGCCGGGTGCTCACCTTGGGCTTGGGCGAAAGGTTGTAGGCCGCGGGCCGCGGCGGCGGCGGCGGGGGCGGCGCGGAGCGCTCCTTGGTGGCCGGCGGCGAGGGCGGCTCGCGGCGGCGCGTCTGCACGGGCGAGCGCCTGCCGGACGGCACGTAGGTGGTGGGGCCGGGCGGGCGGCGAGCGTTGCCGTAGAGCTGCTTGAGCTGCATGGCGTAGGCGTCGATGATGGCCTGAGCGCGGGGGTTGGAATAGGGGGTAGGGGGTGGGGGGTGGGGGGTGGGGTAGGATTAGGCCGGGGTTCCGGAGGTGGTGCAGGGGCTGCATGCAAGGGATGCAGCTACGCCGAGACGGCTGGCCAGGCGTGGATGAGGCAGCAGGACGCAACCAGCAATCCCTCGGCCCCCGCTGTCCTTCTGCCGCTTGACCCGCCCCAAGCAGCCCCTGGAAACCGCCTGAACGCCCCCCTCCCAAACCCCATCCCCACCTGGCGGTCCACGGCCAGGCCGCCTGCACAGGCCTCACCTTGCCCCCTCGCCTCCTTTCTCCCGACAGTCCCTTTGCCCGCCCCACCCCCCGAGGTCCCCCCCTCCCCCCCCCCATCCCCACCTGGCGGTCCACCGCCACCTGGTCGGCGCCGTCCAGCACCAGCAGCTCCCTGCGGAGAGCAAGGCACACAGGACAGGTGCAGGGGTGGTGAGAGACGGTGGTTGATAGCGTCCGATCCTACCGCTCGCAGCGCACAGCCCAGGCGTGTGCACACGGCGCAGACAGCACACCCGGCCCCATCCCGCCATCCCAGTCCCTCGTCCCCAGTCCTCTTCCCGCCCTCAAGCCCCCCGTCCCCCACCCTCCTCCTCCCCACCTCTTCTCCGCGTCCGCCACCAGCACCTCCCCCCAACCCCTTACCCCCACCTGTACAGCCCCCCCCCCCCCCCCCTCTACCCCCCAACCCCTCCCAAACCCCACCTCTTCTCCGCGTCCGCCACCAGCAGCTCCTCCGTCATGCGCTGCAGCAGCCCCCGCACGCCCTCCACGCGCTCAGACAGGCGCGCGGCGGCGTCGGGCGGCGGCGCGTCGGCGGGCAGCAGCGGCGGGAAGCCGCAGTCGGACGACAGGCGCGCGGCCTCGGTGTTCATCTGTCTCCGTTGGGGGGGGGGGGAGGGGCAGGGGCGTCATGACGGGCTCAGTTGTGGTTCCAGCCGGCACTGGGGATTTTCAAGCTCTATCGGTGCATCCCTCCCATTAACGATGACCGCCAGGGTTGTGTGGCCAGGGTTGCCCGGCCTCCGTGCAAAGCCGCATCATCTTTAAAGCTTAGCATCCGGGCGGTAGCATCCGGGCCCATGTAACCGCATGCCGGCCCACCTGGTCGATCATCCAGTTGACCAGGTTGAAGTCAGCCTCCACGTTGTCCAGCACGGCCTGGGGGGGTGGGGGAGGGAGGGAGGGGCGGAAGAGGGGAAGGGGGGCAAGTGTGGGTGGCGCGGAGCATGGGGCGTCGGAACAGGGTCAGACGCTTGGGTAGCGTCAGAGCGCGGTACAGAGCTGCTCTCGCACTGCCATGTCGATCCCAGCCCAAGCCCTGCCCAGCCCTGCCCTGCCCTGCCCTGCCCAGCCCTGCCCTGCGCCCCGCTCAGCCGCCCGCGTCCAATCGGTGGCAACAACGGCCCAGCCAACACCGCCGCTGCCGGGGCAATCCAATGGCACCTAGCACCCCCGTCTACGCCATCGTCCATCCTCCACCTCCAACCGCCCCCACCACCACCGGCACGTGGCCCCCACCTGCATGTGCTCGATCTGCTGCGCCGTGCTGCGCAGCTTGTGGCGGTAGCCGCCGCGCTGCTCCCACAGCCGCCGCGCCTGAGCCACCAGCGCCGCCACCGCGCGCGCTCCGTCTCGGTCGAAGGGGCGCTGCGCGTTGCCGGGGGTGCGGCTGAAGGAGGCGAGGTTGCCGTCGTCGTCCATCTGTGGTGGGGGTGGGAGGGGGAGGGGGCGTGGAGAGGGAGGTGGGTGAGGTGATGGGGAGGAGGGAAGAATGACGCGGGGGGACGGAGGCGGGGGGCAGAGGCATGCAGACCACGTGCAAGCTGGGGCTATTCGAGACGGGGCTTGTCATGTATGCTGAACACAAGCTGCCCGCGCCAGGCGCACCTCGTATCGGAAGCTGACCCAGGCGGCGGGCGTGCGCGGCAGGGGCTCGAAGCCCTCGGCGGCCGCGCGCTCCGCATCCGCCACCACGTCCTCAGGGTTGGCGCCCTCGCCGCCCATCTGCAGGGAGCAGCAGCATGGCAGCAACACGGTCAGGAGCGTGGCAACTCGCAGACGCTCGACACCAGCGGACGGAGCGCAGCGGCGCACAGCGCCAGCACACGCGCACCCCCACCGCACCGCACCCCACCCCGCTCGTGAGGGAGCAAGCGCACCAGCTCGCAGCCTCACAACCTCGCCCCGCAGAAACCCATGCCCAAGCCCAGTTGCAAGCCCCTCCGGCGGGGCTCAGCGCCCCCATGGCCCCCCTTCACTGCCCACCCCTGCCCAGACCCGCCTCACCGCCGACATGGCAATGGCCGCCAGCCCCAGGGCCATGCCCGTGCGCTCCTTGCGCGCGCGCTCCAGCTGCGCGGCCAGGCCGTTGAGCGCGGCGGACTGCTCCTGCTCGACCTCGCGGAGCCGGCCCTGGGGGGAGGCGGTGGGAGGGGGGGGAAAGGGGTCGGGAGGCGGTGCGGGAGGCGGGGGGTCAGGAGGGAGGAAGAGGACGAGGGGACCGGGAAGAAGAAGGGGCAGGGGCTGGGCCTGGGCCCCTCTCCAGTTTTCAGTCCCCAGTCTCCCCACCCCACCCATGGCCCCAGCACGCGGCGCACCTGCAGCGCGCGGACCTTGGCCTCCGCCTTCACTGAGTAACGCTCATAGTTGGCGCGCTGTGGGGACGCAGGCAGGAGCACGGAGGAAGGGATTAATTGTCAGTCATCGCTTGTGGTACAGCGCTCGGCTTCCGACCCACATCAGTGCTTTCCGGCATACGGAACAGGTCTCTCCCAACTCGCCCTGCAGCCGCCCGTCGCCTCGCCAACCAGAGCTGCGGCTGGCCGTAGCAACCCCTTCCCCTGATCCCATCCGCTCCCCATCCCGCCCCGCCCCGCCCCGCCCGGCCTTGCCTGCGTGGCGGCGGTGCGTGTGAGTTCCGCCACGTTACGCTCCAGCTCGCGGATGGTGACCTTCTGAGACACGATGAGCTCGCGCTGCTGCTCAATGTACTCGCGCAGCTTCATGGTCTCGGCGTCCTTCATCTGTGGAAAGAGTTTCACCGGGTGGAAGAGGGGATGGCGGGGGGCGGGGGGAAGGGGCGATGACCGGGGGCACGGGTGTAGCAGTGCACCGTCCCCCAACCCCCCTCCCCCGCGGCCCCGCGGCCCCACCCCCCAGAGCGGAACAGGCCGCGCAGCCGCCCACCGGCCCACGGCCTTTCCCTCATGTCACACACCGAGTCCCCGACTGCGAGCAAGGGCGGCACGCACCTGCAAGTCCTGCTCATAGCGGTTGCGCAGAGCGGCAAGCTCGTTCTTGAGGCCACGGATTCGGGCCTCGCCGCGCAGGGCCTCTGAAGTTGGGACCTCAGACGTCTGAAACATGTAGCCGCCTTGGCGCGGCGCGCCGTTGCGGGCAGAGATATCAGGTAGGAAATGCGAAGCCTGGGGCTGTTGCGACTCCCCCCACGCCTCCGTGACAACCGGCTGAAAGCCATTCTTCGGGCTGGGAGCGTCCGAGTGCCCGTTTGCAACGCGAGGCGACTGGTCGCGACCCGCTGGCGGCAATGACCTCGACTGCGCGGGGTGGGGGCGCAGGTAAGGCTACCTCAGCACAACCAAACTCAGGGCAACTTGATGCGCGCGTGCACAAGCTTCAGGCATCATCGCGGGGCTGTAGGTGCCCTTCGAGCGCATGTTCACCAGGTACGCATGTCAAGCCCGCACGCAAGCTCCAGCCCTCACGGTTGAGGCAAGGAAGCTCGCAGTGTGCCACCATAATACCAGCGCTCTGTTGCTGCCCTAGCGGCTACCTATCGTGCAAAGTGTGTGCAGGATTGTCTCTACATAGCGCGCTTAGACACAGCGTCGCGGCCATCCATCCCACCCCGTGGCTTCAAGCTGTTGTACTCACCGCCCAGGCCTTGTCGCTGCGGGGAGAGGGGTCCTCCACGACCGACATGGCTCCCCTTTGCTTAGCTCCGAGCGGTCACCAGCAAGCTGTTGTTACGAGACAAGATGTCTAGAACTAGATGTGCCACGCGGACATTTGAGCGCGGCAAAGTGCCGCTACGCCCAGGAGAGGAAATGTTTGCGCTTGGCCGTCTTCCCCTTCTGGTTTGGTGTCTACGTGAGCGTGGGCGTGCTTCTATCGTGTGCTAGGTGCTGGTGTTTGTGAGGCAGGGACGCTTCGAAGCTGCAGAACCGGCAGGCACTGCAGTACCGCCGTACGGTGTGGCACACGATGTGTCCTTCAGGTTTGAGACTCCCGCCTTACCCGCACGCCGGATCTCGCCTCGGGCCCCCCCCCCTTCGAACGCGGCCGCAGAGGTCTTATAGGGCGCACAAGCTAGCAGCACAAGACAAGGCATAAGGGTTGAAGGCTATGGGACAATGGGAGCGGGACAGACGCCGAGAGCGAAGGGTCTGTTGCACCTGGCCCTGGGCCCTGGGCGGCTGTGGCAGTATGGCTTGGAAGAGGCGCATTTCGCTGCAATATCCATGCAGTGATAGGCCTTGACGCTTTGTGAGGAGGATGGGTAGCAAGCTGCCACGGATAGTGTTGGGACTGTTGGGCGAGAAGTGCAAGAGGCGCAAGTCCGAGGAAGTCACGCCCATAATGCTGCCAATTTACCGTACCCGGCGTCCGATGCCGGCCTCGCCGCGAGGCGGCAGTCGGTCCGGGGTCAAGGAGAGGAAGAAGCCCTAGATCTCATGCACTTGGTGGTGCAACCGGAGAGGCGTAGGCTGGTGCAACCGGAGGGGCGTAGGCTGTACCGGTAGGCTGGCCAGGGGCGCAACCCAGTGTGGGGTAGGGCCTGGAAGGCTAAGGGCAGGAAGGGGTCTGCGCTGATAGCGAGCGTTCTTTTGTCCTTACACACTTGGCGTCCTTGACACCCGGGCGCTCCGCGCTTCACCACCCTGTGTCACGTGTCAGGGACCGCCCCACGGCCTTGACGCCTGACCCAGACGCCCTTCGGGCCGCAAACCAAGACCCCAACAACATCCCTTGAGAACGTCACTCCACACGGCCACACCCGTTCCCGTCCGTTTCGAGCTTAGTAGTTGCACGGCAACGTGCCACCGCACGGCCGTCCCCATCCCCGCTTTGACCCGCGTCATCCCCGTGGCCCCGTCACCTCGAGTCAGCCCCTCACCGTTGCCCTTTGCCTGCATCCGCGCGACAGCCCCTCGTCTCAAAATCTGCCGCTGCATGTCCCCTCCAAAAGACGCGCCAGTCCCACCACGCGGGGCCACATTGGTATCACCTAACGGCTCTGCTGCGGCTTCGCCGCGAGCCCTGTGCTAAAATACCGACAGACTCCGCCGTCCTCCTCCACATCCTGCGGCTGGCTGCTGCTCGCCCGGCACTGCCGCCAGCCGGCGCACGAGACATTTTATAGGGGGCCTTGCCGGCCCTATGCCGCTGCCGCCACGCCGTCGGCGCGCCACGCCGCGCCATTCAGGCAAGTCCCGGCATCGCCTCCTGAGGAGCTTACTCGTACAGGTTCCGCAGCTTGCGGGGCACGTAGTGCTCCTGGTACAGGTTCTGTCGAGGGCGGGGCGGGGGTGGAGGAGCGGGCAGGTAAGAGCGGGTACTAGGGTGGCCGCAACGCAGGGCCGGAACACGAGGGGCGAGAAGGGGACCGACCGGACAGCCTAGGGCGCAGACTGGCAGGATGCGCCTCGAGGGGCTGGAGGAACCCCGGCCGCCCACGCTCCCTCCTGGCACCCAACACCCTTCAGCCATTCCCACAACGCCGCGGCGCAGGCACTTCCCCTGACTCCCTCTCATTGAGTGCTACCGTGACTCACTCACGGGCTCCTCAGCAGCTTCGCACCCCTACCCGCAACGCCCAACCTTCGCACCACCCTTCGCCCCGCCGTCCCGAGTGCGCCCCCCCGCAGACGCCTCACCAAGATGTCCTTGACCTCCGAGGCCACACCCTTGGCACTACCTCGGCGCACCCCAGACCGCCCTACCGCCCCAACCTCTGCACCAGCCCTTGCACAACCGCGCTCCCAGTCGCCTCACCAAGGAGTCCTTGACGACCTTCTTGGCCTCCTCAGCGCCCAGAAAGTCGTCCACGATCACCTCCTTGTGCTCGTTCTTCTTGTAGTCCTCGAAGAACCTACGGTATCATGGGGGAGGACGAAGAGCAGGACGGTCGGCTCAGTACGGCACCCTTGGAGGTGGTACCACCATGGAGGCCCTACGCTGTCCGTCCCTGCGTCCGGCACCCGTCACCCGACCTGCCGGGCCCGATCCCTGCCCTGATCCCTTGTTTGCAGCAATGCGCTCTCACCGCTTGATCTCCGCCAGGCGGTGGGGCGGCAGCTGGCTGATGTCCGTGAAGCCCTTGAACTCGGGGTCGTCGGCGTGCACGGCAATCAGCTTGTCGTCACGCTCGCCCTGGTCGAGCATCTGCATCACGCCAATGGGCTTTGCCTGCACGGGGAGGAAGAGAGGGGCGATGGGTCACGGGTGGCAGAGCCAGCGGAGCAGGGGTCACAACGCGTACAGGAGCGGGGTGAGGGTGTGACGGTGAAGGTGGGCGGTGGTAGCTGCGGGCGCCGGTCAGACCGAGGCGCAGGCCTGGGCCGGTCGTGTCGGGTGCGCTCCTCAGGTAGCGGGGGCGCTCCTGAGGCCGCGCAACGGGCCCTGCTGCGGCCCGTTCAGGCCCCTTCGTTCCCTGTCGCAGGGCCCCTCGCCCCGCCTTTGCCCACCCGCAACCCTTCACCCCAAGGACCCTCACCCGCAGGAAGCACATGGGCACAACGGGCTCCTGCATCAGCACCAGCACGTCGAGCGGGTCGCCATCCTCGCACAGGGTCTTGGGCACGAAGCCGTAGTTGTGGGGGTAGACGACCGACGAGTACAGGATGCGGTCCACGAAGCACAGACCGGTGTCCTTGTCGAGCTCATACTTGACCTTCGAGCCACGCGGGATTTCAATCACGCAGGCGACGACGTTCGGCGCGTCGTTGCCCGGGTGCAGGTCGTGCCACGGGTGGGAAGCGCTGCCCCTGCTAGTCGGGGAGAAGAGGCATAGGTGAAATGCCAGCGGAGCACCGGCCAAAGCGCGCCGCGCCGACGGCCGCAGGGGCTGAATCGACCGCTGGGCGCCAAGACCGCCTACAGGCGCTGCTTGCCCTACAATTGTGCGCACCTGTAGAAAGACATGGTTCACGATGGGGTTTGCGAAGCGACGAGGCTACGAGCGTTGAGACGGCGGAATTGATCGAGCGCACAACAGCGGTATCTCGCTGAGACAGCAGCCCAATTGGCTGAAGTAGAAGTAAAGTGAGGCACGAGTGAGTGCGCCTAAAAGAGACGACGGTGGTGACTCGCGGGCTATTTGGCCGACCGTCGCACCATCATGCGCACCAGTGGCATAATCCCGGTGCGCCAACCCCCACCGATCGTGGCAGGTATCACCACTCAGCACTCATAAGCAAACGGCTTGGGCCCGCACGTCTCGGCTTCTCGAGCTCCACCGACCTTCCATCCGCGCCCGCGTGGGCTTGTCAACGGGTCCGCAGGCCCTCGGCCCAGCCCCGGCCCTACACTCGAAGCCCTGAACCGCCACGGCCCACCCCCCAGTGCCTGCACCTACGCACAGCCTTTCAAAACCAGCCAAAACACCCACGCAGCCACCTTCGTCCCGCCAGTGCACGCTTGAGGGCCTCTGCTCGCCCTTGCTGGGCGAAGGCACGCCGCAACGCAGTAAGTTCGAAGTATGTCCGGGGCTCACAGCCACTCCCCCACGGCCTCACCTCGACCTCCTCCTTCAAAACTCATTCCTCCAGCTCGCCTTCCTAGGCCCCGACCCACCTCGCTGGCCCACGCTTACGCTCCATTCACCCACTGCCCTCCGCCCCGGCCAAGCCTGCCCTGAAAACCTCATCCCACACCGCCCCACGTCCTGGTGTTGCCCTGGTCCCAGATTAGGCAAGACCTTCCCCTCACGCCCACTGCCGGGCCTTCTGGATGTGGTAGAATGACGCGAGCGCGCCCACACCCGCCAGCACGCCGGCCGGCATGACCTTCTTGGTCCGGGCCAGCCGCACCCCCATCATCGTGGCCAGGACCACGGAGGTGGCGGCACCCACCTGCGGGGGCGGGGGAGCAGAAGCGTTGTAGTCGCCGGTGGGGGTTGAGGCAGGGGCAAAGGGGTTGTTATAGACAACGGAGCGCATTGCCGCGGTGACTGGCGCCGCATGGGCAGAGGGGTGCAACAGGTGGACGTGGAGGTCGGAGGGCCGGGGAATGTCCGCGCACAAGCGCTCTCACGGCCAGCCTGCGCACCACGGTCAGCAAGAGGGCGACAAGCCCGCCGGCAACGCGCCGAGCTCACCTGGTGCCCCAGCAGAGCGTCATGTGTCTGGGGAGGGATTGGTGTAGGCAAGAAAGGCAGCAGGGAAGCACGGTCACAGGCCGGGCGGGACGGGACGGGCAATGGGTCACGGAGTAGGCAGGGGGCCCTGCCGTGCTGACCGTGTGCGTCGGGCCTTGAGCCAGAATGACCCGAAGGCCCCAGCAAGGGCTTGACCATCATTCGAGACGCGTTCGCTAAAGCTCATGCTCGGCTCCCCAGCCCACATCCCCTAGTGTCCCGCTCCTCGCTCCCCGCCCGCCGGCCCGAGGGTCTCGCATGGCCCCTGCACCGCAGCCCCGAGGGCCTAGTCCTCGGGACCCCGGCCCCCAGCCCTGGGCATACCCTCCTCGGCCCTGACCCTCGGGCTGGGCGGCCCGCGTGGGGTGCCCGCTCCTCCCTCGCACCTGGGTGGTGCCCCCTGCCTTTCGCCCCCTGCCCCTCGCCTCTTGCCCCTCGTTCCCTGCTCCTCGCCCCCTGCGGGCCATGCCCCTCAGTTGGGGCCAGCCCCCCCCATCTGCCCCGCACCTGGATGATGTAGGCCGTAGCGCCGTAGGCAGCGCCCAGCGTCAGACCGCCCAGCAGCTGCGCCCGGGGTCACAGGGAGTGGCCGCAGGGTGCAGGTTTGGTTAGAGACGGGTGGGGTCCACCGCTCGGGTCCACCGCTTCCAGGTGCTGTGGCGTCACCACCAAGCCACCACGCCGTGTGTGGGCGCTCGCGTTGGTTGCCCCCGTGCCAGGGCTGGAACCGGGCCAGAACCGGCACGCCACTTCCCTGGTGGCGGCTACTTGCCTCGGGGGAAGAGTGATACAGAGTCGGGTGTACCTTGCGCCAGGCTGGCCATTCCCCCAGGTCGCGCTATGCTGGCCCCTCTCAGGCCCCCAGGAGCCAGGACCGTGTCAGACCCGCACTGCTCTTGTGGTGACTTCTTGCGCGTTCACGGCGCCTCAGTCCCCATCCTGCTGCTTACTCCGCTAGCTGCGCCTGTTGTCAACTACAGCGGGCTGATGCTCAGCCAAGCTTCCGCCGTGAGGGCGAAGAGGTGTGTGCTGCCTTCCGCCACGCGGACCCCCTTTCAAGCAGGGCCCCCGCGCACGCGTGTGCTCACCGAGGGCAGCGACTTCTTACGCACGTAGCCCATGACGCCTCCTCCGATCATGAGCGCCGTCATGGCCAAGTCCGTGTGCACTTCGCCGGAAGGGGCCATCTCTGCGACGCCGATGCTCGACGAAAAGCAAGAGTTGTGAGCTTGTGAATTGGTTGCACGTTGGATCTATGAGCACCTAGCTACCTGGTCAAGTAAACAGAGTTGTTGTGACGGAGCGCAGGGGCCCCCCACATCCGCGCGACCCGGCTCATGCACTCCCCCCCGCTCCCTTTCCCCCCTTTCCCGCAGCTGCTCTTCCCGTCTAGCACACTGTATCGCCCAACTTTGACAACCGGCCACGCGTCTGCCTTCCTACCAAACATGAAGTAGCCCGAAACAGACATGCAGACCGAAACAGGTGCCGTGGCTCAGCCCTGGCCTAGCGAGCTCAACTCCGCTAGGCAGGGGCATGGATTGGAACTTAAGGATAAGCTCACTGTGCGCTACGCGAGCGACGGGCGGCATAACAACGACGTGGTGCGGCAGTTTGCGCGCGGAGCTTTTGCTTCCACACCAGGCTGGAAGCTGACTGTTGAACTGTTGGGCCGAGAGCATGGTTCAGCCGGGTGCCCTCTGCCCTCGCCGCGCTGGGCCCACGCAGGGCGCAATTCAGGCAAACCATTCCGTCCCCAGCAACTGCACTGTTTACTACTACGAGGTCACCATCCTGGACCAGGGCATCGCAGGGAAGATAGCCGTGGGGTTCGCCGACAAGAACTTCAAGCTCACGCGTCAGCCGGGGTGAGACTGCTCTCAAACCCTAGCCGGCGGGCCCAGCAGTAGCCTCCCCGCCCCCCACTCGAGCGGCGCATGCCAGCACGGCTGGATTGTTGCGGTAGCTGTCGGAGGCTTGGGGAAGGCCGGGACGAAGGCTGGGAGGCCCTGGCGTTCAGCTGGCCTCCTTCGCAGGGACAATGGGCCAGGCCCGCCCCGTGCTAGAGCGCGCAGTTGGTGCCTTTGGCCCCCTGCTTCCAGCCGCTCCCCTCCCCAGTCCCCACGCTCTCTTACTCGGGTCTCTGCACCGCAGGTGGGAGGTGGGCTCCTACGGGTACCACGGCGATGACGGCAAGAAGTTCTGCGGCAGCGGCATGGGCGAGGAGTACGGTGAGGGGGGGGGTGCGGGTGAGGAGGGGGAAGGTGCAGCGCCTTCCCTTGTGGGCCTTCCCTTAAGGGGGGGGGCCGTTGGGCCCTGGGGCGATGGTCACGGATGGTGGGGGCGGCCCGTCCTGCAGAAACGGTACCGGCATGCAACCGTCCAGGACACACCCTGCTGACTCGAGACACCCTTTGGCTTGGGCGACTCCCAACCGACTCTCAATCGCCGCCTTAACCCCGACCGTCCCGCTTCCCCCCGCGCGCACACACGCACACACGAACACACAGGCCCTACCTTTGGCGCGGGTGACACGGTGGGCGCCGGCATCCACCTGGGGCGCCAGGAGCTGTTCTTCACGTGAGGGGGGGCAGGGGGGGGGCAGAGGGGGGGGGGGCGGGGGGGGGGCGGGGGGGGGGGCAGGGGGGGGGGGCAGGGGGGGGGGCTGGGGTTGCACGCCAGGGAGACGAGTGGTCTCAATGAGACGAGACGAGACCAACACACAGGGTATGGCGGGGCCGAGGAGGGGTGACTGCGCCCCACCCTCAGTGCCCCAGTGCTCTCATTGAGACGAGACGCACAGGGAGTGCATGGCCAGGGTATGGCGGGGCCGCTCGGTATGGGGTGAGGGCTGGAGGGGCGACGGCGCCCCATTCTCACCTCTTCGTACTCAAGCTCTGCAACTCCAACCCCCTATCTTCCAATCCCCCCCCCACACACACACAGCAAGAACGGCACCAAGCTTAAGCTGGCGCACCGGCCCGTGCGGGCGGGGCTGTACCCCACCGTGGGGCTGCACAGGTGCGGGGGAGGGGGGCCTAGGGGGAGCGGGGCCATGAGATGGAGCGGGCCGCGTGCCTGCTGCTGTCCTGGGTCTAAAGGGAGCAGGTGGGGGGGGGGGCTAGATGATGCGGAACCGAGCGGCAGCTGTGTTAACGCGTGGCTGTGCTCCGGTGACTGCGCACCCAACTCCCCCCCCCCGTACCCCCCACCCCCGCAGCAAGGGCGAGATGGTGCAGGTGAACTTCGGCGCCAAGCCCTGGGTCTTCGACTTAGAGGTGGGGGGGGGGGTGGCAAGGGGGGCGGGAGGGAAGGGGTGGGAGGAGGGGGGTATAGTACGGGGATACGGCCATAGGTGGGGGCAGACTGTAGCGACAACCAGGAGCCGAATGATGCGCGTCTGAGCTGAGGCCAAAGCGGCCAAGCTCTTCTGGCCATTTTCCCCCAAGCCTAGGCCAGACAAATCCAGGATCCAGATGACGCGTGGCTGAGCTCCCTGACCGCCACATGGACACCCTTGTGGCGTTTTCCACCACCTCTGCTCCTCCCCCCCCATCTCTGCGGGAAAATGTTATGCGTCGTTTGTGCGTTGGTTTGCGCGTTGCACTCGCATGCCGAAGCACCCCAGCGACTGGCCGGTTCTGTTACCTGCGACCAACTAGTGCTTAGGGATAGCGCACAGCCGCCGCTGCCTACGCCACTCTCAGCGCTGGTCACGCGGACACTCCGGAGCTTTTCCCCCCTTGGTTAACTCGGCGGTATGCACCTATCCATGCAAGGTTTCCCTGGCGTCGGCACGATCCCGTTCAGCAACAAACACCCCATCTCTCCCCTTTCCTCCCCCCGTCAGGGCATGCTGGCGGAGGAGCGGGCGGTGCAGCGGGCAGCGGTGCAGCGGTGGGTGGGGCGGTTGGAGGGCGGTTGGAGGGCAGCGGTGGAGCGGTGGGTGGGGCGGGCGGCGTGGTGGCTCGAGGGCTGGCTGGGGCCGCTGGATACTGTACAGTATCCGATACGTGCCTATGGTTTGAGCCCCGGCCGGGGTGCGGCGCAGCTGAGCCCCTCGCAGCTGTGGCTGGCTCGTGCATCTCGCCATCCAGTGCCGAGCGCACGAGCGTGCAGTCGGGGCGGACCAAGGCCCTCGCAGCTCTGCAGTCCCGCCCAGCTCGTGCGGCGTTGCCCTGGGCGCGGGGGCGAGGGACGGTGCCCTCCACGTGACTGCTCATGCAGGGGGCGGGGCGGGGGAGGGTGTCAAACCGTGTCAAACCGTGTCATCCCGGCCTGCCCGTGCGGCGTTGTTCTAGGTACTGCGCCTGGCCGAGACGCACCAGTGCATGCAACCCCGACCGGCGGCTTGCAGGGCGCACGGCGCGGAGTTGTGTGTGCGTACATTCATTGCCGTACCCGTACCGTACCGCAGGATCCCCGTGTCGTCCGGTACGAGCCACCAGCTGGTACGGCAGTACCTGCTGCACTATGGCTACGAGGACACGCTGCGGGCGTTCGACGAGGCGGCGGGGCTGGGGGGCGAGGGGTGAGTGGGGCCTCTGGGCCGGGGGGGGGGGGGGTTCTGGGGGCGGTTGAGGCACGGGGCCGAGAAGCCTTTCGGGGTTGAGGGCCGTGGATTCAGGGCCATACCGTGCATTCCCATTCCTACTCCCATTCCTCCGCACGCAGCACTGCCTCGCCCTGTCCTGTACGAGACCGCCCATCTCCGATCCCGCCCTCCCTCGTCCCTCCCCGCCCCACCCCACATCCCTCCCCTCTCTCCCCCCTCCCAACCCCCTCACCCCCAGCGCCTCCTCCTCCGCCCCCGCCCCCGCCTCCTCCGACGCCGCCTCCCTGCTCCCCCTGCGCTCCGGCCTGCGCCGCTGCCTGCTGGCGGGGGACGTGGACGGCGCTCTGGAGCTGCTGCGGGGGGGCTGCCCGGCGCTGCTGGGGGACGCGGGGGGGCGATTCGGGGACGTGCACTTCGCGCTGGCGTGCCAGCAGTACATCGAGCTGGTCAGGTGCGTGGGGAGGGGAGGGGGTTTGGGTGAGGGGTGGGGAGGGTAGTAGTTTAGTTGGGGTTGGCTGGCGCTTGTTCGTAGTACATCGAGCTGGTCAGGTGCGTGGGCGTAAGGGGAGTTGGAAATGGCTACGGGAAGGGCTACCACGGACCGTTCATTGAGTAAGCTTAGGTTAGCCGTGGGTTTGCCCGTTAGTAGTACATCGAGCTGGTCAGATGCGTGGATTGGATGAGTGGGTGGGTGTGAAGTGAGGGGGTGGGTGGGGGGTGGGTGGGCATGTAGCGTCGGCGTGGCGTGTCAAGCTGCTTAGAAGTACATCGAGCTGGCCTGTAGCGGGGGCGGGAGAGGCGTTGGGATGGGGCCGTAGGGGGGATGGCGTGGCTCGCCTTATGCACGGTCGGGGTGCACCCTCACTCCTCCTTTGTTTCCCCCCCTCCCCCTCTTTCCCCATCCTTGCAGGGCGGGCCAGATTGAGGAGGCGGTGCGGTTCGCCCAAGGCACCCTGGCGCCGCTGCGTGGGTCCAGCGGGGCGGGGCTGGAGGGGCGGCTGCGGGACGTGGTTGCCCTGGTGGCCTACCCCCAGCCCGAGGCCTCCCCCCTGGCGCACCTGCTGTCCCGGCAGCAGCGCGAGGCCGTGGCGGATGCGGTCAACGCGGGCGTGCTGGCCGTGGTTTCGGAGGCGGGGGCGGGGGGTGGAGATGGAGGTGGAGGAGGGGCAGGGGAAGGGGGAGGAGGGGGTGGGGAAGCGGAGGCGGGAGGAGGAGGAGGAGGAGGGGGAGGGGGGAGGGAGGGGGGAGCTGGGGCTGCGGCCGGCGCTCAGCGTGCCGGCGGCGGCGGCGGCGGCGCGGCCGTGCAGCCGCGTGGAGGCGCTGCTGAGTCAGCTGGTGGCGGTGCAGGGCACCCTCCACGAGGCCAACGGGGGGCAGGGGGGCGTGTTCGACCTGCGGGAGGCCATGCTGGGGCCGGGGGCGTGAGGGCGCCGTGAGGCAAGGGGGCGGGGGTATGAGGGGAGGGTAGAAGAGGAGGTGCCGTGCCGTCGCGGGGGGGGGGGGGGGCGTAGGGCGCCGTACCAATGTATAGGGAGCGGGTGGAGGAGGAGTGGGTGCCGTGCTGGGGCCAGGGGCGTAGAGCCTGCAGGGACGCGCTGGCACGGGCGGGTGCCGGGGGCTGGGGGCCTGGTACGGAGCGAGCAGCAGGGCGCTTGGGAGGCAGGGGGCACGTGGCCGGTGCGATTCGAGTGGGGGAGGCGTGTGATCCCCACGGCCTAGCGCGGGCCAGGGTTCGTGGAGGGCGAGGTGCGGCGGTCGGGGATGCTCGGCCAGGCGGGCGCCGGGATCCCGGTATGGAGCGACAAGCTGGGCGCTTGGGAGGCAGCGGGCCCGTGACCAGCGCGAATAGGAGGGCGAGTGGCGGCTATTGAGGACGCTCGGTCCGGGCCGCGTGTACGGTATGCATGAGGCTGTTGTACGGCACCGGTAGTACGGCGCGTTTTTACGTGCAGGCAGGGCTGGAGGATGGAGGCGGTGACGTGCATGCCTGGGGCCGGAAGCGTGCCCCAGGGGTGTGCAGTACGCTGCAGGGATGGAGGAACTGACGCAGAGTTGACTGAACGCATAGGAGTTCAACTCTTGACGCCCCCATGGACCCAATGCAAACGGCTTTCGCCTTGTGATGTGCGGCCACTCCGCTGTGCGAGGCGCTGGGGATGGGCGGAAGTAGGAAAGGGCGGGTCCCGAACTTTTGTACAGCTCCCGTCCAAACTTTTGTCGCAGCGGTCTGACGCAGCCCAAGGGCCCTTTCCTTGCTTACAAGCGTGGTATCAAGCAGAGGCTGAACCGTGGGTGTGCCTGAGCACCACAGACCATAGGGATGGTGGTCGAAGGGTGGCTGCGGGTGCCACATGTCGGCATGTCCGCGCGTGGGACACGTCACGACCGGCACTGCCACCGCTGCTAGACGTCCGGGTGTACTATTATGACCTTAGGTCATCATATAGGAGGCCTAGGGCAAGAATAGCGCGGATGCAAGGTACCGGAGAGTGGTCCATGGACGCGGGGATGGTCAAGGGACAGGACCCAAGCCTCATCGACGCTTCCGGTTCACGCGCAAGGCAGTAGCGCACACGAAGCGCAGCCGATTGGCACAAAAGTCGAGGGGAATGGTTATATTATGGCCATGTACGGCAGTGTGTGCAGTGTACGGCAAGGGGGGGGGATGGGGGGGTCGGGGGGGTCCGAACTTTTGTGGGGTGGTGTATGGAACTAATGTTTTTACCCCCCCCCCCCCCTGCTGCAGCCGGCCTAATTAGCCAAGTGACGGCCCAATTAGCCAAGTGACGGACAGGGGGCGGCGCAGGCACAATGAGTCCTTTCTCTCAGGTAGGGTGCCAACAGGTCTGCGCAGGTTGCGACACACGCCCTACGCCCACAAGAAGGTGCTTCATCCATGCACACACCCTGCCGCGCGGCTCTGCGGGTTGCCAGCCCCCCCTATCGGGTCCACGCCTTGCTCACACCCCAAAGATTAGCTAAGTACTAGCAAGGAAACGAGGTGCCTTGGCCGGAAAATTAGCCAAGTTCCTCAGGGACAAAAGTCTCAGATTCCAGGAATTAGCCAAGTTCACTTGGCTAAAAAACGTAAACTGGCGCAGCAACAGCACACTGCAACACTGGTCGGGGGGTGGCGCCAGGGTGGCGCGTGAAGCTGACACGCCTGCGAGCACAGCTCACACACAGAGCAGCGGGCTCTGCCCTCAGCCCCCAGACGCGGGAGGCGTGCTCCAGACTGGGCATGGCGACGCCGCCACCCAGTAACCGCGCTGTGGGGTCGCTACCCAGCTGAACGTACGTTGCCATCACGCCAAGGAGTGGAACATAGTAGGCCAGGAGCGGAAGCAACTCAGCTCTTGTGACGTTACATGCCTACAGCTTAGGTATGGTCAGGGCTAAGCACAGCCAACAGATCAAGGCGAGCGACAGCGCACAACGCTGCTCTCGCTTCTCAAATGGAGAGCCACACGTACGGCAGGGGTTTGACACGACCCGTCGGGCTGCTCGGGCATACACTTCGCACCCGATACGCTCAACCCAGATCCGCCTGACAAAGACCTGTTGAACCAGGGGGGGGCTGTGAGGTCCTGCTACCAGGCCGGTAGCTGCCTGCTGCCCAGGGCCTCATGCAAGTGAGCCCAGCAACACGGCGCATCACCCAAACGGGGGACGGGGCTTTCGCCGGACCCTTCCTCCCAGGACCGTGTCCTACAACCTCACCCTCACTCCTTCATCCTCCATCCTAGGCTGCTCACAGCACCCTCCCTCAACCGCATGCGCTCCCCCTCCTCCAATGCACTGCACTGCTGGCCCCTCATCATAACTTCATAAGCCCAGGCAGACCCACCCGCGCCGCCAATAAGCCTTCGTCGAAAGCCGTAGCCTGCCTCCACCCCTGAGGCAGGCCTGCTACGGCCTCGGGCCCGCTGCCAGGCCCTGCGCGCCTCCATCTGCCGGGCATGCTCCTCTGCTGCCAACGCCGCAACGAACATACTGCCTCAGCATCACACCCCTAGCTACAACGCCCCTCCACTCCGAATCCCTCGCCCAAGTAAGGCCCCTCTCCCACCTGTGCTGCCCCAACCAGGACGGAGGCAGTGGGCCCAGGCAGGCCCAGGTGCAAGCAAGCTCCAGCCTCGTGAAGGCTCAGGCGGGCCGCACGGGCTGTCGCATCCGTGGAAGGACTGCCTTGCGGCACATCAGCAGCGCGAATGCGAGGCCTACCACGGGCCGAATGTACAAGGCGAGCCGCCCTGCAACAACGGGGGAGGGGGGCGCATAGGTGTTTTGAGCCGTTCGTTGCATGACCCTGCACCCGACACACGTCACACCTGCAACACCCGCTTCAAATCCTGCCCGATCCCTGACTCACCCAGCCAAGAAACCATGCGCCCGATCGCGGCAAGCTCAGCTGGGCTAAGCCTCGGGCCCTCCTCCCCCGGCGGCAGCTCTCTGGTCACGAGCAGGAAGCCCACGAGAAATGCCAGAAGGACCATCAATTCAACTGAGGAGCGGAAATGGGTTGCGGAAGGCGAACAAGAGTGCACAGCGTTTGAAGTTGCCCGCCGCCCCACCCGCCGCAGCCCAATCCCCGCTGGCCAAGCGCCAAGCTCCCCCCGGCCCTACCGAACTCTTTCGCCTGTGCACTCGGCCTTGCCGCCGCTGCTGCGGCCTCCCAGCTGCCGGGGCAGCCGGGCTCCTCCAGCCACGGCAGGGCGGCGGCGGCGGCGGGGACACGGCGAGCGGTTTCGGCGAGCTGCGCAACGGCTCCGTCGTCGTAGGGGAAGCCCAGCTGGTGCAGGCGCTGCGCCATGCACAGGTCGCCCTGCAACGCCGCCTGGCATTGGACGGACCCCACGAACTGCAGGGCGGTGCAGAAATTGTAAGGAAAAAGGTTGAACGGAATGACAGGCTTGCCACCTCCTGCCCTGCGCAAGCAACATGCCCATCGTCCCCTATGTAGCAGTAGCAGCAGAGGCCGCCCAAGCTCACCAGCTTCGGAACGCCAGTCTTCACAGCCAGCCATTCCACGGCCTCCTCGCAGCCAGACGCAACGGCGCTGGGCCACCAGGTTGAGGGCACCATGCCCCAGCGAGCACCCGGGGGCCAAAGCCCCAACCCTGGCATAGCCTTCAGCAGCGGCACGCTCCCAGAGCTGGCTGCGAGGTTCAGGGCGGTCCCGGCCTTCTCGTAGGTCCAGCAGTGAAACAACATGAGCGCCTGGGCCCCGAACGTTGCCCGCAGCCACTCGAGCGTGGTCAGAGAGCCCCCCGCCAGAGCTTCCTGGAGGCACGCGTATCGGTTAGCGTCATCAATGCAGCCGGCCTCGTGCAGGGCCTGCAGCACCCCCACGTTGCCGTTTCGTGCAGCGGACGTGGCCGAGCTGAGGAACGGCCGCACTCCGCGGCTGAGCAGGAATCGCACGGCCTCCGTGTGCCCCGACTCGGCGGCGGCTTCGAGAGCGGAGGAGCTCCAACTCGTCGGATGCGTTTGAGCGAGTCCGGCCACGGCCTGTGCCGCGTGCGGGCCGCGGTAGAACTCGGGCGTCCGGGAGAGGCGTGCCCAAGGGGGCCGACCCCCGGCGGCGGGCTGCTCAAGGTCCCGCCGAGCCTCCGCGAGCTTGATTGCGTCGCTCCATAGCCGGTAGGGTGCAGGGTCTTTGGCGCGAGAGGTTGAGGAATACAGGCGGATCCACACGGCGACAAGGTCCCCGCTCGCCGCCTTCGCCCAGTCCTCCTCGCTCGAAGTCTCCTCACCCGCGGAAAGCGCGAGCCCCTGCAGCCAGGCCCGCGCCTCCTCGACGATCCCCTGTCCCGGCCCTGCCGCGCTGATGAGGCACAGGCAGGCCAGGCAGTGCAGACCCGGGCAGCCCAGAGCCTCCACCAGCCAGCGGCACACCGCCGGCCGGCCAGCAGAGGCGGCGGCGACCAGCACCTCTAGTGGGGGCGGTAGCAGCCCCGCCGCCACCACCGCCCCCTCCAGGCTCGCCCGGCTGCAGCCCGCCGCTGCCGCGCAGCGAGAGAGAAAGTCCGTCCGCTGCCGCCTCGTCAGGCCGTAGCACCAGTTCCGTGCTTGGAGCCGGCCCTCGAGGGTTGAGAGCACGCCGGAAGCAATCACCCAGCCGAGCCTGATGGTGCGTGGTGCGCGCTGCCCGTGGTCGCCACATGCTGCCGCCACCGCCGCTGCCTTGTTGACCAGTACGAAGCTCCACGCCACTTGGTTGGGGTCCAGGAAAGACGCGACGAGGCCGAGCATGTGACGCGATTGCCAAACGTCCGCCACCGGGTCGCTCGGGGGCGCCATGGCATCGGGTCTAGCGGGTGCTTCTGGAGCACTGCGGGGTGGGGGGAGAACGGCAAGAACGTTAGCTCGCGAAACGGACGCGACGACCTGAAGCGCCTCGAGGTGCAGCACAGAAGCTCGCTCGCACCATCGCGAGCTCAAATCCCCTTCAAAACGCCCAACAACTAACACAGGCGTGGAGAGTTGGCCCCTCGCGGCAAGTTTCGGAATCCTCACCTGGTCGCGCGGTTCCTGCGGCCCCGGCTGGGAGCTTGCGGAACGCACTGTGGGCATTACGTCGGTGTTATGAATGCACATAGGTTTTGCAGAATGGGGACGCCGCGTGGGACAACCGCCCGGATGCGGTAACGGGGCAGCCCAGGAGTTCCCCAGCACGCAGAGCGCATGTTACTTACCGGCCACATGACGTTCAGGGTTTGTCAAAGTGTACGTCCCGTTGTTATAGTGTCCGTGGGGTGGGGGCTGGGTGGGCGTTTACGGGTTCGGTGCTAGGAGGATTTGAGAGGAGGGGGGCAAGAGCAGGGCGGACAGACATGGCGGTGCGCGGCATGGGCGGGGAACTTGGGAGGCCTTGCCTGGGCAGGCGCTGGGGCGCCCTCTGGCGCAGTCCAGGATCCCTGTAGCTGCTGTCCCGCCTGTCCGCCAGGGTTGCATAATACGGCAGCCCCCGGGGCCAATACGCGTATTAATACGCAATACGGCCCCCTCCTCGCTAATACGGCTTAATACGGCTCCATAGGAGCCCGGCCCAACGTCATCCAGCCGTGCACCATCCTGCCTCCACCCTGCCACCACCCTGCTTCTCCCGTGTCCCCCGGCCCCGGTATGGGGTCTCCCGCGCTCAATGTTTTCACCCTTCCCTCGTCTCCACCCCTCAGGCAGCTCCAGCCGCTCCAGACAACGCCACCGAACAGCTCGCCAGCGCAGATGAACGTTACCCCATTAAGCCGGCGTTGCGGCCCCCGTGCCCACGCCCAGCCCGTTTGCGACCCCTGGCGATCCTGCGCTGCGCCACCCAGCCCTTCCTGGCCCCCTGCTTGCCCTGTTCGCCTGTCAGCCGACCCTGTCGCGACACCACTCCATAGCAAAACTCTTGGGCCCGCAGCTGCACGTGCACTTGCTCCCTCCCAGCCTTTGCCCCTCCTCACTTGCACTCAGCCCCTCCCCAGCCTTGCCCCAGCCACGCAGCCCCGTGCGCAGCCAGCCGCGGATGCGTGCATGCGGTGCGTGCAGCCGGTGCGTGCAGCCGGTGCGTCAGCACGTCTTGACAACGGTCTACGGAAATCCGCCCTGCCAGCACTCTGATTGGGTTGGGTTGGGTCCGTCGTGTGTGTGCGGTTGGCTGGCCGTTTCTTGGCTCCGGGCTGTGGTGCCCAACTCCCAAAACTACCCTCTCCGTTTGCCGCCTGGTGTCGAGCTAGATAGCTGCACGCGGGATGGGTCCGGGTGGGATGAGCTTCCCTCTGCCGTACAGCCGCCAGCCCTACACACACCCCTCTGTTGGCACTGATTCTTTCCCCCGGCATAGCACATACACCGCATTACAGCTTACTGCAAGTGCTACTACGGCTCACACAGCTTCTTCTTCACTACCTCCAGGTGAATTGCTCTTCTGGCATTGGGACCGCGGCCATTTGCACGCACTCCGCCGGGGACCTCGACACCATGAGTGGCTCAGGAAAGTAGGCTTCCAATAAGGGCCGTCGCGCGCTTCCCATAGCATGCCCATGTCTGCTAGCCGCTCTCAGCTGCATCCCCGACTACATCGTCTGCGCGTACCGCTCCGTGTAGTGCTAGAAAGCCCCGTTGCTTGTGTGCTACGCGGGGGCTATGCCCGCCTCCCCCAAGGCAGCAGGCCTTCCGCATGCTCGTCTGCCGCCAACGCCACCACATACTGCCGCTGCAACATACCCCTGCCTGCTTCGCTTCGTTGATGTTCTTCTACCCCTGCTTGCAGCGCCCCTCCCGTCCCCCCAAAAAAGGGCCCCACTTCCGTCTGTGCTGCCCCAACCAGGACGGACGCAGCGGGCCCAGGCAGGCCCAGGGGAGCAACGACGCGGCCCAACCCTAACACGCGGCCCACCGCCTCTTCCCCGTTCCGGCACCCCGAGTCATGCGTCAGCACCTCACAGCAGGCCCATGGTTTGTGTGCCAGTGGAGCGTCATGCCACCAACCGCCGCCAACCGCCAACCGCCAACCACGCGCGCACGTGTCAGCACTGTGCCGGCTCAGATGGCGGGCCGCACGCCAGAGCTGCCTTGCGGCACATCAGCAGCGCGAACGCGAGACCGACTACGGGCCTGACGTACAAGGCGAGCAGCCCTGCAGCAACGGGGGAGGGGCGCGCATATGGCGTTGGGAGCCGCCCGGTCATAACCCGGCATCCGACACACGTCACACCTGCAATACCCGTTGCAGCTCCGGCCGAGTCCCTGGCCCTAACTCACCCAGCCAAAAAGCAATGCGCTTGAGCGCTGCAACCTCAGCTTCAACTTGCAACCTCCGGCTCTCGTCCACCGGCACCACCCTCAGTACGTGCAGTAAGCCCACGAGAAACGCCAGAAAGATCATCGAGTGAACTGAGGGGCGGGGATGGGTTGCGGAAGGAAGGCGAAGATGAGTGCACAGCGTTTGAAGTTGCCCGCCGCCCCACCCGCCGCAGCCCCTTCCCCGCTGGCCAAGCGCCAAGCTCCGCCCGGCCCTACCAAACTCCCACGCATGTTCACTCGGCCTTGCCGCCGCTGCCGCTGCCTCCCAGCTGGCGGGGCAGCCCGGCTCCTCCAGCCACGGCAGGGCGGCGGCGGCGGCGGGGACACGGCGAGCGGTTTCGGCGAGCTGTGGAGCGGCGCTGTCGCCGTAGGGGAATCCCAGCTTGTGCAGGCGCTGCGCCATGCGCAGGTCGCCCTGCAGCGCCGCGTCATCGTACGTGGACCACGACCACTGCAGGGCGGTGCGGAGGTCACAGTTGAGGAGGAATGACAGGAACGACTGGGCTTACCCTGCAACCTCCCGTACGCAATCGGGTCGTCCAGACAGCACGCCCTGCGCAGCAGTGGCCGCCCAAGCGCACCAGCTTCGGAACACCAGCCCTCGCCGCCAGCCACACCACGGCCTCCTCGCAGCCAGACGCAACGGCGCTGGGCCACCAGGTGTGGGGCCCCCAACCCCAGCCCAGTCCCGCGGGGCGCAGCAGCCCCGGCATCGCCCGCATCAGCGGCACGCTCCCAGAGCTGGCTGCGAAGGCCAGGGCGTTCCAGGCATCACCGGCACCCCGGAGGGTCCAGGGGTGTACCAACGCGAGACCCCAGTCCCCGTACGTGGCCAGGAGCCACTCCACCATGGGCAGGGAGCCTCCCTCTAGAGCTTCCCGGAGGCACGTGCATCGGTTACGGTCATCAATGCAGCCGGCCTCGTGAAGGGCCTGCAGCACCCCCACGTGCCCGTTTCGCGCGGCAGCTGAGGTGGCCGAGCTGAGGAACGGCCGCACTCCGCGGCTGAGCAGGAATCGCACGGCCTCCGTGTGCCCCGACTCGGCGGCGGCTTCGAGCGCGGAGGAGCTCCAACTCGTCGGATGCGTTTGAGCGAGTCGGGCCACGGCCTGTGCCGCGTGCGGGCCGCGGTAGAACTCGGGCGTCCGAGAGGGGCGTGCCCAACGGAACCAACTCCCGGCGGCGGCGGGCTGCTCGAGGTCCCGCCGGGCCTGCACGAGGTCGATTGCGGCGCGCCACACCCGGTAGAGTGCGGGGTCCTTGGCGCGAGAGGTTGAGGAATACAGGCGAATCCACACGGCGACAAGGTCCCCGCTCGCCGCCTTCGCCCAGTCCTCCTCGCTCCAAGTCTCCTCACCCGCGGAAGGCGCGAGCCCCTGCAGCCAGGCCCGAGCCTCCTCGACGATCCCCTGCCCCGGCCCTGCCGCGCTGATGAGGCACAGGCAGGCCAGGCGGACCGTCACCGAGCAGCCCAGAACCTCCACCAGCCAGCGGCACACCGCCAGCCGGCCATCAGAGGCGGCTGCGACCAGCACTTCTAGTGGGGGCGGTAGCAGCCCCGCCGCCACCACCGCCCCCTCCAGGCTCGCCCGGCTGCAGTCCGCCGCTGCCGCGCAGCGAGAGAGAAAGTCCGTCCGCTGCCGCCGCGTCAGGCCGAAGCACCAGTTCCGTGCTTGGAGCCGGCCCTCGAGGGTTGAGAGCGCGCCGGAAGCAATCACCCAGCCGAGCCTGATGGTGCGTGGTGCGCGCTGCCCGTGGTCGCCACATGCTGCCGCCACCACCGCTGCCTTGTTGACCAGTACGAAGCTCCACGCCACTTGGTTGGGGTCCAGGAAAGACGCGACGAGGCCGAGCATGTGACGCGATTGCCAAACGTCCGCCACCGGGTCGCTCGGGGGCGCCATGGCATCGGGTCTAGCGGGTGCTTCTGGAGCACTGCGGGGTGGGGGGAGAACGGCAAGAACGTTAGCTCGCGAAACGGACGCGACGACCTGAAGCGCCTCGAGGTGCAGCACAGAAGCTCGCTCGCACCACCGCGAGCTCAAATCCCCTTCAAAACGCCCAACAACTAACACAGGCGTGGAGAGTTGGCCCCTCGCGGCAAGTTTCGGAATCCTCACCTGGTCGCGCGGTTCCTGCGGCCCCGGCTGGGAGCTTGCGGAACGCACTGTGGGCATTACGTCGGTGTATGAATGCACATAGGTTTTGCAGAATGGGGACGCCGCGTGGGACAACCGCCCGGATGCGGTAACGGGGCAGCCCAGGAGTTCCCCAGCACGCAGAGCGCATGTTACTTACCGGCCACATGACGTTCAGGGTTTGTCAAAGTGTACGTCCCGTTGTCATAGTGTCCGTGGGGTGGGGGCTGGGTGGGCGTTTACGGGTTCGGTGCTAGGAGGATTTGAGAGGAGGGGGGCAAGAGCAGGGCGGACAGACATGGCGGTGCGCGGCATGGGCGGGGAACTTGGGAGGCCTTGCCTGGGCAGGCGCTGGGGCGCCCTCTGGCGCAGTCCAGGATCCCTGTAGCTGCTGTCCCGCCTGTCCGCCAGGGTTGCATAATACGGCAGCCCCCGGGGCCAATACGCGTATTAATACGCAATACGGCCCCCTCCTCGCTGATACGGCTTAATACGGCTCTAATACGGTGGCGCCCAGCCGTATTGATACGGCAGCGTACGGCAGCCCATATTGCCGCCTTGTGCATGAGCGAATGCGCTCCGCGTTCACGTAGAAGCGCAGGGAACGCGTAGGGCATCGGCTACGGCGGAACGGACGGCTGAGCTGCCAACCGACGCACCCCAGCACACACACCCCGGCCGCCGGCCCCAGGCTGCCCGGCCGGTACCCCCGCGCCGCATGCCGTATTAATACGGCAGCGAGAGGCCGTATCCGTATTAATACGTATCCGTATCAATACGGGGACTGATACGTATTGGCAACCCTGCTGTCCGCATCTACATCTGCCACGACGACACGCTTGGCAGCATCCCCTGTCATCGTTTTGAGCTTCTGACTGCACTGCACGGCCCAGCTATGAAGCCCCCTATCTGCAGCCATACAGCGCCCATGCACACCCCTCCGCGCACGCGCGCAGTGCTCGATAGCCCGGTCAGCCCATCCCCATGTCACCCTGCGGCAACTGGAGGGATGACACGCGGTCGGGATTCGTGACACCGACTTTCCCAGGATTCGGTCGGTCGAAGGGGGCGTGTCATCCCTCCGCTGCAACCGCCTCCGCAGTTGGCCACCCTCCCGCCCAGTAACCGGCTTCACACGTCAACCCTTGCCCTCCCCCATCCGCGCATCTGGCGCGGCCAACGGACCACGGTGCCCTCAGCTACCCCACCTCCAGCGCCCAGCCGTCGTTTCGCCCTACTGCGCTCGACAGCCTCCCACCCCTGCGCCCCAACCGTCACACCTGGCGCAATGGCCCACCCACCCCTGCCCCTCGCCCCACCTAGCTTTGCCCCTGTACAGAGCGCGACCTGCGCACCCACAAGCTTGGCGCTTACTCACCCAACGTCAAAGCCGCATAGGCGCATAGCCTCAGCACACACCACAGCGCCCCGCAAGTTTCTTCTTCCCCCTGCTTCCCCTCGTCGCTTGCCCGCCGCTCACTCCGTCCACTGCCGCGTGCAAGGGTTCTACCCTCCACCCCCCACCTCCCCCCAAAGCCCCTGCCGCCTACAGTGAGGGAGCGCCCCGCCTGCCCCCGCGTGCCCGCACCTCCCCACGGCGGCCCTAGGACTGGACTGGACGGCCGTCCACGCACCTGTGCACCACACACACAACACCAATCCAACCAACCATAGTCCCGCCTCAGTCCGCCAGCTCCCCGTCTCGCGACCCGGCAATTACCGGTGCCCCCACCGGTCACCGCCTCGCCTTAAACCCCCCTCCCCCATCAACCCCCGTCTCCCCCACCTCCTCGCCCTCTTGGCCGCAAGCTCCCGCCCATACCACCGGCAGCCGTCACATACCATCAGCCCCAGCCCCCATCGCACACAGACCACCCTACCAGTGCCAGGGAGGCCTCACCGGAATCACCGCCTCGCCTTCTTGGCACCGCCCTTGGCACCGCCCTTGCCCCGCTTCCTGGCGGCAGCCGCCGCCGCCGCCTTGGCCGCCGCCGCCGCCTCCGCCGCCCCCGGCTGCGCCCCCGGCGGCCCCCGCTCCAGAGCCTCCTCCATGGCCTTAGTCACCAGCGGCCGCAGCTCCGTGGACAGCTCCCTGCGGTTGGCGGTTGGTGGCAGTTGGTGGTTGGCGACATTTGGTGGTTGACGACAGTTGGTGGTTGGTAGTTGGCGGCAGTTAGCGTCGCCTTGCCTTGCCCCCCTCCCATCTTGGCCGTCTGTGAGCCTCTGCCCTGCCCCTGTGCCATTCCCTCTTGCCCCGCCCCCCCCCCTCCCCCTCCCTGCCCTCTCCCCTCCGCCCCGTCTCACTTGCAGCGGGCCGAGCAGTGCACGTAGCAGGCCTGGTTGGGGTGGCGTTGCCCCAGGGACTTGAACAGCTCACACTCGCCCACCTGGGCGGTTGGGGTACGGGTTAAGGGGGGGGGGGCGTCAAGGATTCCTGTAAGGGTCTTCGGATTTTCCGGGTTTGGGAATCCCCACCCGAGGATGCGAGGGCAAAGAGAACGAGGAGGACTGCAATCCTCCATCAGCCACCCATCCGCAAACCCCGTTCCGTGGCCCCCAAACGCCCCCCAGTACGGCCGTACGGCATGTCGTACAATGTGGTACGTGGCGGGCAGGCAGTCCTCGCAGTAGGCCTTGTCGCACATCTCACACCTGCGGAAGTGTGACGCCGGGTCCGGGTGTGGTGGTGGGGGGCAGGGCACGGTGAGCAGCGGTGAAAGGCCCTCACCCGCAGCCTCTCAGTCTCCCGCCGGAATCCAGATTCATAATCCATACTGCACCACCCCACCCCTTCTAGCCCCTCCCTTCGCCCCTTCCTTCCTCCCCCTTTGAATTCCCCCGAGCACGCGACGGAACAGCAGACCCCCCTCCCTCCCCCCTCCCGTTGCCCCTCCCCGTTCCCCCGTCCCGTTTGCCCCCTCCCCTCCCACGTAGGCACGCACCCGAACAGCAGCCCCCCCTCCCCCCCCCCCCTCCCTTCGCCACTCCGCTTCACCCCCCGCCCACTTCCCCCCAGGCACGAACGCACCGGAACAGCAGCCCCCCCGCCTTGGCCGTGCTGCGGTCGCATGTGACGCAAGCGTGGTGGGGGCAGGACCAGCGCGTCTTGGACACGTGACGGGTCTGGGGGGTTAGAGGGGGGGAGGGGAAAATCATGCCGTTGACACGGGGTCCCTTCCCCTCCCATCTCCAAGCTCTTTCCCCCCTCGCCTGTGCCGCGCTGTCGCTTGTCACCCCACCTCATCCCCCTTCGCGCAGTCCTTCACCCCTCGTTTCCCCCATATCACCCCCCCCCCTCCGTCCCCCCCTCGCCTGCGCCGCGCTGAAGCCCAGGCACTCGGGGTGGTAGGCCGCCGGGCAGTGGTCGCAGCACAGCAGCTCGCCGCCGTCCCAGCAGACCATGCAGTAGTCCGTGTGGTCTGGCGGTTGGCGGTTGGTAGGGGCGGTTGGGGTGGTTGGAGAGGTGGTTGAGGGGGTGGTTGGGTGCAAGGGGTTGAGGGGTGGTTGGTGCGGGGTCTTCCCATGTGAGCCGCCGCTGCCTCCACTCCCCCCTTATCCCCCCGCGCATCCAAGGTCGATGCCCTCGGCGGGAGCCCGCCCACACCCACAGCCCCTCTATGACAAGACCCCTCCTCCCCCTGCAAACCCCCTTCCCCCCCTGCAACCCCCCTGCAACCCCCCCCACACACACACGCACCGTAGTCCTTGCCCGCCACCTGCACCTTGCGCCGCCACGCCTCCGCCTGGGCCTTGGCCTTGGCGGGGTGGGGGGCGTGCAGCATGCCGTCCTGCGGGCAGGGGGTGAGCGGGTGGGGCGGGGGTTCGGGGGGTTTGGCACGCACTGTCAGGCCAGTGTCACGTGGGGTGGGGGGCGTGCAGCATGCCGTCCTGCGGGCAGGGGGTGAGCGGGTGGGGCGGGGGTTCGGGGGGTTTGGCACGCACTGTCAGGCCAGTGTCACGTGGGGTGGGGGGCGTGCAGCATGCCGTCCTGCGGGCAGGGGGTGAGCGGGTGGGGCGGGGGTTCGGGGGGTTTGGCACGCACTGTCAGGCCAGTGTCACGTGGGGTGGGGGGCGTGCAGCATGCCGTCCTGCGGGCAGGGGGTGAGCGGGTGGGGCGGGGGTTCGGGGGGTTTGGCACGCACTGTCAGGCCAGTGTCACGTGGGGTCGGGGGCGTGCGGAGAAGGGTACGAGGTAGAGACCCTCATACCTCGCCCACCTTTTGCTTTCCCCCCCTGGTCACCCCCCTCCCCCACTCCTCCCCTCCCCCTCTCCCCTCCTTCCCCCTCCCCCGCCCTCTCCCCCCCCTACCTCCATTGTGTAGTTGTTCTCCTTGAGCACCTGACAGGGGGGGCAGGGAGGGAGGGGGTGGTGGTGTCACGAAAGGAGGCCGCCGCGCAGTCCCGCTTCAGCATCTCCAACCTTAACGTAAGACAACTGACAACCGAAGCGTCGGCATACCCCAAAGCGGCCCCCCTGCTTCCAACGCCCCAAAGCCCTCTCCTGTACCAACACACCTTCAAGCGCCCACCCTTGCCCTCTCGCGCCCCGTCCCCTAACTCAACAGCCCGAACGATCGTGACCGGCCGCTTCTTGCGGCCCCTCCCTCCGGCCACCCCCCTACCCCGTCCCCAAACACATCTTCACCTTTTCGCCCTCGTTGAAAATCCATAAATGGGCAACCCTCGTAATCGAATTCCCCGGTATACGCAATAAGCCCCTGACCCCCCCACACACACACATACACCTGGAATCCGTCAAATGTGCGAACCGTGAGTGGGGAGCCCCACCCTCAAGACCCTCTCGCTCCCCTGCTCCTCCTTCCGAAGGCCCCCCCCCCCCCCACACACACCCTCCTCAGCCTTCACCCTCTTTCACCCCTCCCTCATCACCCCCCCCCCCTCTCCATCACGCGCACACCCACCCACCTGGGAACCCGTCGATGGTCACCAGCCTCCCCAGTGTGGGTTACTTTTTACTTACATAGGGTCAGCGCACGCACCTAGAACCCGTCGATGGTGACCAGCCTTTCCATACGTCCCCTTGTGCTCTTTCGACTGCTTATGGGTTCGGCACCTCCCTCCGGCCAACCTCCTCCCCTTTCAGAGAATCTACCTTGCAGCCTCTTTCGCCCCCCTCCCTCCCCCCCTACCTGGAATCCGTCGATGGTGACCAGCCGCTCCCTGCGCTCCCTCTTGGCCTGCGCCCAGTACTGGGAGGCGATGTCGCGCACAGAGGCGGCGGCCTCCAGGCGGAGCGAGCGGAAGTCCAGGCCCTGGGTGGTGGTGAGAGAGTTTAGGAGGTTACAGAGAGCGGGAGGGGGTTGGGGAAAGCCGATTGGATGGGCGCCGCGCGTTGAGGGGGCGGGATGGCGGGTCCAGCTTTCCTACCCTCGCCACTCGAGCCCTGCCTTCCTCCCTCCCTTCCCCCCTGCCCCCTTCCCCCCAACCCCCTCCCCCCTCCCCCCCTCCCCCCTGCCCCCCTCTCCCCTCCCCCCCTCTCCCCTCCCCCCCTCTCCCCTCCCCCCCTCTCCCCTCCCCCCCTCTCCCCTCCCCCCCTCTCCCCTCCCCCCCTCTCCCCTCCCCCCCTCTCCCCTCCCCCCCTCTCCCCTCCCCCCCTCCCCCCTCCCCCCCTGTTCCCAGCCCCCCTCCTGTGTTTCGTCGCCAAACACTGCACCCCCTCTCCCCTCCCCAAGCCCTCCCGCCCCCCCCCCACACACCTGGAAGCTGAAGGTGTCGAGCAGGGGCTCCTCCGCCTTGAAGCCCAGAGCCGTGTGCTTGACCTCGCGTAGCGCACCCGGCCCACCCGCCCCCGCCCCCGCCCCCGCCGCCGCCCCCGCCGCCTTTTGCTCGCCCACCCCCGCGCCCGCCCCCGCCTCGTCCCCTCCGCCCTCGCCCCCGGCTCCGCTTGAGGACGCTCCGCCGCCGCTGCGGTCCCGAGCCCGGGCCCCCCCCTCCGTCGCGGCCCCAGCCCCGGCCTCCGGCGCCGCCGACGGCCCCGCGGCGCCGGCGGTGGAGGCGCCGTCGCCGGAGGCGGTTGGGATGGCGGTTGGGCCGGCGGCGGCGGCGGCGCCGTTGCTCGGCTGTGGGTCCATCATCTTGGATCTGGGGCGGGGCCAGAAGAGGGCAAGGCAGATCCTCTGAAGAGAGCGGTGCGGCGGAGGCTGCTCTCGGGCAATCGCTGTGGGCTTGGGCCTGGGCTGACGTAAAAGCGGCCCTTGCGCGCCTGATCAGCCGCCGGTTAGAACCTGCCCTCTCCCTTGCCCCGGGTGACTTCCTCCTCTTCCCCTCCCGCCCACCGGCCCCTGACCTCACCGTCCCACACCAAGCGAGCCAATGCAGCCCCAAACGCACGCTGCCCCCCCCCCCACCGGCCCATGACTGCCTCAAGCTCGGCGTCAGACAGCACCGCTCGCTCACCCGACAAGTACCACCCATTAGTAAGATGCCGTACTCAGTACGACCAGCCCCCCGATGCCGTACTCACCGGTCCATGATGGCCTCCAGCTCGGCGTCCGACGGCGGCCGGCCCTCCTCGGCCGCGAAGATGCGGTCCGCCCCGAACCGCAGCATGGCCAGCAGCTCGGAGGAGCCCAGTCCCTCGCGGTCCATGGCCTCGGAGGAGGCGGTGGAGCCGCGGTTGACCATCTGGCGGTTGATGGCGGTTGGGGGTTGGTTGGGGGTTGGTTGGGGGTTGGGGAGGGTAGTTGGTTGGGAGGTTGGGTTCCGCCCTCCGCTGCACCCTTCACCAACTGCCATCGCCGAGGAGAGCGCGTCAAACACCCCCGCCGCAGGTACGAACGACAGCCCCTCTCCTTCAGCCCCCTCTCCCGCACGCCCCTCTGACCTACCCCTGCCCCTGCCCGTGCGTGCCATACACACACGCTTCCCCTTTTCCCCCCCTAGAAAGCCCCCCTCCCCCCCACCTGGTCCAGGTACAGCTTGGCCTCCGCCCGCCGCTGCACTCTCCCCACTCCCCCTGCCCCCGCCCGTGCGTGCCCATACACACACGTTTTGCCCCCCCCTCCCCCCCTCAGCCCCCACCCCCACCTGGTCCAGGTACAGCTTGGCCTCCGCCCGCCGCTGCACCCGCTCCTCCACGGTCCCCCCCGACACCAGGCGGTACACGTGCACGGGCCGGGTCTGGCCAATGCGATGCACGCGGGCCATGGCCTGGGGGCGGGGGAAAGGGGGGGAAGGGGGGGAGCGTGTGTGTTTGGCACGCACGGGCAGGGTCGGGGCCGGATCTGGCTGATGCGGTGCACGCGGGCCATGGCCTGGGGGGGCGGGGGGAGTTAGGGGGGGGGGATATGTAGGGGGGGTTGAGGGGTTGAGTGGCTCTTATGGGGGTTGAGGGGAGGGGGGGAGGGTGCACGCGGGCCATGGCCTTTTGGAGGGGGGAGGTCGGGGGGGGAGGGGGTTGGTAATGACAGGGGGTGCGTGGGGCAAGGGGTAGCGTAGACCGGGTTATGGCCCCCGGGTGTGGCCCCTGAGCAAGATGGCACTTGCTTAAAACCTCACACGCCACCCCCCCCCACCTGCAGGTCCCACTGCGGGTTCCAGTCGCTGTCGTACAGGATGCACGTGTCGGCGGTCTGGGGGGCACGTGCGTCGGTTGGGGGGGGGGGGGTTGTCACGTGGATTCGGAAAGCGGCAAGGGGGGCGTCGCCATAGACAGCCCATCGACCCGTGTGCACTGCATTCCACCCACATCAACTCCTGGGTACCGGACTATCAAGGCCTGTGGTGAGCGTTCCACACCACTTAGCACCCATGCCAACTCCACCACCAGACTCGCGATCCCAAATGTTTCCTCAGGACTTAAGACCGAGTCTTAGGACCGGGTTTCAGGACCCGAGCGGAGGGTGCCCTCCTGCCCCCTGGGGCCCGCCGTCTCCCCCCTCTCCCCCCCCATCCCCGCACCACCAGTCCCCGCCTACCTGCAGGTTCACGCCCAGGCCCTCTTCCCCCCCCCAGCACCCCCCCCAGACCCCGTTGGACATTGCCTCCTCCCCATCCCCCCCCCCCACCTGCAAATTGACCCCCAGGCCGCCCGCCCGCGTGCACAGGATGTACACGAATATGTCGGAGCCGGGCTTGTTGAACTGCTCAATGTCAATCATGCGCTTGATGCGGTTGGTTGAGCCGTCCAGGCGCCTTTGGGGGGCGGGAGAGGGGTGGGTGGGTGTAGATAAGGGGGGCAGGGGTTGAGGGTGAGGGAAGGGGGGGGGGGGCGTAAGGGGGGGGGAGGTTGGAGGGTCTGCAACCTGCGGTTGGTGGAGCCGTAAAGGCGTGTACGCGACCAACCGCCCAAACCGCCAACGGTCAACCGCCGCACCTGTACTTGTAGCCCTTGGCTATGAGGTAGTCCTCGATAATGTTGAGCATGATGTTGAACTAGGGGGGGGGGGGAAAGGGGGGGAGGATGGGCGGAGGGTGTTCCTAGGAATGGGGGAACAACTAGATCGCCCATAGTCCCTAGAGCGCTGCCAACGTAGCACTGATGCGGCATGAGATCCCGTGCAACACCCTCAGCCCAATCCATCCAGCACGGTCCTCCTGGACCCATGAAACCCCCCCAAACAGCCGCTCTCCCGCTCAGCTTCAAACACTCCCAAACAGGACCCCCCCAAAACCAGGCCCCCTCCCCCCCCGCCCCCGTCCCCCACCTGGCTGAAGAGCACCACGCGGTGCCCCCCCGCCTGGAGCCTAGTCAGCATGCGGTCGAGCACCTCCATCTTGCCTTCGGACGAAGGGGGGCGGCGGGGGGGGAGGGAAGGGGGGGGGGGGGTTAAGGGGGTCCAGCGGAGAGAGGGGCCGACGGGGAGAGCATGCGGTCGAGCACCTCCATCTTGCCTTGGGGGGCGGGGGGGGGGGGGGCAAGGGATTAGGGGAGGAGGTGAGGGATGCCGTGCAGGACAGTGGCGGAAATTGAAAGTTGACAGAGGTCCCGAGGTACTGGGTTCTCGCGGCCCCCCGGATAGTGTGCCGAGGGCAAGTCTCCCAGCCGTCCAACGCTCCCACACCTCTGTCTCCGCCTCTGCCCCTCCCCTCCCCTTCCACCTCCGCACCCACCCCCGCAACAGACTCCGGTTCCCCCAAACCTACCAGCGTCCCACAGCTCTGTCTTCCCCCCTCTCCTCCCCTCCCCTCCAACCCCCCCCCTCCTCACCCGACCCAGTGACCAGCTCCGGCGGGGCAGTCTCCCCATCGAAGTGCGGCTCAGCGTCGGGGAACATGAAGGGGTGGTTGCACACCTGCGGCGGTTGGCGGTTGGGTGGTTGACGGTTGGGTGGTTGGCGGTCTCTCGTTCCCTGACACGGGCCCAACGCGGCGTCGCCACCCCGCTTGCACCCATCCCCTTGGCCCCAGGCACATCGTGCGGGGCCGGCTCACCGGCTGATCTGCCTGGAGCCGCTGCTGTCCCAACAGCCCTCAAACCCTCTCCCCACCTTTCTGCTGCCACCATCCCTCAAACAACCGCTACCGGTAGCCTCTTCCTTGTATCCCACGGACCCCTTGCGGCGTCGTCACCCAGTTACACATCGTAGATGGATCCATCACCCCCCCTCCTCTTTTCCCCCTCCCCCCCCTCACCTTCCGCAGCTGCATCAGCAGGTTCATGGCCTTCTTCCAAGCGCCAGACCCGCCCTCGCCCCCGCCCCCGCCCGCGCCCGCGCCCCCGCCCGAGGCGCGGGAGCCGGGGCCGGGCCCCGCGCCCTCCTCGGCGCCAGCACCCTCCGCCCCCGCCCCCGCTCCGGGGGAGGGGCCGCGCTCGGGCTTGGCCGACTGAGGTGGGGGTCACGAGAGGAGGGTGTGTGCGGGCGTTCAGCGCCCACGTGAGCACCCACACCGCGCGCGGGCGGCAACAGGTAACGGTTGGCAGTTGGCCGTTGACCCAACTGCGCCCCTCTTTCCCCTCCCCCGTTCTCCCCCCTCCCCCCACCTTGTCGGCTGCCTCCATCTGCGCCAGCATGGCACCGTCCCTCAGCAGCAGCCGACGGTACCAGAAGGTCTGGGGCGGAGGCGGAGGAAAAGTGACGATGAAGACGGCAAAGACAGGAGGCATGCGGGTAAGGGCTCCCTTCTCCCTCTCAAGTCCCTATCCGGTCCCCTGACTCCCTGCCCCCCCTCTCACCCCCCCGCCCCCCCCACCTGCATAGCCGACAGGGGGCACTGGATGTGCGTCTCCAGCTTGGGGGGCAGGCAGACCTAGGGTGGAGAAGAGGGTAGGGGGGAGGAGGGCGGGGGCCGTGGGAAAGCCCCCTCCTTGGCGGGTTGCCGCCCCCTTCCCTCTCCCCCTTCCCTCCCTCTTCGACTCCGTCTTCCCAACTAGTCGATGACTACCCCTTAACGTTGCCCCCCCTCTACCGCCCCTACCTCGACTTCTCCCAGTCTAGTTGCCACCTCCCCCCCGCCCTCCGAAAACCCCCCCGCCGCCCTCTCCCCCTCCCCTCGCCTCCCCCCCCCCCCCACCTCGACCTCGTCCTTGAGCCGCCGCAGCATGAAGGGCCGCAGCAGGTAGTGGGCGGCCTCCAGGGCCTGGGCGTCAACCTGGCGGTTAACGGTTGACAGTTGGGGCGGTTGGGGTGGTTGTGGCGGTTGTGGCGGTGGGCAGCGGGTTATGGACGGCGGTCGGGATCCCACCGATCCTGGACACTTGGCCCCTTCTCCCGCCTGCGACTTGCTAAGCTGCTCCTTCCTTCCCCCTCCCCTCCCCTCCCCTCCCTGTTTGCTGTGTCTTCCCCCTACATTCCCCCTCCCCTTTCTCCCTTTCCCCTTTCTCCCCCCCCCCTCGCCTGCTGCTTGTTGAGGTTGAAGGCGTTGTCGAACCGCGAGCTGTCCGTGAAGACGTCGGGGTACAGGAAGGCGAGCAGCGCGTAGAGCTCGTGCAGGTTGTTCTGGACGGGGGTGCCGGTGAGCATGAGGACCTGTAGGGGGGGGGCAGGGGGAATCAAGGGGGGGGCTGGGAAGAAGCGGGGAGGAGGTGAAGTGGGGGTAGAGAGGTTACGGAGGGGCTAAGGATAACTGCTCGGGGATGGGGCAACGGATGCAGCGCTGCATGTACCTTCCTCCCCCTTACCCTTACCCTCAAGCCTCCTTCCCCCTTAAACCCCTCCTCCCCATGCCCCCCACCTGCTGCCGCCCGATGTGCCCCCTCCCCCGTTCGCCTCACCCTCAAGCTCTCCCCTCCTTCCCCTCCCCCGCAACTCTCCCCTCATACCCCACCCCCCAAGCTCTCTCCTCCCCTCCCCCCCCCCAAAGCTCCCCTCACCAAAGGGCCCCCCCACCTGTTGCCGTGAGATGTGCCGCATTCCGTCGCTCACGCGCGTCTCCTCGTTCTTCACCTTGTGACCCTCGTCCAGGACCAGGTAGCGCCACACCTTGGGGGGGTTGGTTGGCGGTTGGTGGTTGGCCGTCAACCCTCCTTGACCAGCGTGCCCCCCTCCCTTAGGACAGTTCGGCACCTGGCTTGACGTGGTGCTCCCGCAATGAGGGCCCTCCACGGCTCGATCCCGCCACTTCTCCTCTCTTCACCGACCACCCACTCGTCAAAGGTTGCTCTCCGGGCCCCCCTCTCCCCTCCTCCCCCTCCCTCTCCCCTCTCCCCCTCCCTCGTCCCCTCCTCCCCCTCCACATCTGCCCATCTCTGTCCCCTCTCTCCCTCTCCCCCCCTCCCCCTTCCCCCCTCCCCATCCTTACCAGCGTGTGCTTGAGGCTGTGCCCAAAGTGCTGGCTGTTGATCATGTCGTACGTGGTCACGGCCACATCGAAGGAGGAGGGCACGCCCAGGACCTGGGGGGGGGGAGGGGGAGAGGCGGGGCACAGGCGGGAGGGCTTGAGGGCTTGACGCTGTATCGTTTGTCCCTTTCCCAATTGCTCCCCGCCAAACCCCATTCTTCGTCTCTCGCTCGAGGAAACGCCCCCTCTTCCCCCCCCCCACCTCCCCCCCCACCTCCCCCCCCACCTCCCCCCCCACCTCCTTGACCAGGCGCTTCCGCTCCTCCGCGTCCACCGAGTGCAGCCGCACCACCCGCATGCAGGGGCCCCAGCGCTTGAACTCGCTGGGGGGGGGGTAGGGGGGTAGGGGGGGTGTAGCAGCGGAGTGGTGAAGGACCGGAAGGGCGGTGCAGGCAGCGGGCTCGCTTGTGGCGTAAAGCCGCTCAAACCGGTACACACTCACGCCTTTCCCCTCTCTTTCCACCACCAGGTGGCGGCCGGGCACGTGACACGCCCTTCCCCCCCACCTCTCCCCCCCGCCCCCCCCCACCTCATCCAGGAGGACAGCACCGACAGCGGCACCACCACCAGGTGGGGGCCAGTCACTTTGCGGACGTACTTGAGGTGCGCCAGGAAGGTGATGGTCTGGGGTGGGGGGGTGGGGGGGTTGGGGGGGTTGAGGGAGTAGGCGATTGGGGGGAAGGGTAGCGGGGGGAGGGGGGCAGGAGGGAGGTAGGGGGAGGGGGGGGAGTACTTGAAGTGGGCCAGAAAGGTGATGGTCTGGGGTGTGCAGGGGAGGTGGCGTTGTGGGGGGGCCCCCGCCCTTCGTGACACGCCCATACACACCAACACGCTCTGGCAGCCCCCCCCCCTCCCCCGGCCCCCCACCTGCAGGGTCTTGCCCAGGCCCATCTCGTCCGCCAGGATGAAGTTGAGGCCGCTGTCGTGCTGCTTGGTCATCCAGGCGAGGCCCTCCAGCTGATACTCGCGGAGCGACTGTACGGCAGATCAGGACAGGTGCGAGATCAAGATGGTGAGGATCAGGAGAGGTAGCCAGATCACTCCGCGTGGGTATGACGCAAGATGGTATTGAGCGGTAATGCGCCCAAGGGGTGCCGTGCCACCGTCCGCCGCCCCCGCCTCAACACACTGTGCAGCTTAACCCTCTTTGCGGGTACTCAGCCCCGGCCGCCGCAGCCCCCTGCCTACGTAACCTCCACCCTCCCTTACTGGTAGCCCCCCCCGCCCATGCCTCACCGCTTTGATCTCGTACGGCTGCTGCGTGACGGCCGGGGCAGGCGGCAGAAGCTGTACGGCACTCGCTGCCACGCGCTCAAGCCTCGTCCGCACCTGCGTGTGTAGGGCGGGGTGGTGGGAGGGGAGTTAGTTGGGAGCGTTGCGGGGGGGGCCTCCCGGTGCCCGCGCGGCCCCTGCCCTTTTCCTCTGCCGTCCCTTTGCCCTCGCCTCTGCCCTCCCTCCCTGCATCACCCCGCCACCTGCGACGTGACAGATGGCTCTAGCTTGTCAAGGAATTCCCCCCCCCCCCGCCACCCACCCAACCCCCACCTGTGGCGACACAAAGGGCCCCAACTCCTTGAGGTGCGTCAGGAGGCAGCGGGCGCGGGCCACCTCGGCCAGCTGGGTTCGGTTGGGCGTTGGGGGTTGGGGTGTTGGGTGTTGGGGGGTTGGGGGGTTGGGGGGTTGGGGGGTTGGGGTTGGGTGGGGCCAGCTGGGTTGGGTGGGTCACGGGGGTACAGGTGAGAGGGGGTTGGGCTGCCACTGCCCTCGGCCGCCCTTGCTGCACCCCTCCCTGGCGTCCCTACCACTTACCCTGGAGCGCCCTCCGTTCGCCAACTTGCGTCCCACCCCTCTCCACCAAGCCCCAAGCACCCCCCCTCCTCCCCTCCCACCTGCGTGTCCTGCCGTACGGCATTGTTGTGCTCCTGCCGTACCAGAGCCTCGGGGGCGAGCACCCGGGGGCCGGGGGCGCGGGGCGGGGGCCGGGGCGCGGCAGGCCGGGCGGCGGGGGGCGCGAGCTGCACACCGCTGAGGGGGGCCGTGCCTGCGGGGCCGCGGGGGGTGGGGGAGAGATCAGAGGACGGACTAGGGGTTTGGCGGGTGGAGGGTGAAGGGCGGTGGTTGGGGTGTGGGAGCTAATGGGTAAGTGGGGGAGTGGGGGAGCGCTTGTATGGATGCTCAGCGCTTCGGGAAGGCAAGGTTGAGGCTCAGGGCAGGGTCTCTGACGCTAAGCGATCAGGTTGCAACCACCCACATGCCCCGTCATTTCCCCCAACCCCTGCCCCCCCCCCCTCACCCTCTCCCAGCTTGCGCTGCCACACCATGGTGTCCTCGTCGTGCAGGCCGTACATGTTGGCCTGCCGTACGGTACGGCAGAGTACGGCAGAGTGAGGCGTACCAGGAGTTGCGTCGAGGCGCCCTTCACGCACAGGCCCCCTGCTCATCCGCTCCTCCGTCTTCTTGAGTGAAGACATCCTCCCCTCCCCCTCCACCCTGTTCAGTCCCCCCTCCCTCGAAACCCGTCCCCCCACACCCCACACCACCTTGTTGGCCCTGGTCCCAGCCATGTGCACTCCCCCTTCTCACGCTCATCCACCCTCTAGCCCTTGCGACTACCGCCTCATCCCCCCCCCGGTCCCCCCTACCTTGAGCACGGGCACTCCGTCCCCTTCGTGAGCCCAGGCAGCACACAGCCCTCTCACCCTCGTCCCTCTGTTCCACTCCCCCCAAACCCTTGTTGAGCCCAGGCAAACAAACAGCCCTCTCACCCTCGTCCCTCTGCTCCACTCCCCCCAAACCCTTGTTGAGCCCAGGCAAACACACAGCCCTCTCACCCTCGCCTGCCCTCCTTCCCCCCCACCCCCCCCACCCCGCCCCACCTTGAGCACAGGCACTCCGTCCTCTTCTTGAGCCCAGGCAAACCATGAGTCCCCCAAAGAGCGCACGGTCCTCTCACCCTCGCCTGCCCTCCTTCCCCCCCACCCCCACACCCCGCCCTACCTTGAGCACAGGCACTCCGTCCTCTTCTTGAGCCCAGGCAAACCATGAGTCCCCCAAAGAGCGCACGGTCCTCTCACCCTCGTCTGCCCTCCTTCCCCCCCACCCCCCCGGTCCCCCCTACCTTGAGCACAGGCACTCCGTCCACGTACACCAGCCGCTCCTTGCCCTGCCGCCGGGGCCGGGACGGCCTCCCCTCGCCCTCCACCGCCGCCGCCGCCCCCGTGCCACCGTTCGCTGCGGCGCCGCCGTTGGCAGCCGCGCCCTCCCCGCCCTCCGCCTCCACAATCTCTACGTCCCCATCGCTGTCGCTGCCGCTTCCGCTTCCGCTGGGAGAGCCGCTGCCGCCGCCGCTGCCGCTGCCGCCAGCGTCCGCTGCTAGGCCGTTACCGTTGGCGGTTAGGCCGTTGGCGGCGGCGGCGCCCTCCGCGTCCGCCGCTAAATCCAGTCCGGTCAGGGCCCCTTTCCAGGCCTGGGGGAGGGGGCGTGGGGAGAGGGGGGTGCGGGTTTAGGCGGGGGTGTGTTGCGGGGGAGCTGGACTTTCATGCAGGGTCAGGGCCAGGTCATTAGGCACCAGCACGTCAGGGGCCATGGCACAAGGAGCTTGCGGCGATGCGAGCGGTTCCGCGAGCGCCCAAGGACCCGGACCCGGACCTGGAGACACGGAGCAGAATGGCACACCGCTGTGCCCATTCCTCGAGAGACCCGTCCCTTTCCCTCGCTTGGGCCCTGACCGTCAGTTCCAGTAATGACCCGCCGATGCGCTCATTGCCCGCCGGTCTACCTCTCAACCCCGTTAGGGCCGTCCACTTCCCCAGGCCCACCCCTTAACCCACCGACACCAATCCCATAACCCCGCTTGCCTCACCTCCTCCTGCTCTCCAGGCACATCCGGCAGCGCCACCGCTGTCCCGCCATCGCCGGCCATCAGACCGTTGACGTCCTCCGCCTCCGCCTCAAGCCCATCCTCCTCGCACTCGCCCTCGTCGAGGCCGTTGGCAGCGGCCAACGGTTGGCCGTTGCCGTTACCGTTGGCGGTTGACGGTTGGCTGCGGCGGCGGCGGTACTGCTCCAGGTCCTCCGCTCGCTCCTCCTCGCCCGCGTGCCGAGCCCAGGGCATGTGGCGGGGCTGCGGAGGGGGAGGCGGACAGGGGTCAGGTGCTAACCGTGAACCCTCGCACCACGCTTTGGTGAGTACTGAACCCGACCACGCTACGATATAAAGAACAGCCGCTTGTCGTAGGCCGCCTCTGATGGTCGACGTGAGCCCTCGCATCACGCCTGGGTCACGAGTACCCCGTTCCCCCGCGGCCCCCCCTCCCGCCCGCTATGGTCCACCAGCCCCGGGCCCCGCGCCGCACCTTGGGCGCTGCCTTGCCCGTCTGACTGCGCAGCGGGGGGGGGTCCAGCGGGGCCGCGCGGGCGGGGGCGGCAGCGTGGAGGCGGGGGGCGCCCTGGGGCACCGCGGGGGCCTCAGACATGGCCTAGTGCAGGGGGGGGGGTAAGGGGGATGTGGTGGTGGGGAAAGGGGGGGGGATGGTGATGTGGGTCGGTGTCTGGCGCAAGGCGTGACATGGGTTGCTGTTGCCATGGCCAGCAACCCTCGCTTCACCTCCCACTCCTTTGCACCCCCCCGCTCCCCCTTGCCCTCCACCTCCCCTTCCGCGCCTTGTCCCCTTCCGCTCTCGACTTTGCCCAAGACCAACCCACCTTCCCCCTGCCTCCCCTCCACTCCCCCCCTCCCCCTCCACCCCCTCCACCCCTCCCCACCTTGATGGCCGCCTGCGCCTCCTCCTCGCTCAGCCCCAGGCGCCGTAGGGTGGCCGCCGGCGGCACCCAGCGCCGCCACACGCCCCCCGAAACCCCGCCCGAAACCCCCTCCGCCCCCCCCGCCCCCCCGGCTGGCCCCGCCCCCGCCCCCCGGTCAAGGTCCATTCGGGGCCGCAGCTCCGCGGGGTCCCGGAAAAAGATGACGTTGCCGTCCGACTCTGCGAGGTGGGTTACGCGGGGTTACGTGCGGTTACGTGCGGTTACGTGCGGTTACGTACCGGTAGGGTTACGACGGGTTGCAGACAGGGTGGCTCCGACCCGCCCCTGCTCCCACCCCCGTCTCCCCACCCCTTCTCTTCTTCCCTCTAGCCCTGGGCACGGCACCGTGCAGCTTGACCTGCGCCCTCGGTCCCGGCCCTGGCCCCGTCCCTCCTTGCCTAGAGAGAAGAGTTCACCCCCCCCCCTGGGACGCACCGTGCAGGTTGACCTGCGCCCCCGCCCGCACCCCTCCCCCCTAGAGAGAAGAGTCCGCAGCCCCTTCCCACCCCTCCCGGGACGCACCGTGCAGGTTGACCTGCACGCCCGCCGTGGCCTGGAGGACCACGCAGCCCTTCCACCCTGGGGGGTGGCGGGAACGAGGGCGTACGGCAGGGGGGCGTGTGTGAGGAGGGGAGAGGGCAGGGGGGCGGGTGGGAGGACGGGTCTTCGTCCGAATGCGCTGACTGCATCCGTTGTATCGGGGGCCCCAATGACAAGCAGCCCAGCAGTCGCACTCACAGTTGTCGTCGTGATAGACCTCGACGGAGTGCCCGACCTGGGGTAACGGGGGGGGGGGAAACCAGAGGGAATTGGCAGCTCCACGCCTCTCCACCCGAGCTACCGGCTCCCCGCCTACCAGCTCAGCACGGGGGCGCGCCGCACTCCCCCCTCCTTTCCCCCCACACATGTTGTCGCGCCCTGCCCCCCATCCACCGGCACCGCCACCGTCCTGGCGTGGCGGCACAGGCTTCCGGCCGCCCACACCCTGACCCGCTCTGGCCAACGCCCCCCCTACCCACACACCGGCCCCCCTACCCCCCTCACGTCGATTCCGTGCATGTTGGGGAAGCGCGCTAGCTCCAGGGGCGGAGCGGGCCTGAGCCGCTCGATGCGGACCACCTCTTTGAGCGGGGCGCCTCCGTCCTCCTCCAAGAACTGCGGGCATGGGCGAGCAACAGGTCAAGTTGTTTCGGGGCAGCCCGCGGTGTCTAGCAGGTGCCGATATAAGAGCTGAAGGTGCTTGGGGACTTGCCTCGAGATACTGGACGCGGCAGGAGGTCGCGTCGACACTTTCCAGTACAAATGCCTCCGCCCAGGAGCCTGGGAAGCCCTCCTCCCAGTCGCCACATATCTCTACCCGTACGCCGGGTTGACACCAGCTGGTGTCTGCCATCGAGACGCGCGCCCGGCTGCGAGTCGCCAATCGCGCGCCAGAATGGCTGCTAGGCCGCGTAAGGGTCTACGGTGTGTCGGGTAATCTAGTCTGTTGGCAGTTTAACTCGATGGCGTGGGAATGGGAGCGTTCTTCCGAGACCTGCCTTCCCGCCTGATGGCGCCATGGAGACGGTTGCCCAGTGCGCTTTTCGCAGGGCTTCTGTGCCTTTTCCGGCACTCTTACCTCCCCTCTTGCTGTCAAGCCCTTATATTGTCACGGAGTGGACACGCCCCTACCCCTCCTGCCCGGCCCGACCGGGGTCGGTGTTCGTGCCTTTGCTTACCCCCTTCCGCCCCGGCATCTCTTGGTCGTAACTCGCCGCCAAGCTCCCTTTGTCACGTCCACCCCACGACCCCACCCCGGCACTACGCCCCTGTGTCCGTAATAACCCCACCCCGAGACCCCACCCCCTTCCAGGCAATGAAGGACCCCCCTGGGGTCACAGTGTTTCGGCCCAAGTGTTTCGGCCCCTTCAGCCCCCGACCCTCCAGCCCCGACCGCAGGCAGTCCCCGCCACCACCGCCACGGCGCCACCAGCTGTTTGCCGCATGACACGGCTTCAGACACTCCGGAACTGAAGGCAGTCGGTTCTTCCCGCCCTGCCGTGGCGCCCGGTAGGTCCGCCCGCCAAGTGAGACCGGGCGGCGCGCAGAGCTTACGTACGGGGAGGATGTGTGATTGTAATGTCGCGGGATAGGACTGTAAGCGCTCAAGTGCGCGGAGCCCCGCCGTCAGGCTTCTGCTGGGAGCGAAGCCCACTGGGATAACCAGGGGATAACATTCATATTGGCGTGTGTCCACGGGACGGGTGTGCTTACCCGTGTTGTATAACAGTATAACAGTATAACAGTATACAGAGTTAAGGGAGGGGGGGTATGAGGGGCCGAGGCGGGGGGTGGCAGGTTTGGGCCAGCCCACACCCCCACGAGTCCACCCCCTGTCCTGTCCCCCTATCCTGCTTCCGCATCCTCCTCCTTTCGCGACGCGCACAGCGTAGATGCAGTCTGCTGCATCCCCCGTCGTCGACTGCACTTTGCTGGCCTTGCTTTCTGCGTAACCTCGTCCCCGTTTCTCATTCCCCCATCGTCGTCTAGCATCGTCACCCTGGCTACGCTGCACGGCCCCAATGTAGCAGACACGCTGCCCGCCTCCAGGATACGGAGGCGATGACGCACAAGAGTAGGGTTCCTGTCGGGTCTAGACCTGCCTTTCAAGACGCATCTACTACATGGAGACTGCGTGCCCGTCTGCCCGCCGGAGCCGCCGCCCCTCACAACCAAGCACAACCAAGCGATTCGTTCATATCTTCTGCCCTCTTGTTCCATCGTTGCATGCCCGGCACTTATCGGCGACAACGACCATCATGGCATCATACCACCCTATCAACCTGTTCGGTGGCACCGTGTTGCCCCCCCCAGCCCTCAGCCCTCACCCCACCCCAACCCTCGCAACCCCGACAACGTTTGATGCGAGCACGCATGCCCTTGTACTGCGCTCCGAGCGAAGGCACACAGCCAATGCGCCAGTCTTGTGCTCACGACCTCGAGCCCTACCCACAACGGCCTGCCGCTCCACATTCAGCCACTGCACGGAGCCTTGCTCACGACTACGGTCACTATGGTTAAGGTGGCCTTAGTTGGTGATTACGTACTGCCTTGCTGCACCCAGAGCGTGACTGTCCTCCGCGCCTCGCGTTACTCACCGCCGCCGCCGCCCACCAATGAGCGCCGCCGCCACCGCCGCCACCGCCGCGCCAACCGCCGCGCCCGCCAGCGCCGCCACCGCCTGCCCCTTCGCCACCCGCTCCCCCCTCCCGCCTGCCCTCGCCCCCTTCCCCACCGACCCCACCACCGCCCCATTACTCACCCCACCCCCACCCCCGCCGCCGCCACCGCCGCCGCCGCCTCTGCCGCCGCCAACCGCCGCCGCCACCGGCGGCGCCGCCTTGAGCGCCTCCACCGCCGCCGCCACCGCCGCCTCCATGTCCTCCTGGCTGGCGCCGCTGCTCGCCGCCGCCAGTAACGCCTGCGTCAGGCGTTTAATTTGGTTTAGTTTGTGAGACGTAACGTGTACCCTGTCGGGTGTGAGACAGAGCTATGTCGCTATGTCGCTATAGCGTGTACGATGTCGGTATTACACATGCCGTGGGTTGAGCGTGTCGGGTGCATAGGTGTATGCCCCTCGTGACGTGGCGTTACAAACCCCTGCCCAACACCTGTCGCTTTCAGGCGTGTCACCTGCGAGGCGGCGGCGCTGAGGGCGGCGGCAGAGGTCTGCGCGCGACGGTACAGCTCGGCGGCCGAGGCGGAGGCCTGACGAGGCGGACGGAGCGAGGGAGGTCAGGAGGGTCAGGATAGCTCATGTAGCTCAAGATCTCACCCTGGGTTATATGTAGATCCAATCACGGGTTCGGTAAATCCCGCACAACCCCTCAGAGTATGCGACCAAGCACGCAGGGTAAGCCAGATACGTAGGACCGTTGCTTGCCGTACCGCGGAGCAAGCACACCGGTACAGTGAGCACGGTCCCGTCACCCCAGCTACCGTACGTGCTCGCCACACGTAATCAGTATTACCGTACAACCGCCGTACCTGGATCACGGCCTGCTCCACCTCGGGCTTGAGATCACGGCTCATGGACTCAGCCACCACCTGGGCGGCATCGGCGCCCTCTGGGGGGGGGGGGGAGGGGGGGAGATTTTCGGAGCATTGGAGAGCGGAGGAAGAGATAGAGCGGCGGCCAGCGAGCCCGATGCGCACCGAGGTCCAGAGCGAAAGGTCCGGCGGGCTCCATTGGCGATGGCGTCGGCTGCTCTGACGAGTGGCGTAGGCTAGAGCGGCTAGACCTAACTCTAGAGCACTCTCAGTGCAGTATGTAGGCAAGCTTGCTGGGCTGGCGTGCGTGCGTGCCGGCGTGCATTGTGGGATGCGTTCCTTACGCGAACCGCACTGGGACCGCAGCAAACGCCCCACCCAACCGACGTACCTATGAACGAAGATAGACCCACCACGAGACCCAGGCACGCCACGGTCGCGGGGCGGGGGCGAGGAGCGAAGGGGCAAAGTGAGAGACGGCCATTGCGGAGAAGTGCGCGTGCAGTGCTGTGGGGTGCAGACGGCCGCGCGCTAGAATTGAACGGTAATTATAGTAGTTAAGCAAGTATAGAATTTAATAGAAAGCACGCGGGGGACACGGGAAAGCCGAACGCCCGAACACGGGATGGGCGGTACGGAGCACACATGTGAAGGTGCCTCCGGGGTAGAGAGGGGGGGGGGGGTGGAAACAGGGAGTGCACGGGGTCGTGAAGCAGGGAGCGAAAGGGGACTACTCAACTCGCGTATCGGACGTGCAGCGGAACAACGCGGACCCCCGGTCCATCAGGCTCCCAGGTCCTCCCGTGCGTGTCGCCGACTGACACCGCTAGCTTGCGATCGGCCGAGGACGCCCGGCCCTGCCCCCAACCCACACTCTTACCCACCCCCACCCCCTCACCCCCGCCCACCGTGGATGCAGCGGTGGATGCCGTCCATGACCGGCACCTCCACCCCCAGCCGCGCCGCCAGCTGCCGAATGGCGCGGGCCGTGGGGACGCCCTCCGCCACAGAGCCACCCATGGAGGCCTGGGGGGCGGGAAGGGGGAGGGATAGGGGGGGGGGAGTTAGGATGGGGGAAATCGAAGGAAGAGGGGTAGCCTTGGGACTCGCTATCCACCACGGAGCCACCCATGGAGGCCTGGGGGGGATACGGGGAGAGGGGGGGCCGGGGCGAGACTGAAGGAGATCCATGCAACGATTGGCAGCAGCATCGTACCGGTACCAGAGCATGGGGGATCAAGGGCACAGAAGAGCGGTCCATGCAGGGGGTGTGACGGTGGCGGGTGGTGGACGGAACGGCGATCCGTGTATGATTAGCAACGATTAGCAAGGGTGACCAGGAGCCGTTTTGGGGCTAAGCCCCCGCCGTCAGGCTCTCCGATTCATGCCCAGCCCGCGATGCCACAAGCTTCAGTTTCCTATCCCTATCGCTTGTGCCTTACTTGAACATTGGGCCCCCTGGCGCCTGGGGGGGACCACGGGGCTCAGCCCGTTTCCTGCCTGCCGGCAGCCACCCTTGTCAGAGGGGTTGGAGGCGGGGTGACGACGATGCATGGCGTTATGCTGGCGCCTATGTGTTATGCCCCTCCGTACCAGATACGGCGGCCGGAGCGTCCGGGTGCCGTACGCACACAGCACTACCTGCCGTACCTGAATGTCCGCCAGTTTCTCGCCCCGGCCCAGGCGCAGGCCCACGGTGCGGTTGCGACTCTGATCGCCTGTAGGGGGGGGAGGGACAGGGCAGGACGCGGATGGGACGCACCACGCACAGGGGCTGATGGCGCGGGGAAAGGGGCGGGGGGCATGCCACCCGGGGCGCAGCCAAGCACATGGAGACCCCCGCCCTACCCGCCTTGAGCGCAGCTGGCAACGGGGTGCACTTATGAGGCTGATCAAGCCCCGGTGGAAGCTACCAAACACCGCCGCCGAGAACGCTTCCGCTTAGTCACCCCCCCGTCCATATCCAACCACCAACTACCAACTGCCAGCAGATGCCAACCGCCGCATCAACCAACCAACCTGTGCACGTGAGCACCAGGTCCCCCATGCCCGCCAGCCCGCTCATGGTCAGCGGGCTGGCGCCACGTGCGCAGGCCAGCTTAGTCATCTCGTACAGGCCTCTCGTAATGAGCGCCGCGCGACCGTTGTTTCCGAACCCCATGCCGTCGCTGATGCCGCATGCGATGGCGAGGACGTTCTTTAGGGCGCCCCCCAGCTCCACCCCAACCACGTCTGTGGACCTGACAGGGCGGGGGAGGATGGGGAGGGAAGGAAAAGGAAGGGAACGGGAAGGAAGGGGCCTGACCGGGTGTGATGCAGGCGACAGGGAATTGACTAAAGGCAAGCCTGGACGTGCAGAGCCCCTACCTGCCGCCCTAGCTACCGGCGCCCCTGCTGCCACAGCCCCGCAAGCTGCCCCCACCGCGGTGCAAGGCTACAGAGGCGCTGTTACCCTCACCAACCATCGCCCCCTCGCATCGCCCCCCGAGCCTCCCACCGGTAGCAGCGGAAGCGGACGGTGGACAGCAGCGACTGCACCCGCGTGGCCAGGGCCTCGTCCTAAGGGGGGGGAAGGGAGTGCGGAGGAGAGGGGTGTGCCTCAGGTGGCCGGTCTCAAGAACGAAGCGTGCCTCCTAGCTCTCCTACACCCCCGTCCCACATTGGCCGCCCGGGCATCGTCCTGGCCGAGATGTCGTTGGAGGTAGGGAATGCGGTGAGGAGGGAAGACGGCGAAACAAACCAGGATACCAAGCGTCATGGTCCCCGCCTTGGCCCTCAGCACCCAGCCCTCCCACGGCAGGAGGGCGCACATCGTCGGACAAGGGCCGCCCAGCCTGGTCCCATGTGCCGCGGCCCTCAGCCCCCGGCCCCTAGTCCCCGACCCTCCCATCGGCCCCGGGCCCCCGGCCCCTAGTCCCCGACCCTCCCATCGGCCCCGGGCCCCCGGCCCCTAGTCCCCGACCCTCCCATCGGGCCCGGGCCCCCGGCCCTCAAGCTTCCGCCCCCGGCCATCGGCCCCCGGCCCCCAGCCCCTCCGTTGGCCCCCGCCCTCAACCCCAAACCCCCAACCCCCAACCTCCACCTTGGAGGCGATGGTTACGGCCGTGGGCTGCTCCCGGGCCACCTCGGCGGCGAAGGAGGGCCCCGACAGGTAGGCCAGGCGGTGGCTGCAGCTGGAGGGGACGACCTGTCAGGGGGGGGAGGGGGAGGGGGGTAGAGCGAAAGATGTGAACGCTGGTTCCAGTACTGTCAGCTGACGATTGCATGAGCGCTCTATATTCCTTCCCCCGCATCCGCGCAAGAGGAAGCGGTTGGGCTCGAGACCGGTGCGCTTCGCCCAGGCACACCGTGTAAAACCCCTCTCCCCCCCTCCTACAAAGGCCCACCTTGTCCTCGAGCAGCTCCGCCACATGTGAACCTCTGTTCTCCAGCAAACGTGTGAACCCGCTCCCCCCACTTCCACCAACTGCCCACCTTTATCTCCAGGAGCTCCGCCACGGTCTCCAGGGAGTCGAGTGTGATGCCCTTGGAGCATGACACCAGGATCTTGGGGGGGAAGGGGGGGGGACAGCGGGGAAAGGGGAGGGGAAGAGGGGGGGGGATTGGGACGCCAGGGGTGAGGGGGGGGCGGTAGATGCCCTAGGCGCAAGACACCAGGATCTGGGGGGGGGAGGGAGGGAGAGAGGGGAGAGGGGGGGGGCGAAAGGACCGAGGGACCAGGGCATGAGCTGGCAGACCGACAAAGGGGCAGGCGCGGCCGTGGTGAGCCAGGTGCGCGAGGTTCCCAAGTGCAAGGGCGTCACCACGTGCACAGGCCTGTCCTCGATCGACCACCCTCCCATGCCTCCGGCCCCTGCCTCAGAGATTCCGTCATGCATGCCTGCCCCTCCCCCGCCAAACCCTCGCCAGGGCCCCTCGCCCCCCCTCCCCCGCAACACCTGTGGCCCTCTCACCTGATTCGGCTTCAGGAGCTTGGCTGCCTCCCCTGGGGGTGAGATGGGAAGGGGGAAGCAAAGAGGTGCAGGCGCAGAACAGTTGCGACAGAGACCCCCAGGTGCACAGGGACGCCGCAACCCCGCCCCCCCCCCCCGCTGCCACCAGCGGACCTCGATGATGACTCACCCAGTGTGGCCGCGATGTACTGCGTCGGTACGACCATCAGCAGCACCTCGTGGCCCGTCATCACGGCAGCGAGGTCTGGCAGGCGGGGCGGCAGCGAGGTCACGGGAAGGGCACGGGCGATCGCGCGGCGGGAGGCAGCGGGGGTGCACAGGGCGCACAGGGGACACAGCGCCAGCATGCTCCTGGAGCGTGGGCCTATTCCAGCCCATACCCCTATCCAAACGCAAACCTCACCCCCGCCATCTATGTTTGGCATACCCGGGGACGGCATGCTCCCAATTCCCACCCCCGCCAACTGCGGTCGGCATATCCAGGCCCTCCGTAAACTCACACCACTCTTCCGCACTCCCATCCCACCCTCCAGCCCAGCCGCCCCGCACCCGAGCCACCCTCACCCGTCGAAGCCCGCAGCGAGGGGGGACAGGGGCAGCCGGGCAGGTGCACTGGCGATGACGGGAAGGGGAGAAGGGAAACAAGAAACGCTCCGTAGGCGGTTGTGGGTGTGTGGGCTTGCCTCCTGCGGGCTCCTCCCACCTTCCGTGGTCAAACCACGCGTTCGCAACCTCCCCCCGCCGCCGCCGCCATGTGCCTCGCCCTCGCATTGGGCCTGCCTGCCCACGCCCAGGCCTCCTGGGGCCCTTAGACCACCCGGGCCCTGTTTGCGCATGCCTGCTCTCATCAGCCGCCCCTGGCCGCTCTCTGGCGCACAGGGTGCCTCCCGCGTTCCCGTTCGAAGCCCAACGCATCCCCAGCCTCCGCACAACACTACGGTACACGCGGAAGAAACGACGTAGCCCAAAAGTAGCAGCCCAGACACCCCTTCAGCCCCTGCTGGCGCCCAGCCCCCCTGCGCCCCCACCCGTGCTCTCGTGCTGGCTGTTGATCCCCTGTTCCTGCGCCCTACCCCTCCCAAACCCCTAGCAACCCCTGGACCCCCCCTGGTTTTGCGCCCTGCCCCTCTGTCCCTCTTGACCCTTCTCTTCGCCCCCTCCCCACCCTCCCTCTTGCCCCCCCCCACCCGTGTTCTCGTGTTTCTCGTTGACCGCGTCCACCACCTCCGACCCACGGGACCACAGGGTAGTGGTGTGGCCCATGCGGGCGCAGTGGATGGCCTGGGGGGGGGCGGGGGCAGGGGGACGGGGGGAAGGGGTGAACGGGTCCGCCGGTTGGAAGGAGACGGGCACTCAAGATTGGCACTCAACGCAACTGCCCGAACCCTGCGTCGACCGGGCGCCTTCGGCTCCGCTGAGTCTATCGAGGTACGCCCCCTGCCCCTGCTGCACAAGCCAACCCGCCCACACACACACCTCCTCTGGAGCCCTCCCTCACCTTCCCGGCTCCAACCCCACCTCGTATACCGGTAACCATTGTCAACTCGCCAACCCCGACCCCTTCGCCCCTGCGGTCCTCCCACCTCGGTCTCTGAGGTCCACTTTCCGCTCCCCCATCCCATCCACTGCCGCTTCCTTGCCCCGGCTCCACCGCCCCTATCACAACCAGTCCCAAGTGCCCATCCCTGGTCCCTTTGCAGTCCTCACCAGCGCTGTGCCCCAGGCGCCCCCTCCGATGACTCCCACCTGTTTTGGCCATGGAGAGGGGGGGATCAAATGAAACTGGGCTTTGAACGCTCAAGATTGGAAGCTATGCATGGTGCATGGTGCCAAGGGGGCTCAGGGGGCTCAGGGGGGAGGGAGGGGAGAGGGGAGAGGGCGAGAAGCAGAGCCCCTCGTTGCACGGCTGCCCCCTCCGTGTCACGCACCGTCGTTCGCTCTTGGCTGAGGGAAGCGGCCGTAAGGAGCGCCATGTTGGACGGGCGTTGACGGGGACGCGGAGTAGCTTCTGGGGACGTGCTAAGACGGTGTGAGCGGTTTGCCACACGCGTGCCTCGACCGAAGGCCTGCTCGCCTGGATCACGCTCTCCTGGACCGCGCTACGCGACCGTGTGGCTCAGAAGGCTCGTGACTGCTGGCAGCGAGGGCCTATGGAGCTGGGAAAGCGCGTGCAAGCATCATCCCCGAAGTCACGCAAACTAGGGTGACCGCGGTTTTGTTCTTGGAAGGGGATGCTTCACTTGACGGCAGGCTGTGATCAGGGCTGGCAAGCGAGAGAGGCAAAACAACTGCCTTGCGCGACCATGACCGCAATGGCCAAGCGTTCGGGACGGCTGGTTTATGGCACCTACGCCGCTCGCCCGCAGTCATCGAGCGTATAGAAGTGGCTTCGTGAACACACACGCTTGCTGAACGAGCGCTGAGGTCAGTTAAGCTGTATCGGCACTCCGAGCACAACATCCCTGCTTCCGACAGCACTCCACCATGCATTTCGAGGGTAGGTTGCCCCGACAAACGCAAGGCCGCCTTGGGGAGTGGCAATTGACCGTGCTGGTGACCCCTCCCGTGCAGAAGTCGGCCAGCCGAACGTCGCCACCTCTCGCCTCGCCGTTCTGAGCAGGCAGCTCTGTGCCGGGATGGAGAGCAACTGGGCTCACGTCGAGATGGCGAGTTGGGCACCTTTGTGACGGGCGACCGTGCGCAATACGCGATTCTGTTGCTGGGCCATGAGGCCGTCGCGCTTGGCGGGAACCAGCGACGCGCACGGCACGCCCCGCAGCGCAAGCTCATCATGTAGGCGAGGCTCGCGAACGCAGTGGGCCGTCGGGAGGTGTCGGAGTCCGCGTCGGCAGTTGCATGTCGTCGCGAATGACGTGTCGGGGCGTTAGAACGGCCGGCACGCCACGTGCGACTCGGTCACGCCGGCGCAACGCCCGATTCCAGACCTCTCGGGTCGCCGCATTCAAGCCCTAGCCCTAACGGAAGCCCGCGAACCCTAGCCGCCGACGGGCGTCCCGTGCCGAGCTGCCTACGGTACCCCCACGTACCTACCCCGTCCCCTCCATCCCCTCCATCCCCTCCAACCCCCCAGCCCGCCTCCCCGCACCTGGCCCTCTCCCGTAAAACTCTAGCTGCCCCTTGCCCAGATCCGAACCGCCCTTCCCTCTGCGCGTCTTTTCCAACCGGTTCACTATCGACACACACACCCCTGCCTGGACCCCTCAAATTCTAAACCCCCCCCTGCCCCCCGCAGGCCCCGCCTGACCCCATCATCGGTGTCACCGAGGCCTGGAGGGCCGACCCCGACCCGCGCAAGCTCAACCTGGGGGTGGGCGCCTACCGCACCGAGGTGGGGGTGGGGAGGGGGAGGGAGGGAGGGAGGCTTGTGTGTGTGCATGTAGGTGTGGGGAGGGGGCGGGTTGAGAAGACAGGGGGGAAGGCAAGGGGGGCAGAGGGGGCCTACCGCACCGAGGTGGGGGCGGAAGGGGGAGGGAGGGAGAGGGAGGGGGGGGGAAGGTGGGCAGAGGGGGGCCGCCCTAATAGGGGAAGGCGAATGTGGGGTGGGTGGGAGCAGGGGCTAGGGGCCAACCGAGCCAACCGCGCTGAGGTTGGGGGGGTTGGGGAGCTGCAGGAGGGAGGAGGACGCAGCGGCGTGGGAGCGCCGCCCGTAGCAGCCCTTTACGAATCTCTGACTGCCCCTGCCTCGGCTCCCCCTCCACCCCACCCCACCCCCCCTACCCCCCCCAGGAGGGCAAGCCCCTGGTCCTGGCCTGTGTGCGCGAGGCCGAGGCTCAGCTCATGGCGGATCCCAACAGCAACCACGTGGGTGTGGGGTAGGGGGGGGGGCGAGGGGAGAGGGAGGGGAGGGAAAGGAGGAAGGAGGGGAGGGGAAAGTGGATGGAGGGGAGGGGAATGAGGATGGCGATGCAGAGCACCGGTGCGGAACCACGGGAAAGTGGAGGTGCAATGAGCGGATGAGGGGTTGGCGGCGGTAGAGCAGGCGTGGCCTTTCATGGGCCGTTCATGGTTGCAGGTGTTCAGGAGACGTACCGCACGCTGGCCAGCAGTCCGAAGTCCGGAGTCCGGCGGAGCGTCCCCAGCGCAATCTGCCTCTTGCACCCACCATCCCACCCCCCCTCCCCTGTCCCCCCCTGCAGGAGTACCTGCCCATTGCCGGTAACGCCGAGTTCTGCCGCCTGGCGCGCACCCTGGCGCTGGGGGGGGACTGCCCCGCGCTGCAGGGGGGGCGGGTGGCCACCGTGCAGGCGCTGTCGGGTGAGGGGGCCGGGGGGGGGAATGGCGGGGGGCGGAGGGGGGAAGGTGTGTGTATGGCACGCACGGGCGGGGGCGGAGAGGGGCGGGTGGCCACCGTGCAGGCGCTGTCGATTGAGGGGGCCGGGGGGGTTGAGGGGGGGCGGAGGGGGGAAGGTGTGTGTATGGCACGCACGGGCGGGGGCGGAGAGGGGCGGGTGGCCACCGTGCAGGCGCTGTCGGGTGAGGGGGCCGGGGGGGATGGTGGGGGGCGGGAGGCAGGCGCTGTTGGGTGGGGTGGGGGGTAGGGGAGGGCAGGCGCAGGGTGGCACAGGCGCGCAGTCGCGAAGGCCCTGCCTGCCTGAGGCCAGCGCCCCTCGCCATCCTCTGGTGGTGCCCGCGTCAACCCGTCTCGCCTTTTCTACGATTCCACCCACCATCCCCCCGCCCCCCCAAACCCCCACCCCAAGGCACGGGCGCCCTCCCCCCCGTCCCATACCCCCTCAACCCGCCCCCACCCCCTCCCCACCCCATGTTTGAAGGCACGGGCGCCCTCCGTGTGGGTGCCGAGTTCCTGGCCGCGCACCTGCCCTCCACTGCCCCCCGGGTGGTCTACCTGCCCTCCCCCACCTGGGGCAACCACAAGACCATCTTCGCAAAGGCCGGCTTCCAGGTGGGCGGACGGCGGCGTGCATTAGTCACGCATTAGTCATGCGGCATGAGTCACGACACCCGCCATGCGGAAGAACCTGCCCCACCCCCCCCTGCCCCCAACTTATCGCATCCTCCATACCGTACCGCCCTTTCACCACCCCAAACCCACCCACCCTGCACCCCGTGCACGTGCAAGTACGGCACCGTACGCACGACATGAGCTGCAGCACGCTGTAAACACCTCACCCCCTTTCCCCCTCCTCTCCCCCCACCAACCACCACCAATCCCCACCAACCACCAACCACCACCCAACCACCACCCAGGTCCGCGAGTACCGCTACTACCACCCCCCTACCACGACCCCCGACCCCTAGCAGTCACGTGGGCACGCGCTGCTTCCCCTTGCCCTACCTCATCCCTTTTTGCCCCTTCCACCCTTCCACCCCCAAGGTCCGCGAGTACCGCTACTTCGACGCCGCCACCCGCGGCCTGGCCTTCGACGGCATGTGCGCCGACCTGGCCTCGGCCCCCCGGGGTGCGGTGCTGCTGCTGCACGCCTGCGCGCACAACCCGACGGGCGTGGACCCCAGGTGCGGGGGGAGGAGGGTGGGGGTGCACAGGGGGGAATAGGGGGAGAGAGGGGGGCAGGAGTGGGGCTTGGGGGTGGCCAGAGGGCGTGGGGGCGCTGCCTTATGAGATGCGGCGCAGGAGCCGGCGCGCTGAGGCATGGCACTGCTCGCCCCGGCAGGTGGCACGGCAGGCCCGCCCCTCTCCTGTTTCCTCCGCCTGCCTGCAAGCGCTTTGTTGCTGACGCCACGCGCTGCCGCCGCCCCCCCCCACCTCCCCCCCCCCCCAGCCCCCAGCAGTGGGCCCGCATCCTGGCTCTGGCGCAAGAGAAGGCGCTGCTGCCCTTCTTCGACTCGGCGTACCAGGTGTGGGGAGGGGGAGGCGCGTAAGGAGCTGGAGTGTAAAGGGGGCTGACACCGCCGACGCCCCTCCCCCTTACCCCCTCGCCACCGTGCGTGTCAAAACACACACCCCTGCCCCCCACTCCCCACCCTCCCTCGCCCCCCCAGGGCTTCGCCAGCGGCGACCTGGACGCCGACGCCGCCTCCCTGCGCCTGTTCGTGCGCTCGGGGCTGGAGCTGGTGCTGGCGCAGTCGTTCGCAAAGAACATGGGGCTGTACGGGGAGCGGGCGGGGGCGCTGAGCGTGGTGTGCAAGTGAGTTTGGGATTGGGGGGTGGGGAAGGATGGGGGGCGAGAGGGGGGACGATGGGGGGCGGGTTGGTTTCTCAGAGGGGGAGGGGATGGAGGGCTGGCAAGAGGGGGGTGTAGGGTGGTGGCGGCCGGGATGCGAGCCGCACGCGAACCTGGGTCAAACAACGGTTACGTTGGCCGAACCAGAGCGCGCCCTTGACTCCAGCTTGCCCTGTGCTCACCTGCCCTTTCACCCCCCCCCCCCTCCCCCCGCCCTAACCTAGGTGTAAGGACACTGCGGGCCGCGTGGAGTCGCAGCTCAAGATGGTGATCCGGCCCATGTACTCGAACCCCCCCATGCACGGAGCGGCCATTGCGGCCAAGGTCCTGGGGGACGCCCGGCTGAGGGAGATGTGGAGGGTGAGGGGGCGTGGGGGTGGGGGGAAGAGGGGGTGGGGAGAGATGGCCTGGATAGGATGGTGGGCGGACGGGGAGAGGAGAGGGGGGATGGTGGCAGCTGGCAGGTGACGGAGGGGGATGCCGCGGGTTGTTGAAGCCACCCCCTTCCAACCTGACCCCTTCCCCCCCCCCCCTCCGCCTCCCCCCCCTGTCAGGTGGAGCTCAAGGGCATGGCCGAGCGCATCATCTCGATGCGGCGGGCGCTGTACGACGCACTGTACGAGCGGAACGTGCCGGGCGACTGGTGAGCCGCACGGGCAGAGAGTGGGCTGACAGGGTTAGTGACCATTCAAATCCAATCAAGTGAAGCATCGTCTGTGCCACTTCGTGATCTGGGATCTTCAAACCAGCTTGGAGCCTGGACAGCCAGGCCTCTCAGCAACTGAGCAACATCCCACACATCCCCCAACCCACCCCCACCCCAACCCAACCTCAACCCCAACCCCACCCCAGCCGACCCCAACCCACACCCAACCTACCCCCAACCCAACCCCAACCCCGACCCCAACCCCAACCCCAGGTCGTTCGTGCTCAAGCAGATCGGCATGTTCTCGTACACGGGTCTCTCGCGGGTGCAGTGCCAGAAGCTGGTGAGGCGGGGGGGGGCGGTGAAGAGGGGAGCCTGCGGGTGTTTTGGTGCTGGGTGTGCACAGGGGCGGGGTGTGGCGGGTGCAGTGCCAGAAGCTGGTGAGGCACCCCCTTTGGGGGGGGGAGGAGGGGGTAGGGTAGCCTCCATGTGCGGGCTGCCAGTCTACACGGCTTATTGGTCGGGGTGAGGGGGGGCGGGGAGTTGAAGGCAGCTGCCTAACTCGCTTGGACGCGGAGAGTGCACGTTTCTCCCAACCCCAAAACCCACCACCCTCGATCCCTTGAAACCCACCTTAAACCCTCCCCCACGCACCCCTCTCCTCCCCCACCCCTATCCACCCCCTGTCAGGTCAACAAGTGGCACATCCACCTCACCCTGGACGGCCGAATCTCCATGGCCGGCCTGTCGGCCCAGAAGGCGCCGTACCTGGCCGACGCCATCGCTGACGTGGTCGCCAACCCGCAGTAGTGCCGTACGTACGGCGTGCGGTACGGCAGTACGGCATTGCAGCCGTACGGCCCACTCGCGTCAGGCGATGTGCGCGGTTGGGTTTGGGTAGCGAAGGATCGGGGTGAGGCGGGCGTGGCTGGAGGGGTGGCGGGCACCTCGGGAGGGAGGACGGGGCGGAGTGGCAATCGTCCCAAGTTTGGCCATGGCGAGGCGGGGAGAACGTTGATGGCAGGGGACGAAGACACGGTTGGCCAGGGGGCGTTTCTGGGACGCGTGCTAAGAGCCCGGCTTGCACTGCGTGCCGAGACAGAGACATAGAGCGGGCATTGGCGGGATTTCTTGCGGGCACGGCGTCGGTACATGGTCGCGGATCGGCAATTGGTGTTGATGCAGAAATGAGACTGCGCACATTTGGGGCTTGAGCGTACGGGTATCCTGCCTGTACGGCATCACAGCGGGCAGGCAGACGGTGGGATGTGGAGGCCTGGAGGGGCAGGGTCCTGCCGGGGTCCTGCTGGTCTTTTGACGCAAGGTGGTATCTGTCTTCAGGGGCCGAGGCGGTGCGTAGGCCGTCGAGCGGCGCACTTGGTGTTCTGGTTGACCTAGGGTCGCAGCAGGATCGCAGTACTTGCAGGAAACCGGATGGGTCGGTGGGCGCCGGTCCCGCAAGAGTGCCAGCCAGCATGCTAGCTGTGCGCCAGCTCGTTCCCGGCGGAGAAGGTCTCGGCGGGCAGACTGCGTGGGACGACCGAGAGGGGTGTTCAGCATGGCAGCCGCACACGCTGAGGGTCGGGTATCCAGCTTGCACCAGGCGGAGAGCATGTTCGTCCAGAAGGATTGGGCGGGGGTGGATGGGGGTGGGGTCCCACCGCAGCCATCACGCTGCGCATATTCCTCCTTATCTTCCCCTTTGGTGTGGCCCCACCGATGGTTGGTGAATTAGCTGCGTGCCTGGGCGCCCCGACCCCCATCCGCCTGTGTTACCTCCGCTTTGCAGGTGAGCTTGCGCCACGTTCTGGGACCAGCGGACGCCTGTACGCACACGCTGGGGGCCTCGGCACAAAGTTGGCATAGGAAAGATAAATGGCGTGTCCGAACGCGTTGCGTGGTGCGGCCGAGAGGATCGCCCGTGCGGCTGCTTGCTCCTGCCTGTTGCTTGGCCTCTCCCTCTTTCTGTTGCGTTGCGCACAGCTAGTTGCGTTCAGCTGCATCCCCCCTCATCGTCGTCCGGACTACGCTGCACAGCCCTTGCCAGCACAGAAACCCCCATCCGCCTGTGTGATCTCTCTCTCCGCGCTGAGTACGTAGCCGGCCAAGCCGACGCGGCAGCAGTCTTGCAGCAGAAATCTGTGCGCTCAAGGGATATTTGCGGCCTCATAACAAGGACTACATGCCGCCATGCGCAATGGCTGGCCCCTCCCACCCGCCCTGCCCTACTGTACACCACATGGGGAGGCCCCGAGACGCTCAAGACCCCATCCTCTCCCTCGCGTCCCCTACACTGGAAGCGGTTTCCTGCACACGCAACCCGCACGCATAAAGCTACATCTAAGGGCTCGCTGACCGAGCGCCCAAGCGGCGTTCCAGCCGTCTACAGCGGAGCCCGTGGCTGCACCCCAGAGCCAACTTCACCCTTCCAACCAGCGCCCTACGTCTTACCCCAGGCCCGGCCGTGACCTCCCGGAGCCCCTTATTCCGACTCAGTAGAACAGAACAGAAGCCCGCGGGCGTTCAGACGGAAGCCAAACACTGCGAAGGAGGTGCACCGTGCCATCGCATCGAGGCACCTACAGCCACAGGCGCCTTTGCCCCACCGCCTCAAGTCGGCGGCGAGAGGTTTGGACTTAACAGGATCAACGCCAAATCAGACGAACGTGCGTTTCCCGATGCCGGGTAAAAGCCTGCTGCGCATATTCTCTTCGAACCGCTAGCTGCCACGCCACCCCAATCAAAGCTGCCCGGCCGCGACTCGCATCGTTCAGGGGTCACGGAAACGCGATCTCCAATTCGGTACCTCCCCATGCAAGCACGCATGCCCGGCGAAGTCCCAGCTCCGCCCCATCCCCTGCGCGCAAGCTAATGCGCCGTCACGGCCAAGACTGGCCTACGCCCAGTCAAGATGGCGACCACCGGTCAACCCCAGATTGCAGTCCTCGTTCCAAGTAAATCGTGACCGTCGCCGCCGCCCCGCCCTTGCGGCTCGGGGGGCCGTGCGGCAGAGAGGCCATGCCTGTGACTCACGCCCGCGTAACGACAGACGCGGAAAGCGCGCCCTTGCTAAGACGCCGCTGCCTCGACCACCCGTGAAGAGCGGACGAAGGCAAATAGGCAGCGGGCGCCAGCATGCAGAGCAAAGCGCACCAAGCCTACGCTACTAAGTACGTACAGTTAGCTACGTTTTGACTGTTGCTATGCGCAGCCCACGCACCGCAAGCGAGAAATTTGTCAAGCCCAGTCAGCCCCAAATCGGCTAGCTGCGTGACGCCCCCCCCATCCCCCAAAAATGCTCGCGCAGAACGCAAAGCGGGACCCCGCGAGCCCTCCCACGCCGCCACGCCCATAACCCTTCCTTCTTCTCGGCTTGACGCAGTCCAACAGTTCTTCTTGGGACGGCGCAGACATGTGAAATCCATGCCCGCGCCTCCCATCCCATCCCATCCCAGTGCCCCATGCCTGCACAGGCGCCGGCGGCTACGTACAGCACGGACCCGGACATACACGAGCCCTGCGCGCCATCCCTTATGCGCACTTGGCGACCCCGAGCGCAAAGCGCACCGACAGGCCGTGCCCGTGCGCGTGCCCGTTGCCGTCGTGCCCGTTGCCGTGGCCATGCCCGTGCGCGTGCGGCGTCGTGCCCGTCGAGCCCTCCGCCACAGCCGCGGCCGCAGCGCGCCCGCTGCCGCCGCTCGCCACCGACCCAGATCCCGTCCCGGCCGAGGCCCCGGCCCCAGCCCCGTTTCCAGCAGGGCGGGCGTAAGCCGGGTCGGGCGTGAGCGTGTCCAGGCCGGTCTCGAAGGAGGAGCCGGAGCGAACCAGGCCCTCCCGGCCGCAACGCACGCTGCCCTCGTGGTGGCCGCCGCTGATGGCGCTTCGCTGAACCACGTCCGCCTCCGGGTCAGGCCCCGGCTCCGCGCCGCCGGCCCCGCCGCCCGTGCACGCCCCCGACGGTGCCCGCTCCATGACGGTCCACAGCCGCTGCCCGCCCGGCGACGCCGGCGGCGGCCCGTTCGCCGCCGCGCCGCTGCTGGAACCCGCCCCCGACCCAGATGCCATGACACCACCAACCGCCGCCCCAGCCGGACTGGCGCTGCCACTGCCACTGCCACCCGCGCCCGCGCTCGGTCCCGCACCAGCGCCAGCGCCGGACGCAGCAGCGCTGGCCGCAGAGGCCGAGGCGGGGGCGCCCGAGGGTGATGAGGAGGCCGCGTCGAGGTTGGCCGGCAGCACGCCCGAGGGCGCGGGCATGGGCAGGTCGGCGGGGCGCGACCGCGTGCGGCGGCGCTCCGCGGGGACGTAGGGCGCCTTCATGCGGCCTTCGCGCAGCGCCGCCCAGTCGAAGGCCGCGAACCAGGGGTGGCGCATGACCGCCTGCGCCGACTGCGGCCGGTTGTGGGGCTTGGCGGCCAGCATGCGGTTGAGCAGGTCCTGAGGTGGGGGGAGGGAGGAAAGGGGAGGGGCTGCGGTCAGCGGGATAGCCGCCGAGGCAAGCCGCGCGTGTCCCGTCTGTCAGGCTTGTTGTCCAGTGCGCCTCGGCCCCCATGGTCCCCCCCTCGCTGCCGGTCCCCTTCGCCCGCCCCTTGCTACCCCTGCCTGGCCCCCACCCCAGCCCCCGCCCGGCCCCGCCGCACCTGCAGCGCGTTGCTGAAGCGCGGGTGCGTGGGCGGCCTCCAGCCCTTCTTGAGGATCTCCTCGGGGTGGTCCGTGACCACGGTGCCGGTCATCATCTGGTACAGCGTGGCGCCCGCGGACCAGATGTCGGCCGGGATGCCGTACCTGGGTGGGGGGGCACGTGGATGGGGACCAGGTGGGGTCAGCCACCGTCGAGCAAGGACAGCCACCGTCGGCACCTCTCTTTAGATACCGCCATGGACGGCAGCGCTCGAGGCCGGCGCCAGGGCACCCACCCTGTTCCATGCATGCTCCCTTGCGCTGCCGCGCCCCCTGCCCGGCCTCACCCCCCGGCCTCACCCCATGCGCGTCTTGGAGCTGCCGTACGCAAACACCTCGGGCGCGATGTAGCCCGTGGTGCCGCAGCAGCCCACGGCCTGGCCGCCCGAGTCGAGCGCCACCGTGAAGCCCAGGTCCGCCAGCTTGGCGGTGCCGTCCGACGTCAGCAGCAGGTTGCTGGGCTTGATCTGGGGCGCGGATGGGTGCGGGTGGGGAAGGGTGGGCGGGGGCATGTGGGTCGGCGAGACGTGGCGAGCTGAGCGTTCCTGGCGATGCCCGAGCGTGGGACTGATTGAATAAGGGCCAGCTGCCAGCACGGCTGACCCCAAACCACGCGCACTTTCGCTCCACCCCTGCCCCCCTAAACCCCCGTGCGTCCTCCCGGGCTCACGTCTCTGTGCAGCAGGCCGTTGTCGTGCAGGAACTCGAGGGCCAGCAGCAGGCAGCCCGTGTAGTAGCGCGCCGAGGCCTCGCCCATGAGCAGCCGCTGCTCGTTGGCGCCGCGCCGGTCCTTGAGCGACTGCGGGCACGGAGGAAAGGAGGTGGGGGAGGGGGGCGTGAGGATGAGGTTTATGCACGGCCCCCCACCTCTCCCCGAGTAGCGGCCAGCCCGCATCCTTCACGACCGTCCAAGACCACCGCCCGAACAAGCCTGCAATTGATACCTCGCCCCCAGCATGCCGCCCCCCTGCCTCGCGCCGCATCCTGCACCTGCTGTCCTACCCCAAACTCCCCAGCCCCTGCCCACACCACCGCCCAACCACACCCCCACGCCGCCTCAACCCCAGCCTCACCCCCAGCATGCCGCCCAGGTCGCCGCCCTCGGCCCACTCCATGACGTACGAGCAGTGCTCCTCGCCGTCCTCCACGAACCCAAACAGCCGCACGATGAACGGGCAGCGCTGGCAGCGGTGCAGCTGCATCAGCTCGCGCTCCTGGTTCCAGCCCAGCGGCACGCGCTTCACTGCCACAATGAGCTGGGGATCGTTGCCGAGGGAGGGCTGGGGGGTCAAGGAAGAGCGCCGGTCCGATTCGGAGAGCGCGGAGGATTCCGAGGTGGCGGCGAAGGGGCCCTGGCCAGGCCCTTGCCCGGGGTCGTCGGCGCCGGAGCCGGCGCGCGAGGGCCCCGCCCCCACGTCGCCGCTGCTGCTGCTGGCCCCGGCGGCGCCACCGGAGAACTGCTCGTCCTCGCCGATCGCAAATGCGCTGACGGAGCTGGCGGTGCGGTGGTGGCCGTGGCGGGCCGAGGCGTGGCCGGAGGAGCCGCGGAGAAAGCTGCCGGCGGCGGCGGCGCCGCTGGGGCTGGCGCCAGAGGCTGCCGCGGACTGTGAATCGCGTTCGCTCGGCGCCGTGTCGGCACTGGAGTCCGCTGGGCCCGAGTCCTCCCGCCCGAGACCCTGCAGCTGCTCTGAGTCGTGTGGCTGCAGACCCAGGACCACGCCCGTGCCGACCCCGTCATGGGAGGTGCCGCAGCGGCGGGCGGGCGGCGGGGAGCCGGCGCGGCCGCGCATGGGCGGCCCGCCGGTGGGCAGCGGGCTGCTGACGGCGCTGAAGGCCTGGCGCGTGCCGGGCTGCGGGTCCGAGCCCGAGACCGAGGCGGAGCCCCCCCGGTTCATGTAGGGGCTGGAGGCGGAGGCCGGGATGCGGCACAGGTTGACTGAGCCGTACGCGCCCTCGCCCAGGGCGACCAGGGGCTTGATGTCCGACTGCTCGAGCCGGTCAAAGCGCTCCTGGTCCTGCGGGGAGGCAATGAGAGGCGGGGAGGCAATGAGAGGCGGGGAGGCAATGAGAGGAACGGCCGTATGAGAAAGCAGTGGGTAGGGTTTTGGGAGCCCTGGGGTGGAGCTAGGACAGCGAGGCTGGCCGCCGCGAAGGGCCATGTGGGTCGGGGGTAATGTGGGTTGGCCAAGGCGGGGCTGAGAATGGTACGAGATAATCTCGTGCTGTCAGGCGCTGGCACCCAACCAGGCCATGCTCGCGAGACTGCCGGGGGTTGAAGGCGGGGGGCAAGGTGGAGGCCCCTGCAGGACAGGGTCCTGCATCTCGCTTTGTCCTCCCGCATATGGCTCCAATGTGTGGGTGACTGCCTTGTGCGAATTTCCAGGGGGCTCGCAGGGGGCGCTTGCGCGCGCGGGGCACGCACCTGGGGCGTCGCGGGTCGCCATTGCTTGTGGGACCAGTCCTCCACAAGGAACTTGACCGCCTCCAAGTCCGTCAGCGCGCTCCGAGTGCGCTCTGGAGGTGAACGGGCAGACACAGCGGCAGTCAGCGCCATAGCCGAGCTCCCACCGCCAGCCATCAAGCTGCGCATATTCCTGCCGACTTTAACACCACAAAGGCTGCGAGCACGCCCCCGCTTCAAGACCCCTGTTCCAGGTAACCGCAAGGGTTGGTCGGCGCGAGTCCTGCAAGCGCGTGGCGGACTTCACCACCCACAACGTGCGCTTGGCCTCGCGCCCGACCCCAGCCCCCAGCCGGCAGCCATCGCCTATTGATAGGCGCTGGCTAGCACTAAGCTCCAGGAGTGTCGGCGGCCACGTAGGCGCGCTGGCGTCACTTGCCTACCCCCCCACCCCATGTAAGGACGCTTACCCATAACCGGCTCCATGGCCGGCGCCCCGGTGCCATCGAGGCTACAAGCAGAAGGCGGGGGGCTACCACGCGATTTCTTTGGGCTACTTTGGACTGAAGACCTCGACTGACGAGACAGCCTGCCGCGCCAGCTCTTGCTGGCAAAGAAGCTAGCTCCGTGCAGGGTGTCGTTTGGCGTCGTGGTGCCGGACGTGCTCTCTAAATTGTCCTCGCCCCGGACCATTCCCCTCAGGCTGTTACCGCTGATGCATTTAGTTAGGAAAGACATTCTTGTATTGTGTGTCGTGCCTCCCCAAAGCGGGGAGGCGAGGGCTTAGCTGCTCCAAAACATGCTCTGTAGGCGGAAGCGCAGTCGCGAGCAACCGCGTGTTCGCAGAGACCGGTTTGAGCGTCTACAGATGGTCGTATTGGCACGGGGCTGTGTGTGGTCTTGCTGGAGTATGGATGTGGGGCCGGGGCCGGCCGAAGCCCCGGCATGGTCCGGCCGTGTCGGGCATGCATGATGGAAGTCACCCGCAAGTGCCGGCCAAAGCCACTCATCGCACCTCCCCTGACGTCTGCAGCATTCTTATATCGCTACTTATAGTCCTGCAAGCGGCGGACCGTGGAGCCTGATGCGGAAGCGACGGGACCATTCACGCCGACTCACGGTAAGTCGCACCTCGGCGCTTGGCTGACCGCATCCGCCAACCCCGAAAGGTTGGACTCGTGCGGTTGGGCCCTTGGCGTCGCCAAGACCTCGCAGCATAAGCGGCATAAGTCGGTTTTGCCTCGGCGCTGGTGCCAACCGGGGCCAACCGTGCTGAACGTGAACCCGTGTTAAGGGCCTCCGTCATGTCACGAACACCCCACCCCAGAGGACATCGCGGTTACGCATATCACAGGCCGGGGGGAAGCAATCGTTGACGGAGGTGTCACGCTGAACTTGCGGACGCGGCAGCAGTTGATAGATACGGACAGACCGTGACAGACGCATGACAAAGAAGCCCGTCCACGAGTTGTCTCACCGCACGAACCGTTCGTGGAACAGTCCGCATCCCTAGACTTGAGGCGGCCCAGATGCCGCCTTCCCGCCATACGAACGCTTCTAGCATATCCCTGCTGGCCCCCATTCCGCACCCCCTTCGATGCGAGGAGGCCCAGCCCATCCCCGTTCTACTTACCCCACCCCATCAGCCTGCGTAACCAACATAGCCACCCCATCAGCCTGCGTAACCCCAACATCACCCCTCCCCTGCCGTGTACTTAGACGACCCCACCCCCATCAGCCTGTATAACCTCTCTCGCGCTTCCTCTCTTCCTCACCCCTGCGCATTACACTGACCGCTGTCCTGACACCCCCCTTCCTCGGGTGCCACATTTTACCCAGCAGGGACCCGTTGCCCCAAAGTCTCTTTGGCTCGAAGGTACCGGCATTTGCTATCCCGGACCTGGACGTCCTGGCGATGGACTGCTCCACCGCATCAACCTCCTGCCCTGTCCACGCTCCACGGCCCTCTCCTCTCCTCTCCTGTTCGTGAGGACCTGCCGCTACCAACGACTGTGCCCGACACGCACTGAGGCAGGTGTGGCATGGCGACAAGGCGCAAGAGAGCGGGTTAGCTAGAAGCGACCAAGGTGGCGGGGCGCGGGGGGGGGGGGTGCCACGCGGGGCGGGAAGGTACTACCTAGTAGGCCCAGCCCCCGCGTAGCACACAACACCCAAGCAGCAAGGCTGTTAGCTATGACCAGGTTGACCTCACCAGGGACCAAACCCCTGAAACACACGGAGCGGTACGTGCGAACGCTGAAGACGGGGAGTGTGGCTGAGGACGGCTATGGTAGGATTGCCGGCTTGCTGAGTTGCTGTCAGGAACTGCCATCGGAGCTAGGCACGAACAGCACGTTCCAGTGCCGCTTGGAGAGGCCCCCAGCCGTTAAGCGTTCTCCCATGCGCTAGGGTCACCATGTGCGAGCGCTCACCTGCAGGCGGAGGAGACTCCGGGGTGGGGGGCTGGCAGGGGCGCGGGGGTTCTGGGGAAGGGGTCCAGGGGCCAGGAGGCCCCGTGTTGGGAAAGCGCGCAAGGGCGAGAGGGTCCGCCTGGGTTGACTCCTGAGGGGCCTCTCAAACCATCTAGCTGATCTACGACCGGGTGTTTGGGGCTGCAGTCCCCGCAAAGGGTAAGGTCGTGGGGTGATGGGATTCGTTAATCGGCACGTACGAATGGCACGATCTGCGCGCGCATGCCCCCACCCCCCACCCCCATCAGCCTGTATGATCTCTCGCTCTCTCGCATGCGCTCCATCGGTGGGTGCCCTTCCACGGTACCACCCCTCCATGGTTTCCAGTTGTATAAAACCCGCGGGCAAAGATGGATCGGTATTGGGCCAGCAGGGAGGCACTCGCTCAAGCACCTCAAGCTAGTATTGGGATTAGGGGCCGAGGGGGCCGGGGCCGGGGGGGCGGAGGGGGCAAGGGAAATCTAAGGGGAACGAAACCCTGACCCCGCCAGGACCGTTGACCGAAGCAAAGTTACCTCGACCGTGTTGGTTGCTAAGGTCTAGCCTGCGGCTGCAGCAAGGAACTGCGGCCAGACCGCAGCACGCACACAGCGGGCATTGCCGACATGCCGTCGGGAGGTCGGCCGAGGTCCCGCCCTGAAGCTCGCAGTGCGTGGCGACAGTGCGTGCCACTCCCTCAGTTGCGAGATGCGTCCTTGTGGGAATTCTCGCTGGGAGGCCGACAGCTCGCACGTAGCGTGGCGGGAAACCCGTCCGGGACACCGGCGTTGCCGCCTCGTTTCTAAGGCCACCGGTGCCTCAACCCAATGCAACAATACTTTGAAATCCGCGTCACTTGGGCTGCGTCGGCCACAAGGTCTTACCTGCGGCTCAGCAACCGCGGCACACCGGCCGTGCCGACATGCGCCGCGATGTCTCGAAACCCCGCGCGGTGAATTCAGGAATAGGGCACTTGGCCACATCAAGTTGGGCGATGCAGTGCGTGTGGGAACTCTCTGTGCGAGCTCGACGGCTCGGGCGTGGCTGAGTGGCCGGCACCGGAGGTGGGCCACACGTCCCGAGCCCTTTTCCTTCGTAACGGTTCCGAGGGGACGACGACACTTCAATGCTTGATTGAGTTGCGTTACATATGCAGCCCAGGTATAGAGGGAGGGATACCTGGCGTCGGGGGGAAAGTGCGCAGGCCGTGTGAAATTTGTTGTGGACGGCCCCCTCCAAATATAAACGGCCCCCTCCGAACAGTGCGGCACCCCTAGCGGCAAACACACTGACCGTGCGTGTGTGCCCTGCCTTCCTCCCGCTTCCCCTCTTCACCGGACCGTCCGCCGCCCTTACTGCCCGTCCCTGCCTCCCCATCTACCCTTTGCAAGAGACTGCCTGGGCTATGGGCTCACTGCTGCTCCCGGCCTGCGCACTGCACTCACTCAGCCAGCATGCAGCGCCAGCGGCACATGTGGTAAGGGATTCCGGAAAGGATGGCTGGGCGGGCTACACGGTTCGCCAAAAACACAGGACGGAGGTAAGTTGACAAGACGCGCGCAAGTAACCCTCCAGCATGCCTCCACCCCATGCACACGCCTCGCTTCGTAGATGTCTTCTACCCCATGCACACCTGCCCCCATGCATGCGCGCCATCCTGCGTCCTGCTCCAAACAAGCCCATGCGTTGTGCCCACCCTGGCGCCTCGCCACGGCTCCCTAGCTCACGCCCTCAGCACCCGGAGGCCCCCTGATCTGCACGGCCTGTTTGTGCCGCAGCGAATCCTCTAGGCGCCTCCGGCTCGACCCCGGTAAGTTGCAATTGCTTTGGGCCCTGGCTTGGCCTTTACGAGAAGTAGTGCGTGCGACCGGACAGCCTGCCGGTACGCAGGGACGTTGGGGAGCAGGAGGGCCCTCCTGTGTGGCAGCTCGGGTGGTGGGAGGGCCTCCCCGCGCTCGTTTCGACCCCTTGACGTGCCGAAGATGAAGCGGTTCTTGGGCCACCACGGACTCTTCTCGCTGTCGTTAGTTCGCAATGAACGTGGCCAAGAGCCGGTGCGTGGCGTTGTGCGTGCCACGCCGGGGCCGAGGTGGAGGCAGGGGCCGGAAACCGAGACTCCGGCGGCCCAAACACGTGTGTTTCCCTGCGTGCTGTGTTTCCCTTCAAACGCCGGCTGTTCGACGCCGCCGTTGCCGCCCCGTTTCTACAAGGGACAGGTGCCTGAACCCAGTGATGCTAGTTAGTGATACTCGAGCTGTTGCGGCTTCGTTGGCTGCAAGGTCTGACCTGCGGCTCAGCAACCGCGGCACACCGCGGCGTGCCGACACGCGCCGGGATGTCTCTAGACCCCGTATTGGAACTTGGGACAACGCGTTTGTCCACATGAATTATGGCACGCAGTGCGTGTGGGAACTCTCGGTACGAGCTCGACAGCTCGCGCGTTTGTGGCTGAGTGGCCGGCACAGGCGGAGGACCACAGGCCCCGACGCGCTTTATGTTCGTAAGGTTTGAAACGCGTTTCCGAGAGGACAGCTACACTCTCAGGGCTGGCACGTCTTGCGTTGCTGATGCAGCTGAGATAACAAGGGGCGTGCCGCGGGAAAAGTGCACGCGGCGGCCGGGTTTGTTGCGGACGTGAAATCCACGTCGCCTGGTACGGCGCCTGCGTTTCTGCCCGACTGGAAACGCGTCGTGCCGCTCAGAGACGCGATTGTATATAAGCCGGGTCTATCCTAAGAGACTTGTGTCTTACATCCAAAGCCGGACCGTGGTTACACACCGTAACGACATTTGTGAACATTGCCACAAGCCGGAGTTTGTGTTTGCCACGTTTCCCTAGACCTTTCGCTCGCGTGACACTACCTACGGCTGCCATGGCCGACAGGGCCCGGTCTCGTCGCCGAGCGGCAAGCTTGGCGGCAGCTGTCGCAGCGCTTGCCATCGCCGTTGCGATTCTTCTGCTGCCTGAGACTCCGGGGTGTCCTTTCCACCTGCCCGGGGCTTCTGCACAACTCATCACGTCTCTGCTTAGTGGCATAGGCGCCACGACCGCGGCGGCTCTCGGCCTGGTCGGGGGCACGGTAAGTTGCGCGGCTTTGCGCGGCCGGCGCGGCGACGTGGCCCCTATCATACACGCTCCGTGCTATCCAACACTCCTCTTCACCCCACCGTTCTCTTCTCCATCTCTCCTTAACCGTGTCTCGGTGTGCACCGCCCGTCCCTTTCCGAAACCCGCCAGGTCACGACTGTGACAGGCGTGGTCGTCGACGTCACCGCCTACCTGTCCAACACCACACAGTGCTCGGGCCGACTGTGCATCGACGTTCAGGCGTATGCCAACTCGCACCCGACCCTCCCGGTGGTGGAACTAAACGCCCGAGTGCTGCTGTGGTCGCCCAAGGTGTCGACGGTCAAGGCCGGACAGGAGTACAACCCGCGCGACAAGGACTGGGCTTCGGTGAGCAGCAGTGCCTGCTTGGCCGCGTGCCGGTATGGTTGCAAGCGGCACTGTTCTGGCAGCCAACACCTCACACACGGCCCATGGCTTCCCTGCCGCGGCGGCCCGCCTCTCACGCACCCACTTGCCCCCTCAGCTCAACGCCCCTGCCCCCCGCCCTGCCCCCCTGCCCCCCCCACCCGCTACCTGCCCCCCTGCCCCCCTTGCCTCTAGGTCGTGTCCGTGTGCCGCGCCCTGTTCCAGTACGAGAAGCGCTTCGCCTCCTTCTTCATACGCTCCTCCTTCCACGACTCCATGGCGGTTGACGTGACGCAGGTGCGTGGGCCCCACGTGGGCCCGACGTGGCCCCACGCGGGCCCGGCCCGGCCCGGGCCCCGCTGCCTGCGCTGCCACCGGACTGAGCAGCCTCCTGGCCCCTCGCCCACGCGAACCGGGTTGGCTGGCCAGCTCGGTTGTACAGAGCCCTTTGGTAACCACCCCTGCATGTGCTAGCACTGCGGGCCCTCGCTCAGGTTCAAGCCCAAACCGTGGAATGCCCCATCCCCCCGCAACCCCGCAGTGCCCCGGCCCGTACTGCGGTGGAGCGGACGCATCGCTGTTCCTCACCCTCGACGAGCTGTCCCGCCCTGAGAAGTGAGTGGTCGAGTGGGGGCAGGCCTCTAAGGGGTTCCGACCCCCGGTGCAAAGTCTGCACCCGACCTCCGCGTGCTCCCCAACTCATCCTACCCCCGCCCTCCCTCCACCGCCCTCCTGCAGCGCCGACGACAACTTTGCGCTCATCACGGCGCGTGCCGCCAAGAAGATCGCCTCCTTCTTCGACATCAGCGTGGCGGACACGGTCGCGGTGAGGAGGGGTGCCGTACCGCATGACTTAAGCCCGTTGGTACGGCACCTACCGGCAGCTGAACGGCCGTCGCGTCCCTGCGCGTCGGACCCCGCGCCCCGCACCACCCCACCACACACACCACACACCCGGCCCCCGCTTACCTTCCCTGTTGTGCCCCGACCCGCGCGCAGGTGTGTGCTGCCGTGGCACCCGAGGTCCTCAGCGGCGGCCGCATGAAGATCCTGGACGGCTCCAACACCCTGCGCGTAGGCCGCCTTGACTCCACCAAGCCCGCGCCCCCCAACCAGCTGCCCTCGGCCTCCGCCAACGCCGCCTCCTTCCTGTCCTTTTGGACCGCCCGCGGCTTCACGCCCCGCGAGGCGGCGGCGCTCATGGGCAGCCACGCCCTGGTCGACTCCCAGGTGCGTGGGTTGCATGCGGCGTGTGGCGTGTGCTGTGCGGGGAACTGATGGAGGTGCGCTGTGTGCTGTGTGCTGTGCACTGCTCCTGCCGCGCCGGCCCTGGCCGACGCTCGGGTGCGCGCGTCGCTTCCACAGCGCGCCGTGGGCCGTGGTCTGGGGTCTTTTAAAGAGGCTTGTCTGCGTCTTGGGGGGTGGCGCAGGCACCCACTTGCTTGCCGCCGCCGCCGCCTCAGCTGCTGCGTGCCTCACCCCTGCCTGACCTGCTGGCCACTGCTGCGCCCCGCCGACCCTCCACCCCAACCCACGCAGGGCTGCTTCATGGGCCCCAACCGAACCAACTACTGCGACCCAACCACCTCCAACTGCGCCAACGTGCGCATGTTCAGGTGCGAGCGAGGCCTCCCGGTACCCCCTCCTTGCCCTCCCACGGCCTCCTTGCTACATACCGTACCCTAGCCGCCCCTCTGCCCCTGTCTCCTGCCCCTGGCCGCCTCCCCTTCTCACCCCCCTCCCAACCCCCTGCCTTTCCTTCCCCGCACCGCAGGTGGGAGAACCACTACTACAGGGACATATGCTCCCCCACGCTCAAGGTCAGGGCGGCGGGCCCCGGTGAGATCCCCATGGCCGAGACCCCCATGCGGGGAATGTCGTCCCCAGAGTTCGACGCAGAGGCCAAGCTGGAGACGTGCAAGGTGCGCGATCGGGCAAGGGAAGACGAACCGGCGCGGCGCAAGCAAGGGGAGACGAACCGACGCGGGGCAAGGGACTGGAGGTCTGCCGACTCAAACCCTAACGGTTGCTGGGCGGGTGTGGCGGGGAGGCATGCCCTGGCGCTTGAGTCCGGTGTGTTCCGCCTATCGTTCGCGCCTTCTTCCCGCCCGCAGTTCTCCAGCGCCGCGGGTCGGGCCGCTGCCATGAACATGATCAAGTGGCAGCAGGTGCGTGGGTTGGCTCCCACCGGTAGATATTTTCCCACCGGTAGATAGTTCGTGTCGGTTCCCACCGTAGCCCAAGACCGCTTGGTGTCGGCCGTGGCCCCCGCGCCCGCCCCGCTGATGCCACCACGCGCCCCCGGCGGACCCACTCCCACCCCCCCACAGGCAGGCCAGATGGCCGAGCCCGCTGCTGCCCCCGAGGCGGTGGATGTGACGTGGAGCAACGCCGACTGCCGCAAGGCCGCCGCCGCCGCCGGCCTGCCCGCCACCTCGGTCAGCTGCCCCCACTCCTCCTTCTGGTGGTACACCCCCAACGATGCCTACACCGGCCTGGTGTGCCAGGTGGGGGGTGGGGGTGGGGATGCGACCCCTGCCGGGCCCTGTCCTAGACTCCTAGTTGCCTGCCTGTATTGCACCAGGTACCGGATCTGGATCTGAATCCGGATCCCGCCATGTCCCGCGTCCCCCGGCTCCCTCCAAACCCTCATCATACGTCCACCACCCGCCCTCCAATCCGCGCACGCACCCGCCCACCGCAGGGCGCCGCCTCGACCGCCGATGAGATTGCCCTCCGGGACGCTACGCGCACCTTCGCCGCAAACCAGGCCGCCTGGGACGGCGACTACAAGAGGTGCGTGCGACGGCCTTTGTCCTGCCTCCACCACCCTTCAGCTTAAAGGGAGGTCCACCGACCCTCCCCGTCTATGCGACCTGCGCGTCTCATAACCCTCATCACTTTACTACTAAATTTGCCACTACTAAACCCTCAGTATCCCTCGGTTGCACGCAGCGCCTACCTCAAGATGGTCTCCACGTTTGCCAAGTGGTCGCCCAAGGCCGACGGCTCCCTGCTCAACCCCGCCGCCTACATCTCGGGCTCCGAGTGTACCCTCGCCTCGGGCCATCAGCTGGAGGCCTCCTGCGCCCAGCCCGCCGCCGCCGGCCCCGCCACGTCCGACACCAAGAACTTGTACAACAGCTGCGCCACGTGCAACTCGAGTGAGTGCATGTGGTGCCGTACTGCCGTACGTACTGCGTACGGCGCTCATGGCGCCACCGTGTATGTGGTTTGCGGGTTGGGGGCTCGGGGCGAGGCGGCGGGCGACGGCGCTCCCAGCCCCAGGCCCCAACTGGTTGCACCTGCGCTGACGTGACGTCATTCGGTCCTTCCCTCTCTCCCTTCCTTTCTGTGACCCCACCCAGTCACGTGCCTCCCAACGGTCTGCAGCCTCTGTGTCACAACCTACCTGACTGCCAGCCTGGGCTGTGAGTCGGTTCCCCGCGGGTCTAAAGCTATCCTTGATGGGGCGTGTTTTAGTTGCTGAAGCGCGTGACAAGCCTACCTGTTGGGCGCGGCACGATCCTGTTTCGCACCTGAGTCTGATTCCGCGCCCTCGCCTGCCCCCCCCCCCCCGGCAGTTGCCCCCAAGTCCATCACAACCGACAATTGCTGCGGCTGCTCCACGCGCCTCCGGCCGCTGCGCTACAACGTCACGTCGGGACGGGTGCGTGCGTGCGTGCGTGTATGTGTACGACATGTGTACGGCAGTGCGTGCACGCGCACGCGCTTGCCGGGCACCACGTGGCTAGGGTCATGCGCGCATGACGCCCTCCCTCGCGTCCTTCCGCCCTCCCTCCTGCCCGTCCCTCCGCCCTCCCTCCACCCCGCCCTCCCCTTTCTCCCCCGCCCTTCCTTTCTCCCTCTCCCACAGGTCGTCGACACGCAGTCAATCCTCCGCTACGCCGACGTGAAGCCCGAGGTTGGGCCCGACACGCCTCTGCCCGCCGCCACCCCGGGAGCCGTGCCCGAGCCCTTCCTGGACCGCGACCCCGGCAGCGACGCAACCGCCCCAACGGTCACCGTTGGCGGCGCAACCACCCTAACCAACCCGCCCACCTCGCCGTACGCTGACGCCGCCACGGTGCGTTGACGGAGGTTTGGGGTCGAGAGCCGGGACGGGCTGGGCGAAAACCGAAAACCGTGTCGATGGTGTTCCAACCGCTCCAACGGTTCCCGAGGATCTTCCAACCGCTGTGCTGCCAGGCTTCTTTCAGCACAACCTGCTCCACCTCGGTGCGCTCAAGTATCCGCTTACGTGGCCCTTCCGCCAGGTGTGCACCGGTGCCGCCGGCGTGCTCGTCAACGGCTTCCCCGCCAGCCCCTTCAAGTGGACCCCCTTCACCAGGGCCTTCTTCAAGCCGCCGGCCGCCATCCGCGCCGCCTCGTACCAAAAGTGAGCCAGGCAGCGCAGTGGGCGCCCACCAGGGCCCATCCGAGACTGCTGCCACGGAATGCACGGAGCGTCGTGCTTTTGCGCGCCTTGCCCCAACCAAACATAAGCCCGCGGCGCCCTACCCCTACCTCGGCTCCCGCGCTCAAAACCTCGCCCCGCTGCCCACCAGGCCCAACACCAACCTGACCGTTGACGCCTACGAGGTCGACATTGACATTGTGTCCAAGGACCTGGGATGCCCCGTGGGCCCCACCACTCTGCTCGCCTACAACGGCTCCATCCCCGGCCCCTCCTTCCGCGTGCTCAAGGGCCGCCAGGTGCGTGCGGTGTCCCTAGGAATCCCCAGGATTCACTACGATTCAGTAGGGTTCATTAGGTTTCCCTAAGGTTCTTCCGCGGGCGCGCGTGCTCGGGGACTCCTGCTTGATGTTTCTAGATCTGCCCCGCCAGGTACCGGTAGGGGCGGTGGATGGGAGCCAGGGCTGAAAGAAGCACGCACCCGCGCCTCCACCTTGCCCCTCTCTCCCGCCAACCCCCCATCCAATCTCCCTAGCCCTTCTCACCCCCTCCCCGTCCCCTTCCCCTTTCCCCCCCTCCCCCCCATTCCCCTAGACCCTGGTCCGCTTCAACAACAAGCTCACCGCCGCCCGCATCACCGGCACCCGCTTCGAGTCGCACCCCCCCTGCGACACCGCCACACGCCAGGGCCGCCCCATCAGCGTGCACCTGCACGGCGAGGCCAGCCTGGCGCCGTACGATGGTGAGGCTGGTGCCGTACCATACCCATCACTGCCTTTGGTGGCACTCTCTCGCTCGTTGGTTCTGGGTGCGGGGTGCCCACCACTGCTGTGCGCGCGTGGGGCTTTCGTAAAATGGTGTAATAAGATGGTGCGTGCATGCATCATCCGCAGGCTGGGCCGAGGACGAGACGTGTGGCGCCGAGAGTAAGGACTATTACTACGCCAACCGCCGCCCAGGCTTTGGATGGTACCACGACCACGCGCTCGACATCACCTCATGTGAGCCTTGGGCCTTGTGGAGGGCAGAGAGGAGGGAGGAGGGAGGTGGCTGGGTGTTGTCCCCTGCCCCTTAGTTACGTCGCCCGCCTGTCCTCGAAGCTCTTGCCGTAAGCGATGACGAGGTGATGCTTCCTCTCTCTAGACTCAAGCGCTTCTGCCCCTCTTCCTCCCCCAGACAATTCCTACCTGGGCCTGGCCGGCATGTATGTGGTGACCGACTCGGCCAAGGAGGGCGGCTGCGGCGAGCCCTGGAACCTGGATGCCCTGCCCGATACTGAGATGGTCTTCAAGGATCTGGTTTTCGACAACACGTGCCAACTGCTGTACGACAGGGAGGTGAGATCGATCCCAAGGGGAGGGGGGCTAGGGGGAGGAAGAGGGAAGGGGGGAACAGCTCAACCCTTGCGTCAGGGCCCCACCTTCTCTCAAGCAGCCCCTGACCTCGACAACCGACATAACACCTACCCGTCCCACCCTCCGCCCTCCAGGGCCCCCACAAGAACAACCTGTACGGCGACGTGAACACGGTCAACGGAGTGCAGTGGCCCCTGTGGACGCCCGAGGCGCGCTGGCAGCGACTGCGCTGGCTCAACGCCGCCACCACCCGCCCCTGGAAGCTGCGCATCGTGGACGGTACGACGGGCGCTGACGTCAGCGGATCCGTGTGCCACGTCATCGCCAGCGACGGCGGCGTCCGCCGTACGCCCGTGCCCTTCCCCAAGGCTGGGCTCTTCATGGGAGTGGCCGAGCGTTACGAGGTGAGCGGTTGGTGAAAGTTGGCGATCCTTCGTTCCCCATGGCCGAGCTGCTCATCAGTCCCCCGATAGATGCCGCGTGTGCGTACGGACGATCTAAAACCGCTGATCTCTTGCCGTACCCCGCCGTACATCCTTACGTGCCGTATAGGTGGTGTGCGACTTCACGTCGTACGCCGGCAAGACGCTGTACCTGTGGAACGCCAAGGACGACTACCGCATGAACGACGTGCCCTTCTTCTGCTTCAGCCACCTCATGATGAAGATCGTGCCGGCGGCTGTAGCGGTCCCGCCCAACTCGGCGTTCACGCCCGGAAACCCGGTGGTCCCCGCCCGCCCCTTCCTGGACTCCGTGCTCAGCGATGTGAGTGTACGGCATGTGTACGGCATGTGGCTGGGCGGTGCGCGGGCGGGGCTAGGGGTGAGAGGAGGGGAGGTGCAGAGGGGGCGGAGGGCGGCTCAAGGCTCCTTTCACGCTCACATTACTCATGCCTCACCCTTACTAATGCCCTACCGATCTTGATCTTGATCTCGATCTGATCGCAGGCTGACATGGCCGCCGCCAAGGCCATGGTCGCCAACAAGAACTGCACGCGCACCTTCAAGTTCGGCCGCCGCCACGGCCACTGGTGCGTGCGGGCCTCGCGTGGGCCTGCCGGGGCCTCTCCGGGCCTGAGTGGCCCTCCTCGTACACGCACCCGCGCGCCTGGAGTACGCTGCCTGAGCTTCCTGCATGCGTGGGCCTCGCCGCCACGCCGTCGCACTTCCCTTGCCAGGCCCGCGTTGGCGGCCTCGGCGCCCCGTGCCCTTGCAACCTGTCGGCTCCTGCAACCTCGCTCCCTGCCTCGCCCCCAACGTCCCCCGCCCCCTCCCCCGAATGAACCCGCAGGGTGATCAACGGCGAGTCCTGGCACACCGCCCGTGTGGCCGCCGGCGACATCGGTCAGAACACGTGGGAGGTGTGGTGCCTGCAGACCGGCGGCGGTTGGTTCCACCCCATCCACATCCACCTGGTCGACTTCTACGTCCTAGCGCGCAACTGGGACGAGACGCTGGTGCGTGATCTGCTGTACGGATCTACCGTACGGCGCGCTCTCCGTGCGTGTATCTAGCTCGGTTGGTTGGTCAGGGGGTTTCCAGGGATTCGGGTCCCGAGCAGCAACCGTAATCGTCGCCACGCCTACCCGACCTGAATCCAAGTATCTTACTCCATTATGCATTATCTCACCCCAGGTGCACGAGTACGAGCGCCTTGTGCCCAAGGATGTCGTACAGCTGGATCCCAGCGCCAACGTGGCCCTGCTGATCCGCTTCGGGCCGCACAGGGGGTGAGCTGGGGCTTGATTGGGAAAGGGAGGGGGGTCCTCGGGAGACAGGGCCGTGAGCACCGTAGGCGGCGGGCGAGCGAGGGACGGAGGTGTGGCGCTCGCTTTTCATCATCTGCTGGCCCTTGCGGTGGCCCCGCCTGCGACCCTCGCCGATTGCCTCCATCTACTGACTGCGCACCTCCCGCCGTTCCGCTCCCGCCCTTTCCCCTTCCCTTGAACTCAGCGAGTACATGTTCCATTGCCATAATCTGGTGCACGAGGACTTCGAGATGATGCGGTCGTACAATGTGATCGCGCCCGGCGGCCGTACGGCATCCACGGCGCTGCCCATGCAGGGCAACCCCACTCTGGTGAGCGAGGGAGCCCGCTTTTGCCCAGAGGGCCGACAGAGTCTCAGTCTCAGTCTCAGTCTCAGTCTGCTCGCCTAGGCTGCACAGCAACACGCTACAGCTAGGGTTCTTGGCGTGACCTGCCCTCGACGCAGCCCCACGTGCCCAGACCACGTGTCCTGGACGCCACGCTCCAAGATGTTCCACTTGGTCCTGCTGATCTGATCCTGATCTCTCTCTCCTCCCGATGTTCAGATCTCCAATGCGAACGTGCTGTACGATCTCTACAAGGATCCAGTTTATCCCAACGCTACGGCTCGGGCCACGGCGGGTCTGGTCTCACTCAAGACCGCCGGCGCCGCCACTACGGCCGCGCTCACCTTCCCCATCACCCAAGGGCTCTACAGGTGAGGGGGCGCAGAAGAAAGCTCTTCCTATCGAGCAGAGGGAGGGGAGGGCCGAGGGAGGGGAGGGCCGAGGGAGGGGAGGGCCCAGGGAGGGGAGGGCCCAGGGAGGGGAGGGGAGGGGAGGGGCCTGGCGTGTGATGCTGACGTGTCCCTTGTCAGTGTGCGGTAGCCCCAATGCCAATGGCCTTGAAGCCTTTTTACGTTGGATCCGTTCTGACGTCTTGCTCCCCATCTGCGCAACTTGTTCTTTCGCTCCCTCACAGGATGTTCTACCCAGGTGGTAGCGCCGGCGAGCCAGCTCAGCTGGCAGACCCCACCGTCAACCCCTGGCTCGCGAGGGTCTGCAAGCCGCAAGCCGCCTAGATAGGCCGCCGCCGTCTAAGCCCGCTTTCCGGGACGTAGCTAGCGTCATTCGCTGCTGCTAAGCCCAGGTTGGGGCGGGCGCCATTGAAACCCAAATGGAGGGCGTTGGACGCGTGCAAGCCGCAGGCAGCCGCCGTCTTGCGCCCTTGCTTGATGAGGTGGACGTGCCTGGACGCGAGGCCGAAAGTTGTGTTTTGCTTTTGACGGGCTCTTCTGAAGCCCGCTGTGCTAAGTCTAGATGAACACGTGTGATCTTATGCGGATTCATTGATCCAACTTGGTTCGTTGTTGATATGATATGATCCCCATTCTTGCTTATCCAGCGATATCCCGTCCTCATCTTGCCTTCACGGCACAACTAGGAGATGGCTTCGCAGGGTATGTAGAGTGGAGCATGCATGTCAGCTCAAACACTGTTATGAGCGTTGATCCCATGCGTTCCTTGCGGGGGACCGGGCACGTTGTTCCGGCTCCGTACGTGATCTAATCTAGGTGATCCACCGGGCTTTCTAGCCTCCTTATTAACGCATTTGCGCTCTGTGAAGCGGAGACAGGTCTCCTACATCCTCGCTCTCGAAATGGATAGCGGTTGGATCGTGCCTGCCTATCGTGACTGTTTGTGACGCAAATCCTGTGTTGAACTAAGGGATTCCGAGCGTGGAGGAGTGTGGGGTCGGCCCAGGGCCAACGGAGGCGCCTCAACCCCGGCCTTAGCAGAGAGAGTGTGCGAATGTTTGCGAGTGCGAGAGCGTGGGGGTGTTTGCGAGAGTGTGAGGGTAGAGTGGACGGAGTGTGTGGTAAGAGATGGAGCGGGGAGCCATAGTGGGGACTGCGAATCTGGGAGGCGGAGGGAAAAGTTGTTCCCGCTGAAACAACCTAGGTCGTAGGTAGTCTGCCCTGGCATCGACTTGAACTTCCCATGCGACTGCGCTAATGTTGATGCTGGTCTGAAGTTCTTTATCTATGTGTGAACGCGCGGATGTGCGTGTGTAGGAAGCACTGCCGCGGCAGCACGGCTGCAGTACTGCTGTACGGGAGGAGCTGAGCGTTTGCCTGCCAGTGCAACAGGCACGGGCCCAGCTGGGCCCAGGCAAGGAAGTTGAAGGGTCACGGGAGAGGGGATTGGAACCTGCGGGCAGCTGCCCTGTGGGCCGTCCTCGTTGAAGTGCGGACTCAGGGCCATGGATCAGAGGCCCGTGGTCGACTTGTAAGGACTGCATACGGCATACCCTGATTGCCCCCACCTCTTTGCGATCTGGTCACCTCCCATAACCCGCCCCGCACGCCATTCCGTCCCGTCCGAGACTCCGGACACCTGCCTTGTTCAAGCCAATTGGGGTTCCCCCATCCGGGATGATTATGGTCCATCGAGCTTAGAGCAAGTGCACGGCAGACAAGCGCTGGGCGCCCCCATGGGGGCGATAAAGGGCTGAGCCCCTCACCCATCTGCTACGCGACCCATTCCCCGCGGTAACCGTGGGCGCACTATACTCCAACCGAGCTTTAACGCGTAACTAGCAGGTTGTCGGGGGACTCGCACCCCTCGACACAGACTTAGCTGCCCGGTCTTATCTACACGGACACCGCTCCGCCACCTCCTAGCCACCGCTTTAACTAGCTGCTGGATTGCGTCACGGTAGCGGCCCTTGTGACACACCGCCTCCAGCGTGGTCTTCACAACGGAATTGATCTTCATGGCAGCTCCCGCGGGGCCTGTTGGTCCCCGCGGGAGTCTGTGGTGCTATGCGGACTGAAGTGTGAGTAGCAAACTATCCCCGCCGGTCCAAGACGGCAGAAAAAGATAGCAAGACGCTTGGCCACAGATTGTGGCCCAGTTCGGAGTGCAGTCGAGGGACGGCGAACACCAGCATCAGCACCAGCGGTTTCTTACACGCGCGCATCCAACCATCCATCCATCCGCCACATCTATCGAACCTTGCTTGGCCCACAGCGGCAGCCAACGGGGCGCTCCCGTCAAGATCTGCACCTTTCCACCCATCGCCCTGCCATGCCCAACTCACGCACAGATAGCCGGGGCCCCCCTTCGCCCACTGCCCATCACCATGCGACCCTCGCCTCACGGGCGCTCGTCTACCGGTACCTATCGACAACACCCCGCCTTGTCAACCCAACCGGCAGCCAGCCTTGTCCACTGCCCCAGCGCATCCTACCCTCCCCCGGGGGAGCCCCACCCTCCCTCCCTCCCTCGCCAGAGGCACGGGGAGACATAGGACCAATTCTGCCACCGCCTCCCCATGCGCTGCCCATCTGACGCAGCGCTCGCAAGGGTCTACGTCTGCTGGCCCCCACCTCCACACCCTTCCTCTGCCGTGCCCCCAGGCTCTGAGCGGACTGGCGACTACCACAACCCCATGTTGCGTGTGCGCAGTGCGCGACGGCCCCCAACCCCCGCCCGCCCGCCTGCCGTGGCGCCGCCCTCCCGCTCCGCCCGCCGCCTCCTCCAGGCACGGGGGCCAAGGGCGCGGGCGCCAACCCACCCAGCCCTGCCTCCTCCTAACCGACGCTACACGACCCTTCCCCCCCTCCTCAACCGCGGCGGCGCTGCTTCCGGCTCCCCAGAACCAAGGGGCTGCTGCACCGCTCATCTATCCTAACCCGCGCCGCCTCTACCCTCGGCGCGGCGCCGCTTTCCCCTTCTTGGCCCCCGGCTTGAGCGCGGGGTCGCGCAGGGGCTTGTCGCGCACCCGGTAGATGCGCATCATCCAGTGCTGGCTGGTGAAGACCTCCTCAAAGTAGTTGAGCTTGACGTTGAGCTTGCCGATCTGTGAGAGGGGTTATTGGGAGAACAATCCCAAGTTGGACGAGGTTAAGGGGCATCAAGGCTCCAAGAAGCATTAGGGAAATGAAGGGGGGGGAAGGGGGTGGAAAGAGGGGTTTCAAAAGGGCGGTAGGGGGGGGGGGTGTCAGGATCAGGAGCAAATGGTTGAGCTTGATGTTGAGCTTGCCGGTCTGGGGGGTTGGGCGGGTGGGGTCGAGACGGGTGAGGTTGGAAGGAGTGGGGTTGCGGGAGATAGCCTCCCTCTCCTTCCCCGCTTCCCACTTCGCCTCGCCCCTAACCTCAGCCCACACGTCTCCTGTCTACCCCTCCCACCTGGAAACCCCCCGTTCTCCCAGGGTAAAACCTCTCCACGTACCTCCTTGCACACCCCCTTTTCCCGGCCAAACTACCCTGAAGACACCCCCCTCCCACGATGCCCCTTCCTGCACCGGTGCCCACCCCCGAGGCCTCTTCCCCCCCCCCAACGCCCGCAGCCCCCCTGCCTCCCTCCTTCCCCCCCCCTCCCCACCTGGTACCCCCGCACTCGGTCGATGCCCCTCTGCCCGGTGGAGAACTGGGACTCATCCGCAAAGCTGGAGGGGGGGGAGGGGAGGAGGAAACGTGGGTGGGAAGGAAAGAGGAGGTAGAGGAGGGGGGGATTGCGCGGTCAACGCTCTCATTCCCAGCTTCGATGCGAGCTCCCGGGCACAACCCGGAATCTGGCTGAGTCATGCCGTACGGCGCGTGATGACTCACTCGTAGTACGACAGCTTGTACATGAGGGAGTTGAGCATGGTCTTGGCCCCGCGGGAGTCGACGCGGTAGTCCCCGTCGGAGGTTAGGTAGTCCTTCTCCTTGATCTCTGCACGGGGGAAAGGGGGGCATTACGTAAGGCGTAGGGCGGACGGGAGAGGTGAGGGGTAGGGGGGCTAGCGAGATCGGGCAGCGGCAAGGAGCAGGAGCTATCCGCCCACTTGGGATTACGTAAGGCGGAAGGATGGAGGAAAGGGCAAGTGGACCAGGCTCGTTCGGGGCAGCAACGCTCCAAGGGCGCGGCAAGGGGCCAGGCGGGTCAGGGGTGAGGGGTGAAAGCCCAATCACCAAGTGCGCTCACGCTCTCCCCCTCCCTCCCTCCCTCCCTCCCTCCCTATCCTTATGCTGCGCACCCGTGAACAACAAGCCTTCAACTTTGACCAACTGTCCTTACGCTGAGTACATCTACCCGTCCATCCCACCCACCCCCCCTTGCCACCCTCACCCGGGTACACGCCGCCTCCGATGCGGACCATCCACAGGAACTTGTTGATGTCATCAGAGGGGTAGCCGACCTGACAGGGGGGAAGGCAGGGGTGAGGGAGGGCGGGGGGCAAGGAGACGGGGCCGAGAGGGCGAATGGGCCGATAGGCAGGAGCCAGCCTGGTAGGCACCTCACCGGGAAAGCGGGAGCTGGGAAGAGCACCAGCCCTTTCCCGACATCCATAGGGCAGACTATTCCACCCGCCGCAAGCCAAACCCATCCCCCACCCACACACGGTACCACATCTTCTCCCCTCCCCTTCCCGCCCCAATCTGTCCAAGAACCCACCAGTCTTCCGTACACCGCGGCCCTCCGCCCCCCGTGCCCCTTCCTCCGCATCTCCGCCCCCCTCTTTCCCCCTCCCCCCCGCCCCCGACCCACCAGTCCCCCGAACACCACGAACACGTACTCCACGTCCAGCGAGCGGTAGATGTTCCAGGCCTGGGGGGGTGGGGTGGGGGGAGGGGGGGAGGAAAGGCCCTCCTTGTTTTGGTGACGTGCCGTGCAGAGGAAGCCAAGCCCCCGCCCTCGTGGGTGCGTGGTGGCTGCCCCCATTCCCCAAGCCCTACACCAAACACCCCCCCCCCCCCTGCAAATTGTACCCAAACACGGAACCCCCCTCCCGCCCCACCTTGAGCTCGCCGCTGCTCATTGCTCGTCCCACTGTGGCGATGTGTGACGTGTTCCACGTGTTGTTGTCCACGATGACTGTTCGGTTGGCCATGGCGGTTGTCTGGTAGCCGTAGTCCCACCAGGAGGCGACCTGACAGGGGGGAGAGGGGTGGCGAGGGGGGGAGGTGAGGGCCAGGGGGGGAGGAGGGAGCGCCAGCCAGCGAACCCGATGGGGTAGGGGGAAGGCGGAGGGGCGGCGGACTTGCAGCTGGCTCCTCGGTACAGACCTCCCTCCCCATGCAGCCCCATGCAGCCTCCGGCCTGGGATCCCCCTGCCCCCTGCCTCAGCGTTCGACCCCCTCCTGTCTGGGATCCCCATCCAAAGCTCCCCCCCCCACCTTAGCATCCGGGTGCGTGTTGTGCCGCAGCCAGGCGTATGCCTCGCGGAAGTCATCGAACACGTAGTAGCCGCCGTCCCTTGGGGGGGAGGGGGGGGAGGGGGGGGTTTTGAAGCTGATAAGCGGGAGAGCGTCGAATGGTTAGTGGGGGGAGGGGGGGGGAAGAGCGTGTGTGTTTCGGGCGTGTAGGGGCCAATATGACGTGGTTCGGGCGGCCCTGTCGGCATCGGCTCTTGAGGAGGCCCTCCCGACTTCCCTGGCCTACGGCACCCTCCCTCAGCCCCGAGGACTGAGGCCACCGCCATATGACTCACTGGCGCGGGCTCTGCAGTACGATGGACGGGCTTGAGTACATGTCGGCCGATGCGTGGATGCAGTGTACGACGTACAGCCCCAGCAGCCCCAGTACGACAGTCAGCAGCCCGACGGACACGCCCCAGGGCAGGCCGTACAGCTTGGCCACGACGGCGGCGGCCTTCCCGGAGGGGGCCCGGGGCTTGGACCTGGCAGGGTTGGGGAGTCGGAATGAGGTTTGGGTGGTGATAAAGACAATCTTCCGACCACGGAAGTTGGCAGAGGCGAGTCGAGCGGGTTGCCGGTTGGGACTTCCCCCCCATCTTGTGCCCGCCTCTGCGTCCCTCGTACCTCCTACCCCAATTCCCCGTCTCTGGCTATCCGCGATCCCGCTCAAATTCAAATACCCGGTCCCCCTCATCCCGTGCTTTGCCCCCATCGGACTCTCCGGCGTTTGATTCCCGTCCTTTCCTCTGCAGCCTCGTCGCGAGCACTACCTAAGCTAACCCTGGACCCCTCACCTCCCCCTGCCGCCCTATCTCTTCCTTCGCTCTCCAATGCTCCTCGAAAATGATCCCCGTCCCTTCCCAACCCCCCCTCCTCACTTCTTCTTGCTCGGGGTTGACTCCTCCTTGCCGCCCGCCCCGGCGCCCCCCTCGTCCTCTTCGCCCTCCCGGGGGGCGGCGGGGTCGATCGGGGAGAGCGGGAAAAAGGAGGGCAGCGGCTTGGCCCTGCAAGGACGGAGGTTTGAGGTTTGGGGAGAAGGGGGGGGAGCGCGTGAGGGATCGAACCGCCCGTTCCTACTCCCAGGCCCAAGCCACAATGGTAGAGCCCTGTCACCTCCCCTCCCCCCCTCTTTCAACCCAGGCCCTACGCCCCCCCCCCTGAGCGACTGGCACCCCTCTTCCCTGTCCCCTCGCAATTCCCCCCTTTCCCCCTTCCATCCCTCCCCTCCTCTCCCCCACCCATCCCAGCAAGCCGCACATCACGTAATATAGCAGGTCCGACGGAACCACGAAAAACACACAAGGCTCTCTAAGGCCGGCCGGCTAATCACCGCGCCCACGACTCCCAGGCTCATGCGAGCAGCCCTTCACACACGCTCTCCCCCCCGTACCCCCCGGCCCCCCACCTCAGCGAGCCGCACACCACGTAGAGCAGGTCCGACAGCGCCACGGCGGCCAGGCAGCACACGGCGGGGGCCAGCACCAGCATGAGCCGGATCTGGGAGGGGTGGGGAGGGGGGAGGGGGGAGAGCGTGTGTGTGTTTCGTGGCGGGGGCGAGCACCAGCATGAGCCGGATCTGGGGTGGGTGGGTGGGCGGAAGACAGGGGCGGAGGAGGCGGGTTGGGCGGCGGGCCCCTTCCGAGCTGGCTCCAGAGCAACCACGCCCCGCCCTTCCCCCACTCTCCATCCCCCCCCCCCCGCCACGCAGACCTCTGCCGTGTCTCCCCCCTACCCCTCCTCTCCCGCCCTCGTCCCCCCCCCCCCCCGCGCCCACCATAACGCCCGAGAAGTATACGGCAGTGAGGCCGTACAGCACCAGGAAGAGGGTGGCATCAGTCAGCTTGTGGAAGCAGGCCAGGATACCTGTCAGGGGGGGAGGAGGGATGGGGGGTAGGGGGATTCGGGGGGCGCGGCAGGGACACCGAAGGGTGTGAATGCCGTACAGGAGTCCAGCACGCATGCACACGTGTGGGCTCTCAGCTTGCCCGGGAGGGGTGTTGGAGTGAAAAGCCCAGCCCAAGCCCTGCGTGCGCGCATGTATTCGTGTATGCATGCGTGTTATGTGTGTGGGCTTGCCGCGCGGTGCGAGCGGCATCGGCTTCGGCGCCGCCGGGCTGTGGCCCCTCCGCCAACAGGTTATGAGCCCCACAAGGGGTGGCGGAGCGCCTGAGTGGCAAGAGGCCCTGCGCCACCCCGGGTGGGGCCCATAGCCTGCTGGCAGAGGGGGCCCGCAGCCCGGCTGCACCGCCGCTCCAGCCTCCGAGCCATGCTCTTGCGAGCTTGGTCAGCCGAGCGCCTGGACGCCGACTAGGCAAACATGCTATCCATCCAGTCTCCGAGCCATGCTCTTGCCAGCGTGATCAGGCGAGTGCGCCTTATTGCGCCACCGACCCGGTGGTCGACTGCCGGTATCGGCTGTCGATCAGGTAAACCTGATATCCATCCGGCGGCGACCATGTTCGAGGGCGAGTGTGCCTGGTTACGTCACCGACCGGGTGGTCGAACCTTTGTCAACCCGGCGCCCAGGTGCTTCGCCTGCTCGCGGGTGAGCGGGCTCCAGATGCAGACCCACGGTCCTGTAATAACTCTCACAGGCCCGGCTGTGCTTGGAGCAATCGGTGGCCCACACAGCCCAACCACAGGACTGCTCTTCCGCGGGAACCAGCGGGGTGCGGGCGCGCGGGTGTGCGGGGTCCAGATGCATGTACCCACCGTTGGAGAGCCCCCGCCCCCCATCCCCCGTCGCCTCACCCGCCGGCGCGATCATGATGAGGATGTGCAGGTCCATGATGTACGAGTTCCACTGCGGGGGCTGGTGCTCAGACACGGAGGCGATGATGGGCACGAAGCGGGAGGCGTAGGTGGGGTCGAGCAGGGTCATGGAGCGGCCTGGGGGGGGTGGGCGTGGGGGGGAGGGAAGAGGGCAGGGGGGGGGGGACAAAAGCGTGGAGAGGAGCAGGGCCAGGGGCAGGGGCAGGGGCAGGGCGACGTTGCAGGAACCCGTGCCGTCCCCCCCAGTGCGCATGCCCCCTGCCACCCTCCACGCGCCCATTGCAGCCCCGCTCCCCAGTCCCCGCCCCTGCCTATCCCCTCCCCTCCCCTCCCCTCAACCCCCCTCACCCGTCCACCCCAGCGTGGGGCTCTTGGCCACGTAGGCAGCCACCATGGAGGCCAGCAGCGCACCCACGGCCAGGGCGGAGCTCAGCACGATGGTGGCCAGGACCACAAACTGCCTGCGGTTGGCGGTTGGCGGTTGGGCGGTGGAGAAGCAGTTGGGTGGTTGGGGGTTGGGCGCGGCGTTCGGGGTTCCCTTCTTGCTGGAGGGCTTCCCCCCATCAAGACAGCCCTGCTCGCCTACGATCCCCTCGCCTCCCCAGCGACCCTTGTCCACGCAAAAGCTGTTCAATGGCATCCGGCCGTTTCACCCGCCCCACTCTTTGCATCCCTTCCCGCCTCCCCCTCGGCATGCTGTACGGTGCGATCTCACTTGGGCGGCAGCATGCGCTTCACGTACGACACCAGCAGCGCCACGTGCAGTACGAGGAAAGCGAAGAAGGCGCCGAAGTGCTCGGACATGAGTACGGCATTGAAGCCCACCACGGGGATGGAGCACGAGATTGCCGTACCGATGGCGATGAGGGGGGCGAAGGCCACGTAGAGGCGACCTGACAGGGGGGGAGAGGCATGGGGGGGGGGAGAGGTGGGTGATACGGAGCTCAGCAGGACAAGTGCGGCCCCCATCCCCGGCCCTCATCTTCCCTCGACAGATCATAATCCGCTACCCCCCCGCCCCCTCTCACCCGTGAGCCTCCCGGTGATGAGGCCAGGCAGTAGAGCGGCAGCAGCCCCTCCCCCTTCCCCCCACCCCCCTTCCTCACCCTCTCCCATGACCTCAGCCCCCCCTGCCCCTAGCAGGATCCAGGATCCGCCTCCCTCCCTGACCCCCTTCTTACCTGTGAGCCTCCCGAAGAAGATGATTGCAAGGCAGTAGAGCGGCAGCAAGTTGATGATGAACGAGTAGCCGCCCCACGACAGGACCATGTAGCCGTACGCCAGGACCGAGAGTACGGCATCCGCGACGGATCCCGTGTTGACGGTCTGAGGGGGAGGGGGGGGAGAGGTGACGGGGGGGAGGGGGTGGTAGGAGGACGGGAAGGACACGTCCAGGAAGGGAAGTGCCGGTGCTTAGAGTTCAGACCCACTCGAAAAGGAGATGAGAGGGCATCCCTGTCCTGCTTTGCATCCCCCCCCTCTCACGCCCCCTCCACGCCCCCTCCCACACGCCACTCTCCGCCCCACGCCGCCACTCATCCTCTCCTGCCTTCACACTTTGACCTCGCTCCGCCCCCACCCGACTACCCCTTCCCTCTTCCCTCCCCCTTCCCCTCCCCTGGCCCCCGTACCTTGATAAACCAGTAGAAGGTGTTGACGAGCGCAAAGATCGCCACGCCCTCGTTGTCGTACGATCCGGCCACGGATCTGGAGATGTACGACGGCACCATGGCCACGAAGAAGGCGGCCAGCAGGCCGGCGCCGTGGGAGCGGCACTGGGGGAGGGAAGACAAAGGGGGGGGATGAGAGGGGAGGAGCGGATGAGAGACGGAGAGGAAACGAGGGGAGGGGGGAAAGCGGACACCAGCCGGCCAGTAGGCGGCCGAATAAGGTGCCGTACAATGATGGCGGGGGGGGCGGCGGATGGGGGCACCCGACCTCCGTCGGGCCCTCCGCCCGCTGGGCCAAAGCCCTTGCACGCAGCTCCTTCCCGCGCGGGCCGGGGCCGCTGGCAAGGAGCGCCCCACGGCTCCGCAGGCGTACGCGTGGCGGGACGGCTTTCCCCTAACCTTTTCCACCGCTTTCCCCCCCCCTCCGAACCTCGACCCTCACCGCTGGATTGTCACACCGTCACAAGGCCCAGCACCCGCCCTAATCCAGTCCCCAACCCTAACCCTCACCCTAACCCAGTCCCCCGAAGCCAGCTGACGTCCTCCAGCTCCCCGGCCCCAACCCCTCGCATGCCCATCCAGCGGTGACACTCACGTGCCTCGCCCCCACCCGCAACCCCACCCGCGAGAGCAAGCCGCAGTACGCCAGGGCTCAAGAGACTGCACCCCGCCGTTGTACCCACGCACCCTTGCCAACCCTTTCTCCATGCCAACCCTTTCTCCATGCCAACCCTTCCCATGCCAACCCTATGACATGATGTGACCGTCGATGCCTCCCCCGCCCCCCCCCACCTGCGAGACCAGGGCGCAAGAGGCAGCACCCTGCCCTCGTACCCTGCCCACGCATACCATGGCAACCCTTCCCATGCCAACCCCCACGTGGGAATGCCCCCCCCCACCTGCGAGACCAGGCCGTAGCAGGCCAGGGCGCAGAAGGCCGAGAACAGAGGAGCCGTGAACACGCACACCTGCCGGGGTGGGGGTAGGGATAGGTAAATGTAGGGAAGTTGAGATGGCTTTGAGTCAGGAGGGAGGAGTCAGGGAACGGGGCAGGGGCTGGGCGGTCAGGTCGCGCCGCGCCCACCAGCGCCACCAAGCCCCGGCCGACAAGACCCCGGCCGCCCCGGCACAACCGCTGCCTCTGCCGCCTCTGCCCCCGTGCGCCCGTGTGTCCCTGCCTCTGCCGCCTCTGCCCCCGTGCGCTCCGCTGCCCGTGAGCAGCTGCCACGCACAGCCGGTAGAGGGGCAAGGCGGGGTTCTCGTGCCTTGCCCCAAACCCTTCCCCTCCGACGCACACGCACCTCCTGCACATGGATCGGGATGTTGAGCCAGTGTAGGATCTTGTACATGGAACCAGCCGTGAAGATCAGGCCCTGACAGGGGGGGAGGAGGGAGAGGGGACAAGAGGCGGACGGCTTTCAGGTAGGGAGGGTGCCTCGCCAGCCTACGGCGCTGACACTATGAAGGCAGCGCTAGCCTGCCCTGCGGGCTGGTCCAGAGTTGTATGAGGTATAGCGTTGTATACGGGAGCTGAAGCTGTAAAGCCTGTTGCTGGTTGCTGCCGGGACGTCTAGGTGTCGGCTTCGTAGAGGGGGGGCCGAGAGGACACGCCACCCCTGCCTCCGAGCCAAGCCCCAGCGCAGCGCTGGCGCAGGCGCCACGAGCGTAGGATGCCCCTCAATATACTGTTATTTCCGCTAGCTCCAGGCGCCTGGAACGGCGCGCGAGCCGAGCTGCCGCGATGCACTTCGCGGCCCAGTCCAGCCGCCCAGGACCACGAGAGCCGACCATGGCCAGCGCTTCATGTAGAGCATGTGATGCTAGGCGCGAAGCTGATCGCGAATCTACGCGGTGCCCGGTATCCCTTGGAGTGATCTCGGAGCCATCGCTGCCGCCCAGCGCACCGGGTAGACCGTTCCGCCCACAACACGGCCCAGCGGGTACCAGGTCCGGTCGTCGAACCAGTTCCACATGTCGTAGAAGCCCTGCTTCGTGAGGAACTGCGTGACTCGGTAGTTAAAGTAGGGATCGAACTCGTGGATAACGGATTCATATTTAACGACGGAGAAGAGGCGGATGCTAAAGGCTAGGAGACATATCCCCGTCAGGGCCAGGTACTTGAAGGCCTGGCCCAGCTTTGCGAACAGGCGCATGGTGGCCCGTGCCGCTGGAGCGGCGCCTACGTATGTGTTCGGGCAAGGCTAATAGTGGTGCTGAACGGGTATGGAGGGCAATCGAAGACTTCGGCCACCTGCCCGACCGCGCGATTGGGCCGTAGTACGCGTGGGGCCATACCCTCGCGGTGCAATGGAGGCCACCCCCGAATCCCCTCGAGCGCTCGGCACCGTAGCTCCAGGGAGGCCAGAGCCGTGCCGCAGCTACGCGCATTGTGTGCTCAGCTTGCTCACATCGCCGGAAGCAGTCGTGCGAAGGCGCTCTGCGGGCTGCACCAACACGGGATGTCCCGCCAACCGCTCTACTGACGTGCGCTGCCTTCCAGTACCCATCCCTGAGCAGCTGCGTTCTTTGGGAAGCTCAGGACTGACTATCAATGTGTCCAAAAGACAATATACCTCCGCCTGATGCTGGACTAGCTGGAGCGTGGGTAAGGCTCCAGCATGTAGCAGGGGGCCACGGCCAGGGTCCGCCACACCCGTCGCCCATGGTCCCATCACATTATCCACATACCACACACAAGGCGCCTGCACCCTTCCTTTGCTGCTTTACATGCCTCCACTTTCTGCCGGCGCGATGGCAAGCCCAGGAGCCAGGACGCCTGGGCCCCCCCCCATGCTGCATCTCGCCGCCTGCACGCCACCCCCCACCCCATCTCACCGAGCCAGGCCTGTGAGGCCAGCCAAGGACATCCCGGGCCGCTGCACAGCCACCCACCCACAGCCACCCACCACACACCCATCCCGCCGCCACAGCTACCGGTACCGAGCTCCTGCTGCTGCCTCTCAGCTGGCGTTGCCTCAGGGCCCCAGCGAGGCGACCGCGGCAAAGCCGTTGACGCAGGGTGGCAGGGGCCGGCCCAGTCCCGCCACAGGGCGGCGGCAGGGGCCGGGCGGCGGCGCGCTCAGCTGGAGCAGCCTCCATCTCCAGGAGGAGCCAGGCCGCGTCATGGAAAGGGGGCCTGGCCTGGGCTACGGCCTGCCTCCGCTGGCGGGGCCCGGGCCGCGAGCCTGGCGGCCCCCCTCAGCTGAAGTTCCCCCAGCCCCAGGAGGTGCCAGGCTGCGGCCCCCCTCAGCTGAAGTTGCCGAAGAAGTCCTCATCCGCCTCCTCCGCCGCGGAGCTGTGGGCGGCCAGGGTGTCAGCCTGCAGGGGATCGGGTGGGGGGTTTGGTGGGTGGGGGGTGAGGGGGGGTTTGTTGCTGAACGGGATCGTGCCGACGCCAGGGAAACCTTGTATGGATAGGTACATACCGCCGAGTTGACCAAGGGGGGTGGGGGGTGAGGGGGGTCAGGTGCGGGTGGTGGTACCGGTACTGCGGTAGGGTTGCCTCCTCGCTGGGGGCCGTCCAGAGTTGGCAAGGGCCGCGATCGTTGGAGGGCGCAGGGCCCGGGGATGCCTGCCACCTGCCCGCACAGAGCACACCTGCACCCACTCCTCTGCCGCTTGCCCCCTGCTAAACGTCCGGTTGCTGCCATGCAAGATGCAACCCCGCCCAGCCCACGTGGCCCCCCTCCCACGCGCCCACCCCGCCCCTCCCGCCACCACCACCCCACCCACCTGTGCGTCGCTCAGCCGTATCTGCTGCGCCGCGAACAGCCACCGCTGCAGCTCCAAGTCGTCACACGCACCGGACCCCGCCCCCTGGCCCTGGGCCTGGGCCTGGGCCTGGGCCTGGGGGTCTGCGGAGGGCCCTGCAGGGGGGGCGGCGGGGCCCCAGCGCTCGCGGCTCCATCGGCCGTAGCTGGTGTCGGGGGTGCCGAAGGCTGCGGGGGGGGAAGCGAGGGGTTGGAAGGTAGGGAGGGGTTGAAAGAAAGGATGTGGCGAGATGCGGATGGGGTACGGTCGCAGGACGCTTGCACGTGGTACAACGCTGAACAGGCCCCATATCCCCGGATTCAGTCAAGGTGCACAACCAAAGATCCACGATCCAAGAAGAGGGGGAGGACGCAGGGCGTAACAAGAGGACCTCATCAGAGGGTGCAAGGCTACCCGGGCGGTATGACCGAAGATGACAGGAGGACCACTGACCGAGTGTTGGGCCCTAGGCTGCTAACACAACACCGCATCCAGCCAAGATCCATGACCCCCGATCCAGGATCCAGGATCCAGGATCCACTCACGCAGCGGCGCCCCCAGCAGCCCGCTCTCTGCGACGACGTTCTCGGCCCAGCGGCGGCCGCCCAGGGGCGGCAGCTCGCCCACGAGCAGGGAGTGGAAGGCGGCGGCGGAGGCGGCGGAGGCCAGCAGCGCAGACACCTCCTGCGGGGGGGGGAAGCGGGAGCGGCCGGGGGGTGAGGCAGGGGTGGGTGGCAGAGTGAGGGGTAGGGTGAGGGGCTCCAGTGCACCGATCACACGCTGGTGACGGGCAGGAGTGCTTAGGGCAGCACATGTTCAAAGGCAGTTCCACTTGGATTCGTCTCACACGACCCCTTGGCCCCCACGCGTCAAGCCCCCTCTGCACTCGTCCATCCCGCTCAGGCTCCTGGACGCCCCTCCTCCCCGCCCCCCCCCTCCCCCCCCCCCACCTGCTCCCCCACGCCCTCCGCCCCCGCCAGCCCCTGCAGCGCCCACACGCTCAGGCGGTCGGCGCGGAACCCCGCCCGAGCCAGGGCGTCCGCCAGGGCGTAGGGGCCGTCGCCCTGCAGAGGAGGAGGGGGTGGGGGGGGACAGAAAACAGTTTTGACTATGGGAGAGAGGACGGAGAGGAGGAGGGGGCAGGGGGGGACGGAGAGGAGGAGGGCACAAGGTCGAAGCCAATGTCCGCCAGGGCGTAGGGGCCGTCGCCCTGCATGGTGTGGAGAAAGGGGTGTGGGGATTGGGGCGGGGGTTCAGGATGGTGGGCAGAAGGTGAACGCAGCTGGCAGCCAGGGCGTAGGGGCCGTCGCCCTGCAGGGAAGGAGGGGGAGGGGGAGTGTGTGGGGTTGGGGGACTGCTTGAAGACAACGGGGCGACGTGTCCACTCAGCCTCCGGCCTCCCTGACCCCACCGCAGTCGGCCGTCGCTCTGGCCGCAGCCCCCGTGTCCCGTCCCTCGGCCGCCGGAAACACTCCCGTTCCCCTCACTTGCGTCGTTCACCGGTACGTCCGAGTCGGGTTGGGCGTTTGTTGTGGGGCCGGGGCGCTCTGCGGCCGGAGCGCAGCCCCGAATGCACGCCGGCAAGCACGCAAAGCACGCCAGCTTCCACCACCGGTCTGCTACTCTACACCAGAGTACCCTAGGATTAGCGTCCAGCCGCTCTAGCCTACGCCACTATGTCAGCACAGTTCGCCACGCTGGGACCCGCAACTGGCATCGACGACGGACCTCGGTGCGCATCGGGCTCGCCGCCCCCTCCCCCCCACCCCGGTCCCCACCTTGAGCTCCACAGGCACCCTCCGCACAAGGCACCCCGGCGGCGGCTGCGGCCCCACGCGCACCCGCGCCCTGCCAGTGCCCGCCTTGGCCCCCGCCTTGGCCCCCACCGCCGCCGCCGCCGCCCCGCGCCCGCTCGTCGACGGGCCATCACCGGCCGCCGCCGCCGCTGCCGCTGGCCCTGCCCCTGCTGCCTCAGACGCCGACGGCGCCGCTGGCGCCGCTGGCGGCGGCGCCAACAGGCTGACGGCGATGGCTGCCGCCTCCGCCGACGCCAGCGCCGCCTCCGCCGCGGCGTGCGCCTCCGCCGGCGCCGCCAGGTAGAGGGCGGTGCCGGGGGGCCATGGCAGGCGGTAGGGGCGGGTGTCGTAGGCGTCACCCACGAGCACCACCTGAGGGGGAGGTGGTGGTGGTGGTTGGGTGGGGTGGAGGGGTGGGGGCTGGGGGGAAGAGAGCGCGGAGGGATACTGGTTGGAGACGGAGGGGCGTTCCTGCAACCGCCTCCCTCCACCCCCGTCCCCCATCAGGCTCGCCGGCCGCCGCCTTATCATTTCCCGCTCGACCCCCCCCCACACACACACATACACACACCCCACCCATGACGCATGCGAGCAGCCCTTCACACCCCCCACCTACCCACCCACCCACCCCTCCCCCTCCCCTCCCCCACCCCCCACCCCCCCACCTGCCGGTAGTCGCCCTGCGTGATGCGGTTCACCGCCGCCATGGAGGTAGCAGCCAGCAGCAGCCGGTCGATGTGGGCCGTAGCAATCACATCCTCGGCCTCGTCGCGAGAAGGGATGCCATGGCCTGGCCCCGGCTGTTGCGATTGGGATTGAGCGGGAGCCTGGGCTGAGGCTGCGGCGGAGGGTGGGGCTGCGGCGGGGTTGGCTGGGGGCGGCAGGGGCCAGGCTGCAAGAAGGGCGGCGTAGGGGTCCTGGAAAAGGGGCCCAGACTCCTCTGAGCTTGCGGATTCGGGGGCGGGGAAGGAGGAGGCGCGGAGGGTTTCGGCGGCGCGGGCGGCGGCGATGCGGCGGCTGACGGCGAGGGCGGGCGGGGGCGCGGCGGCGAGGGCGCCGGGGGAGGGGACCACGTGCCCGTGGGCGTGGCTGGGGTCAGCGGCCTGCGGTAGAGGCGGAGGAGAAGGGGTATTAGTGGTGGCAGGGCTGGAGAGTGAGCGCTGGGGAGATGTCGTGTTGCGGAAGGAGGGAGTGGATGGCGTGGGGAGGATGGAAGAAAGCGCGGGCGACCGCCCAGCCTGCGCAGCCTCACACGACATAAGAGCGCCCTCCTCGGCCTGCAGCTCCACGGAGACGCAAGCGCCCTGCGTCGATGCAGGGCGCGTGAGCTGCATGGATACACGGACTGCATGCGGCGGTCGTGTATGCAGAAAAGAGAGGGTTGTGTGGCTATATATATGTAAAGAACCACCTTAGAAACAAAAGTAACGTGCAGGTCGGGGCAGGTGGGATGGCTCGTCGCAGGTGCATGGCGGGGCAGCTCTGGCCACTGCAGAGCCCTCGGTGCCGCCTTCTCGGCAAACACGTTATATCAGCATACCAAAATGACGATGAACACACCAACGGGCATGCTGAGCCGAGGCCGCCCGCACCCGCAATTGCCATTCCCCGCCTCAAGAGCCGGCCACCGAACACAACCCTCTTTACCCCAAGCAGCTTCAACTCACGTGGCGCTAGGAGAAGCAGCAAATGTCACAACCGCGCGCCCAAGCAACGAAAGTGTGGACGTGGCCCGGCCAAACCCTGGCGGCCTTCCCCGCCAGCCCCCAGCCTTCGCGCCTCTCCAGCTCGGGCCGTCACTCCGGCTCTGGCCGCCCCTGCTGTCGGCTCCGATGGCCGGCATCTCCTGCGCGCCGTATCGGCGCCTGGCCTCTTCGCACGGTGCGGCCATGGCGACGGGCGAGATGATCATCGCATCGGCGCTCGTCCATCGCAACCCCCGTGGCGAGCTGGCGATGAACCGCCGTACCCGCAAGCTCGCGTCCTGGGACCCTCAGGAGGGCGTACGTTCGGCGCAGTTGTATGGCGTGCGGCCCAGCCAGCTCGAGGAGGTGGGAAGGGCGCGGAGGGGCTTGGCTGGGGCCTTGGGGGGGGGGGGGGGCTGGCACCGACGTTGGCTGAACAAGGGCGGTACACGTCACTGGGTGGGGGACGTGGAGGGGTTGAACTTGAGGTTTGGACAGGGGTTTGTCAGGAGTGTATAAATTCCATGCTCGGGTCTGAGGCCAATCCCATGGTCTCGTTTTGAGGGCAGGGAAACTTATCGACCCCGCTCTACATGCCGACATGTTTGGGCGTTCAACCTTCCCGCTTGTGGCCGGCTATGTCCAGGCCGAGGCGAGTAGACGCCTGACGAGCGCACCACCTCGTGTAGTGCGGGGTTCAAACGGATTAATGGCCGGGTGCGAGCCCGCGTGCCGTGGTGCGGTCTGGTGGTGGAGAGGCGTTGAGGGCTGCACGGAGCCAGACTCGAACATTGGGCCCCCTGGGGGGGGACCACGGGGCTCAGCCCTTTTCCTGCCTTCAGGCAGCCACCCTTGTCAGCCAGGAGGCTAGAGACAGGGTGATGATGTGGGGGCCGGGCATGAGATACCCAACCGTCCTGAGGCGGATGGGTACTGGAAGGCTGGCGCGTGTCCGGCTCAAGGAAGTTCAAGGAGGTTCAAGGGGGTTGGAGTCGGGGTGTTGTTTGGGGGCTAGGTGTGTGGCGCGCGCCCTGCTGCTACCGTAGGCGCATCGCTCCACCTCAGCATCCGATGAACTGACAGTTACCCACGCTGTCGTACAGGCGGTTAGGTGGTTGGTCAACGAGGCGGGCGTTGATCACGTGGACCTCAATTTCGGTTGCCCCGTGCGCAAGATCACGGCGCGGGGGGGAGGCTCGGCGCTGCCGCTCAGGCCTAAGCTCTTCGCCAGGTGCGGGCCTGCAGTGGGCCCGCCGGGGCCCACGCGCCTGCAGCCGCCACGGCCATATCGCAGCCTAGATGCCTTCGGCGTTACAGGCACGGTTGATTGGGGCTTCTGAAGGGCGTCAGACAGGCTTCCAACCCTGCCTGCAGCCCTCACCGCGCCCGCTCACCCCACACCGCAGGCTGGTCGCTGCCGCCGTGGCGGGCTCGGGTGGACGTGTGCCCGTGTCGGTCAAGATGCGGGTGGGGCTCACCCCGCAGCTCCAGACGTTCCTCGAGGTGGGTGCCTGGGTGTCGCCTTGGTCTCTGACAGGGCCTCACGTCACCCTGGGAAAGAGTGGGCCCAGAGCTTCTCAATCGCGTGCGTGACACACGTGGTCGACTGCTTGGGGGTTGGGGACGCACGGGTCCGCGGCTCGGTCCGGAGCTTACCCTGCGGCTCTGTGTAGTTGCCTGGCAGGGCTTGCCCCTACGGAAGTGGTATTTGCAGGTGGGCGGGGCACACGATCAGAGGGCGGCCAGGGGTGACAATCTCTATCATGCCCTCTGATGCAGGCCGGTCGCATCGCCGAGCAAGAGGGCGCAGCCGCAATCACGCTGCACGCCCGTACGGCAGATCAGTCGTACGGTCCTCCCGTGGACTGGTCGGCCGTGCGGCAGTTGGTGGAAGCTGTGCGGATCCCCGTCATCGGCAACGGTGACGTGTTCGAGGGGGCGGACGCTGTACGGCTCATGACAGAGACGGGCTGCGCGGGTGAGATCCGTGGGAGGTTCGCGGAACCTGGCCATGCCAGGCGGGAGAGGATGGCGTGGGTTTGGATGAAGGACCTGGGGCGGGGAATGGGGAGATGCCGGGATACCGCCTGCGACGTGTGGCCACGCTCATGCAATTTCGAATCAACCTTGTCACCACCTGTCCCACCAACCTCCTCGCCGCCCCTCTCCCCACTCCTTCCTAGGCGTCATGGTCGGCCGTGCGGCGCTGGGGCGGCCCTGGGCGTTCGCCGAGGTGGCGGCGGCGCTGCGCGGGGAGGCCCCCCCGCCGCCGCCCTGCCTGGGGCGGGTGGTGGCCGCCGCCCGGGCCCACCTCGAGGCGGAGGTGGAGTGGTACGGAGACTACGACGAAACAGAGCGGTGGGCTGTCGGCAGGGGTCGGGACCGGCAGAGGGATTTGCTGGTAGGGGCTGAGGAGCTCAGGACTGCGATGACGTGGAGCAGTGAGCTGTTAAGCTTCCTGGTTAGGCAACAGAGGCAAAAGGAGTTTGCTGAGAGGGCGAGGACGTGCACAAGGCGTAAGCTGCAGGGGCTGAGGGGCTAAGCTGCCAGGCCCTGGGTCAGGGACTAAAGAGCAGCGACGAGCGAGACTGAAATACAGAACGCCCTAAGCACCACACGCATGCTTGCTTCCTGTTTCCACTCCCCGCGGTCCAGGGACTCACTCCTTCGCTTCCGCAAGCTGGGCCTGCTGTACCTGCACGGCTTCGCGACCGCGGGGCCGCTGCGCTCCGCCCTGCTGGCCGCCACCTCCCTGGACCAGTGGAGGGCGGCGGCGGCGGCAGGTGGGGAGGGGCACGCGTGTGTATGGGGAGGGTCCCGATGTCCGGGCCGGGAGGATGCCTTGACAGCTGCCGATGCACACATGGCGTTCTGGGGCTCACCCGTATCGGGGGGGGCGGTGCCGACTGCCTCCCACGTGCTGACCGTGGGCCCACGCCCCGTGTCCCTCCCTGCGTCACGTGTGCAGGCGGGGAGCTGTACGACCCGAGCGAGCCCTTCCCCGCCGCCGCCGTACGGCACCCGCGGCTCAAGGGAGGCGGTAAGGACTAAAGAGAGGAGAGCTTGCGGGCCAGCCATTCGCGGTTCTACGCGGCATGTTGTCATATGCGCGACGCCCCGCCCCTGTCCCCTTCTGAGCCGTGACAACCCGCTTGTGGCATCCCAGCCCCCGCTCCCTCATTTATTCAGTTTGCCTCCTCCCCCGCCCCTTCGGTGCCCCCGAATCCCGCTCCCCAGGCCCCCCCGCCCGTCAGCGCATGGGCCTGCCCGACGGCTGGCTGGAGGAGGCGGGGGGCGGCGGCGCGGCGGCGGAGGCGGCACTGGACGACGACGCATGCGAGGGCTGAAGGGGGGGGCGAGAGGCGGCGGCCCCGCTGTGCCTGCGGGCGCGAGGATGGCGGCGCACGGCCCCCTACCGTATGGGCACTGGACGACGCCGCCTGCGAGGGCTGAAGGGGCCGTACGATCTTCGGCGGAGCTTAGCGTCCGCTGAAGATAAGTAAGTAAGGCAAGAGGCCCCCACATAAAGCCGGAGTGGGTTTCAGCTCACGTCACCATACCACGGCCCCTCAGCGCCTCACGGTCGTCTCAGCGCCCAAGCGCCCCTCCCTGGGAGGAACGCCGCCACCCGCCCGGCCGTCACCCACGCAAGCGCCGTCTCTGAGCGCCTTCTGCTCCCCTGCGTTGTCAAGCGCCACCTACTGCTGTCTGACGTGCTTCCCTCGTTCCCCTTTCCCAGCCGCCCCGCTACCGAAGTGCGAAAGCCCCGCGGTCAAGATCGTACTGGCTGTTGGCAGGTGAAGGTCCGGACCGGGGGGGAATGACGGGCCCAGACGGGCCCAGCTGGCCCTGCAGAACCTGCTCGGCGTCACCGGCTGGGGTTTCAGCAATTGAGACCCTCCCAGCTCAGGCCGCACTAGGCTTCGTAAAGCTGTTATGTCTAGCTGCTAAGCACAATGCATGACGAAGCGTATCGGGTTGTGCCATCTGTCAAGTTCTGGGCTCACCTGAAGCCCTTGTTCAACAAGTCTGCTTAACTAAAGTCAAGTCTGCTAAACTGAGCTGCTACACGTCGCCCCAGTAATAGAGCGTAGCGCATAGAGCGCAACCATGCTGCACCGCATCTTGCGCGGCGCAGTCGCACCGCGCCACGGCAGCCGCTTAGTGCCTGTGGTTAATAGCCATTCTGACCGAGGGAACCACTTGGTCGTCGGAACGCGAGGATTCCTTCTCTCCCCAGGCGATGATGCGCGGAGCAGCGAAAACAAGGAGCTGTTTTACAGCATGTTGGAGGGCATACCTGCGACAGCATCCGCAGCGAAGATTGGGAAGATGAGCGCAGGCCCCTTCATGGTGGGCCTTGGGCGGGCCCTCCGGCACCCACGGGGTTTGACCGAACCGCAGCCACCGAGCGACCGTGCGCTTGAGTGTGCCGCTCCCTCCCCCAAAAGCTTAGTCTGAACTCGCCATGCCTGTCCACTGGTGCAGTTCTACCGGGGCAGTGCCAAGTTCTATTACCGCGACATGCAGAAGCAAAATGTGGTGCTGACAAGCCCCTTCTACAGCGCCAAGGCCCGGACCTGGCTGCAGGCCGACATGCACATAGCCAACGCGGTGGGTGCCATGTGACCGCACCTCCCAGTACACTGTCGCCGCAACCCCGCTGCCGACCCGCCGCTGTCCACCGTCCCTTCACTCACCAGGGCCGCTGCCGTCCACCAGGCCCCCCTCCGTCTCCCGCGCCTGACCCTTGACCCCCCTCCTTTGCTTGCCGTGCGTCCTCCCCCTTACCACCAGGGCCGCTTCAAGGCAAGCGATGGCACCGTGGCGTACGACGTCAACGACTTTGATGAGTCATTCGTTGGCAGCTACCTGTACGACGTGTACCGCCTGGCGGCGTCGGTTGCGCTGGTGGCTCGGGAGACCGCAAGCGAGAAACCCGGCGAGGGCGAACCGCCCAAGTGGCTGGAGGATCGGGTGCGCACAAGGCCAGACCTCCTATCCTTTGAGCAGCTAGAGCTATGTGCAATGCTGGTCCTGGCCAGACATACTTTGAGCAGCTAGAGCTTACGTGCATTGCTAGGCTTCTGATTCATTGCCGTGCATGCCGTGCAGAACGCTCCGACCTCGAGCTTCGTGTGCCGCTTCGCCCATGCCTACAAACGCCAGGTATCAGTGGCATACAGCAGGGATTAGCGACCAGCAGGAGAGGGTGAGCGAGCGAAGAATGAAAGATTTGTGACGAGCCGCCGTACTTGCTTCTGTACCGCAGATCGAGGCGCTGGCCAAGGCCGGCCGCAGAGGCAAGGACAACAAGCCCCTGGATGAGGACAATACAGAGCCCGGCCGCATCCGAAAACTCCTGGGCAAGAAGCCAGTTGAGATTTAGGGCTAGGGGGGTAGCAGCCGCCATAACTGCTACTACATGTTAGAGCTTGTTGCGCGTGCCTGTTCCCGTCTATCCTTAACGCGCCAAACCGTGTCAAACCTGTTCCATCCTTGGCAGGGCGCCAACGACAAATGGATGGACCCCAACTCGGACAAGCTGATTGAGGTTCCAGGCTCTCTCGAGCCCTTGGAAGACGGACAGAAGGTCTACGAGGAGGTCAAGCGGGCGGTCAACGAGTACACGCCGACGACCAAGATGTTCAAGGAGCTCGGCGGAGAGGAGGGCCTGAAGTACTTTACAGTAACGGACATAAAGCAGCGCCTCGACGCTGGGACCGGCTCGCTGGGCATCCCACGGTGGGCGGGCCGCCGGCGGGGCGTCTGCTCCATGGGGGTTGCGTGGGGACCCGGGGTGGAACAGGTCGTGGTGGGGCGGGCGAGTACCGTACAGAGAGTGACAAGCAAGCACACAGCAAATCCACCTGAACTTGTATCTGCTGCTCCGCCCCCGCAGCTTCTACGTTCGCATCGCTGGCTCCAGCGACAGCCTGCTGGACGTCAAGCAGCAGGGCTTGCCGGCGTGGTGCGTGCGTGGTCTGCTGCAGCGGGGGCCCTTGCGCCGCGTCGTTGCGGCCCCCGTCCGGTTTCATCGGTTCATCAGTTCAGTTTTAAGGACAAGGACATCAGCCGTGAACTCCCTTGCATAAGTGGGCCCCTCTCCCAGATCTCACGCCGTTGGTTTGGCACGCAGGTCCAACTTTGTCTCAAAGAATGAGAAGAAAGTGGCGTACGGGGACCTGGACTGCAACAGGAAGGACGTCGAGGGGGCCAGGGTCGCGCTAGCGTGCAAGAAAATGGTGTCCTACGGGTGAGGCGTGCCTTGCGCCTCGTCCTTGTACTGGTTTATAGCTATAACGCAAGCTAGCTGACACTGCTAGCTCGCTTCCAGTGCGAGCTCGGGGCCCTTCCTCGCAAGGGTGATTGGGGCCAGCAGGGTGCGGCCCATCTAACAGGACCGACTGCGCACGTGGGTCCGTACCTTGACGTGCCCCGCCCGCCCCCCTGCACCGCAACAGGCCCGACAAGCACCTGGGCTCCCTGACGCTGAGCGGCTTGCAGGACAGATTCAACGGCGCGTACTCCGTGCGGGAGCGGTCTAACTACAAGAAGTCACTCAAACTGGTGAGGCAGAGGGTGGCGCGGGCTAGGCGGGGACGGCGTGGGCTCGCTCCTTGTTTCCTGCCTGTCGGTCACTTGACCTAGAGGGGAGGGGGACGGTGGTGCGGGAGTACTGGTGGGGGGCGCGGGAGGCGCTTTGCCAAGCGTTATCGGGGCGGACAGCAGCTTGGCTGGCATGGGCTTGTATGCCAGTCGCTTGAACTGGTGGGGATGGGCCCGGTGCGGTGTGTGGCGGGGCCGGTGGCTGGGAGGCTGGGGATGCGCGCGCAGCGGCGTGACCACGGTACATGAAGCGCCCATGCATGGCCTGGAAGTAACCTTGCTCTCGGGTTGCGCCGCAGATCTTCGACGACACGAGCAACGGCCCCGAGCCCGTGTACATGAGCAAGGGGGACCTGGAGCTCCTGGCCGAGCAGTACGGCAGGCTGCTCGCCAACGCCCACGACCGCGCCAGGTGTGTACGGCATTTTGCGGTGTGCGGGAAGCCGCATCTCTAACCCGGCTAGTGGTCACATCTCTCCCCCTGTCCCAGCCTAGGCGCTGTGCTCCCTGCTGAAAGGGGCTGGAATGGGATGTGTGTTGAGGAAGATTCCGGAGGCTTTAAGGCGCCGTACACCATGTACATGCCCTCGTGCCTGTGGTGTACCCTCACCCGGCCCCCCCTCCCTCGATCCCATCCCAATCGCAGTGACGGCACCAACAAAACCCCCGACGACTTTGCCGGAGAAGTGTGGCCCTTGCTCAAGGGCCGTGGGGACGAGTTCATGAGCCGGGTTGACACGGTGGGGTGCGCCTACGCCCGGCAGGTGTGGGTGGACAAGGACCTCACGCTCGCGGACTGGTAAGGCTCTGGGCGCCTCATCGCAGCGAGCGACCCGAGATTGGGTGGTGAGGCGATGGTGGAAGAGCGATAACGAGCTCGCAACAGGTAGGGTGGAGGGCACGACCAACGTGTTAGTTTGAGGTTGTCAGGGGGCACATGGCCGTGCAGGTTGTTCAGGGCGCAAAGCTGAACAGGGGTGCAGATGCGTTTACTGAAGCCGCTTTTGGCTGGTTGTAACTGATGTGAGTACCGGTAGTACCATGAGGCGCGGATGCAGTCGCACTTGTCGACTGGACCGGGGGGAGGGAGGGAGAGGAAACGGGAGAGGAAACGGGAGGGATGGGCCATGTAGGGGCCACTGGGCCGGTTAGACCCAGCCGCGTTGACCCCTCGTGTGATGTTGTTGTTGGTGGTGGAGGAGCCGAGGGGCTTGCGCTTGGGGGCGAACTCACTGGCCCCCACCGGCCCCTGCACGGGTACTGTACCCTTGCGCAGTAGTGGCGGGGGCACGGGGTTTAAGCCCGGCTTTGCGCGGCTAGCTGCTGCACGAAGGGCAGGATATCAACGGTGGGAGATCACATCGTGCGAGCTCCATCGCAAGGCGATGTGCTTTCGCTGCTGATGTCCGCGGTGTTGTCCACGTGCTCGCTGGCGTCGTTGCGGGCCAAGCTGTTTTGGAGGCCCGTCGAGGCCGGCTTGAGAGCCCCTCAAGATTGAACGTACGTAATCCTTTAACAAGACTTGGCGAAGAGTCGCATTCTTACGGGATGTCTCAGTTGGTGAGGCAAAGGCACGGGCTGCTGCACTAGGGGACAGGGCAGCAGTCGGCAGCAGAACCCCGCCTTCCCGCTTCTATGTCAGTTCAGTCAGTTGACCGTTGGGCGACGTCGGCCGTGAGGCGCCGCGATACGTTCAACGCCCCTCATATGTTATCGCTAGCAGTAGCCGCTGGCGAGGCCGCCTTGTTTAGGACGTTTAGAAGCGGCATCATATATAGCAGGTCGTCGCGCCCCGCCGCGCTCTGCAAGCCTGGGACCCGGTTGATAAACCGACACGATCACAAGCCGTAACGTGCCGCTAACGTTGTGTCGGGATCACAGGGAGGGCGCGGTGGCAAGTGCCTCGCGACTTGCCACCACCCAGCTGTCCAGTTTTGGGGGGTTTCGGCATTTGCAGCCGCTCCCGCAATGGGGTTAAGCGATACAACGTTACGCAGATTCACTGCTCCCATACAAACAGTCGCCCCAGCTTCAAACTTGCTCAAACGTTGGGCCGCACGCAGTAGCCATGCTGTCGCAGCGCCGCGCCATGCCGGGCGTGCGCCCGTCAAGGCGCCACAGCTGCAGGCCAATGGCCTGGCTGTCCAACCAGTCCACTGACGTCACGTATGCCGTGGTTGGCGGGAAGGCGGACCCCCAGCTCCTCACCAGCAACCCAACCATGGCCCAGACCATCGCCGCCCTAACCGCCTCCCGGCCACGCGATAACCAAGAGCTGTTCGGGCAGATGTTGGACGGCATAAGCCTAGAAGACAAGAGACAGAAGCTGAAGAAGATGAGCGCGGGGCCGTTCCACGTGAGTTTCGGAGCCGTTTCGGGACTTTCCGGCGCGCACGTGCCACACACACGTCGGAACTCTCCACCCTCGCGCGGCGTCGAAACCTCCCCGCAGCCCATCCAGCCTTGCCTCTCGGTGAACCGTTCCCCCCACAGTTCTACCGAGGCAGTGCCAAGTTCTTCTACCGCGACATGCAGCAACAGAACGTGATGGTGAACAATCCCTTCGACGTCGCTGGGGCCAAGACCTGGCTGACAGGCGATATGCACATGGCCAACGCGGTGGGTGCGATGTAGTAATGCCGTAATCTACTATGGGGTGCGGTACAATGCCGTTCTGCGCCGGGTAGGAGGAGGCGGGCAGGGAGCGGCAACTTGCCCCAAACTTGCCTCTCCTTTCTGTAACCCACTCGCTCCGGCCCTCACACGCTGCCCTCGCTCTGTCCTGCCCCCTCCACAACCAGGGCCGCTTTGCATATGCCGATACCAAAGACAGTGTTGTGTACGACGTCAACGACTTTGATTAGTCATTCGTGGGCAGCTACCTGTACGACGTGTACCGGCTGGCGGCGTCGGTGGCGCTGGTGGCTCGGGATGAATCGAACAAGACTTTGGAGGCGCCGGTGCGTGCATGCATGTGACTAAGGGTACACAGGGGCAGCAGGGCACACACTCGTTTTCTAAGTGCTATGTACTCCTTTGATGCGTGGTCAGACAGCCGACTTCCCCCCAGCCTTACCTGTTGCCAACCGCGGGGCGGCCTTAGATGTCTGTCTGAGGCGCCTGCCCTTGATAACTTCCAGGAAGACGCCGCTTCCAAGTACGTGCTCACGTTCGCCCGGTCCTACCTTCAACAGGTGGGACGGTGGCCCTAGTGTACCGGGGTTTGAACGTGAGCGGCACGCGCACACTGCAGGGGGGGCGGCACCGACAAGGCCAGCGTGGCGTGGATGAGCGGGAGCTTAGCGGGGTGGACGGAGTGGGCGAGCATCTTCCTCATGGTGCTTGCAAGCACTGCCGTACCGTACTGCATGCCGTACCGCATGCAGATCGAGGCGCTGGCCGCCGACGCGAACAAGGACTCGGTCAACCGCAAACCCCTTAACAAGGACAGCGCATACGGCCTCATCCACGACAAGCTGTTGAAAGACCCACTAGACAGCGACCTGGTGCGCGGGCCTGGGTGGGCCTGGGCGGGTACCTCAGCTGGGTGGCTGGCTGAGCGACTGCAGGGGTGGCGCAGGGTGGCGGCATCAATGGTGGCTTGAGGCGGCCGCGGTGAGGCATGGATGACCCCTAATGGCTCCTTCTCTTACATGGCCCGACCCTGACAACTTGTGATGTGCGTGTGTTGATCCTTGGCATTCCAGGGTGCCAACGACGAGTATGTGAAGGGTGACAAGCTAGACAAGCTGCGGGCTCCCAAGGACGACCCATATTCGCTTCAAAGCGTGGACAAGAACGTCGAGGATGCGGTGAGGGACGCCGTGGATGCCTACGCGCGCACGACCGTCAAGTGGGCGGATCCAGACGACAGGAAGGGCTCAAAATACTTTGAAGTGCTGGACGTCATGCAGCGCTTTGACCAGGGGACCGGCTCACTGGGAACCACACGGTGAGTCCTCGCTGCCTGGGCCGTAGGCAGCATGGTGCAGGACCCATGCATGGCGCATGAGTCGAGTGCTGGCTTGGGCTACTTGGGCGAAGGGGGGGCAGGGGCGGTGGGCGGCTGGGGAGCCGCGTCAAACGTCCCTCCCTCCAACAGTCTGTCAGCCTGCTCCTTCCTGCCCTTGCCTCTACGTCCCTGCAGTTTCTACGTCCTCGTTGCGGGCTCCAAGAAGAAGCCGCCGGTGCTGCTGGACGTCAAGCAGCAGGGACCGCCCGCGTGGTGCGTAGGCCTGCGCCGAACGCCCAAGCCGCGGTTCTGACAGGCCCGCTGAGCACTAACGCCTGCGCGCAGGTACGACTATGTGTCCGACGGCGAGAAGGCGGCGGCGTACGGCGACCTGCCGTACGTGGACGAGCGTGACGCGGCGCGGGTCGTACGGGCGTACAAGAAGATGGTGTCGTACGGGTGAGATGGGGGGTGTATGAAATTGGGCTGGTCCTTACGGCCCAGTGCTTGCATTCCCCAGCTACCCACCCGCCCTGCCCATCCCGACAGGCCTGACCCGCACTTCGGCGTTCTGACGCTGAGCGGCTTGGGCAAACCCTGGGACGGCTTCTACTCGGTCCGCGAGCGCTCCCGCTGGAAGAAGTCACTCAAGCTGGTGTGGGAGCTGCCGAAGCCGGGCAAGGTGGGGTCGGTGCACCGATGGCAGGAAAGGGCTGACGGGAGTGCAGGGCCTTGTGACGACCCGCTCGGGTGCCAAGTGCATATTGGCAGCTAGGCAGCTAGGCTTGAAGCACGGCGAAGCGCGGCCAGCTGGTGCAACTCCGAGGCACCTCCCCCCCCGGATTGCTCGACATTCAGGAGGAGAAGCATGACCCGCTCAATGACGAGGACCTGGAGCTGCTGGCCGAGCAGTACGGCACGCTTCTGGCCAACGCGCACGACCGCGCCAGGTGTGTACGGCATGCGGCAGATAGAGGCTAACAAAGTGCGATGCTGCTGATGACAGACAGCATAAACCATGCCCTTGGCCCCTTGCTTACACCTTTCTCCCCCGCCCCTCTGCTCGACTCTGCTCCCCTTCCAGCTCTCAAAGCTACCTCGGCGAGGACGGGACTGCCGACAACTTCGCCAAGTCGCTGCGGGACGGGCTCCAGGGCAAAGAGGAAGCCTTCATTAAATCAGTAGTTTCCGTGGGCTGTGCGTACGCCCGGCAGGTGCAGGTGGACATAGACATCACGATCCCGGATTGGCGCCAACGAAGGCTGAGCAATTGACCTGGGCTTTCGGGGCTCAGGCTCAGTCCTGGAGCACGAGGCGCGTTTGGGGCTGCATGCAGAGCTCGTCACCTTGACCCTAATCTCGCCTAGGGTCATAAGTGGCTTTGTGAGCTGGCTTTCTTCGCCCCAATGTTGCCCAGGACTCGGGCTGACATAGGACCGTGGATGGGATCAGGTGGTGCCGGGCCTTGCACCTCGACGAGCGAAGGGCGTGGGCCATGGGTCTTCGCGGTCGTCATGTGCTCCCGGGTTGAGGCCCGGCGGGACCTTGTGTGGGACTGGGCGTGGGGGGCCGGGTGCTGGGGCGCAAGTGGGGCTAGCAAAGCAACGTGGGCTCAAGTGTGTGGTGTGGTGTGTGGTGTGCAGGGGTGGTGGTGTGTGTCTCAAAGGGCGATCCCGCGCTTAACGTTCCCGGCAGACCAAGACCCAACCCGCGATTCTGGTATGCGAGGTCATGCTTTGGGGACTTGCGGTGCCTTGCGGTGCCGGGTGATGCCGGGTGGTGCCGGGTTCGAAGACATCAACGAAGCGAAGCGCGCCGGGTGCCGGGTCGGTGATGCTCTGCGGACGGAAGCAAGGGGGGATTGCCCAACCTGCAGTAAGTGTAGTTGGGCGGTAGGGGGTACCGGGCCCCTACTAACAGTTTTCCACGGGCGCCACGGGCGGCAGACTAGTGGCACACATGTCCTGTGTAGGGAGGCGAGGGGGCATGGGCGGCGCGGGATCCCGCGCTTCGTGTGTCAGTTGACCGTGGTGGCAGTTGGCGACGGGTTAAGGCGAGGGACTTGTCATGACAGTAATGTAACTGTAGCGGTGGTGCTGCTTACATGTTCTGTGTGTGCTCGCGAGGCCCAGGCGGTTAGGAGGCCGAGCGGGTCAGCAGGCCACCCTCCACCCCGCGAGCGACCAGATCGAACGAACGTGATGCTGACAACCCGTTAAAGTGCGGAGAAGAAGTATTGGGTATTGGGAAGTTACGCGATCGCGCCATCGCCATCTGTCGAGTTCTGGCAGCATTCGCAAATTGCTGCCGGCTTTGTCGCATTAGGCAAGTCGGGTAGCTATAAGTCTTCAGCAGAGCTGCCCCTTGTACCACTCGCCTCGTTCAAACTTGCTCTCAAGTCGGTCCGCAGTAGCCATGCTTCTTCAGCGCCGCGCCATGCCGGGCGTGCGTCCGTCGCGGCGCCACTGCAGCAGGCCGATGGCCGTGCTGGCTAGCCGAGCCACCGGCGGCTCATATTCGGTGGTCGGCGGGAAAGGAGGCCTCATCGGCTCTCCAACCAACGCCGCGCGGAAGAGCGAGAACCGGCAGCTGCTGGAGAGCATGTCGCAAGGCATCCCCCCTGAGGCATTCGACACCAAGATCGACAAGATGAGCGTGGGGCCCTTCACTGTGAGTTCTGCAAGCGCCGTTCCAGCGAGCGCTCACGTGCGGAAACACATCCTCGCACCCTTCCCCCGCCCTGATGGCCCTTCCTGGGCGACTCCTCTGCTCACGGGCCCCTCTCCAGTCCGCCCAGCCGTTTAGTAACCTCACTCACCTCGCCACGCCTGCACCCGGATGCAGTTCTACCGAGGCAGCGCTAAGTTCTATTACCGCGACATGCAGCAACAGAATGTGGTGGTCAACAGCCCCTTCTACAGCTCCGAGGCCCGGACCTGGCTCCAGGCCGACATGCACATGGCCAACGCAGTGAGTCAGATGCGCCGTACATTGCCGTACTGCGTTGCGCAGGAGGAGGCTGGCAGCAAGCGCCCTCCTTACCCGTCCGTGTCCCCCCTCCTGCCGAAACGTGACCTTGCTATGTCATACCCCCTCAACCGCCAGGGCCGCTTTGACGCGAGCGATGGCACCGTGGTCTTCGACGTCAACGACTTTGATGAGTCATTCGTGGGCAGCTACCTGTACGACGTGTACCGCCTGGCGGCGTCGGTGGCGCTGGTGGCTCGGGACCAGGGCAACGCACTAGAAGCGGCGGTACGTACGGTCATGCGGCCGGATGAATGTATATGCCTATCTTAGTTCCTCGCCCCTGCGTGCGTCGTCAAGACAGACAGCAGATAGCCTCAAACGTGCGTCCCGCCTGCGCCGCGGCTCACCGGTTCCCTCAGTTACGCCTACCCTGCAGGACGGCCCCACCTCCCTATGTACCTATGCTCAGCCCTCCACCCGCCCTTGCTTCCTGCACTGCGGCCCACATGTACCTTTGATGTTTCTGTTGCCTGCCGGTGCCTACCTCGCAGGACGACCCCACCTCCAAGTTCGTGCGCAAGTTCGCCAACGCATACCTGGACCAGGTGGGGCGGGGATGGGGGGCGGGTGGGTGGGTGGCGGTGGGGGCGCTAGGAGGGGCAGGCCGGGGAGCCAGATTGGGAGACGCGTGTGCGGCACAACCGCAGGGCTGGCGGGGGCCCAGCTGCATGCTCTCAGATCGGGGGGCTCACGTGGACAGATCAGGGGGCCCACGTGGACAGATCAGGAGGCCCCTGGAGGCCCGCGTGGACCTGGACCCGGTGGGGGCTAGGAGGGGAGGTGGCGGGAAAGAGTCGGGGACGACGGGCAGAGTTCAAGCTGTGCTGTGCGTACCCTGGACCAGGCGGGTGGTGTGGTGTGGGTGGGATGGATGGGGTGGGTGGGGTCCGAGAGGGGGATGGACTACGTGGATTCAGGGACGACAAGGGGGAACGGTGGGGGGTCGGACCAGGGGGTGACGAGGGGCAAAGGCCCGGCTGTAACAGATTGGAACAAACCGTGGTGATGGTGGGGCGAGGAGGGTTGGGAGTTGCTGAGACACTAGGAGGGGCAGGCCGGGGGGCCACAGCGGGGACGGATGCGGGGACGACAGGGCCGACTTTCGCCCCTTTCCCCCCGCCCCCGCCCCCGTGCCGTACTGTCGTACGGCATGCAGATCAAGGCGCTGGCCGGCGACAAGCGCAAGGACAGTGGCGGCGTCAACCGCAACCCCCTCACCCAGAATAACGCGGGCAAGAACAACCCCATCGCCAAGCTTTTGGGGAAAGACCTCAAGGGCCTGGTGAGGATTGGCTGGCAGGCTGCCGGGGGGCTGCCGGGACCATGCTAACTGGGTGCCTAGACCACGAAATGGCTGCGATGCGGCATGTATAGCGGCTTCGTCAGGGGCTGGTGAAGAACTGAAGCTCATCAGGGGCCTGGTGAGCGCTGCCTCGCTGGGTGACTGGGTGGCTGCTGGTGGCTGCTACGCTCGGTGGCCACTGCTGGTGCCGGTGGCTGTTTGCCGGCTGGGGGTCATTATTTGGGGCAACTCCTCCTACGGACCACGACCAACCCTTGCTGTATGTGCCCCTGCTGCTCCCTCACCTGCCTGCCTCCCAGGGCGCCAACAAGAAGTGGTTGGACCCCGACGGCCCCAACCTGCTGGAGGTCCCGGATTCGCTCATCTCTGTGGATGCTGACGTCAAGCGGGCGGTGGCGGCCGCCGTCGAGGCCTACGCCCGCACCACCGACAAGTGGGCGAAGCTGGGCGACAAGAAGGGGCGGGACTACTTCGCGGTGCAGGACGTGAAGCAGCGTGTGGATGCGGGGACTGGCTCGCTGGGAACCAAGCGGTGGGTGGGCCGGCCTGGGCCTGCTTGGGCCTGTTGGGCCTGTTGGGCCTGCCTGGGCCTGATTGGGCCTGCCTGCGCCGTGGGCGGGGCCGGGAGGGGGGAAGGCCGGCGAGAGTCCGGGGGCATGTCCGTCGCAAGGTAAGGAGGCATGGGGCATGGAAGGATTGTGTGACTATGCATCTGCCGATGCTGTGTACCCTGCTGTAACTCCTGCCTGCCACTCGCTCCCACTCCTCCCCGCAGCTTCTACGTGCGCATCGCTGGCTCCGATGACAGACTGCTGGACGTCAAGCAGCAGAGCCTGCCGGCGTGGTGAGATGTGCGGGACAGGGCATGCATCCGGGGAATGCACGGACTTGCGGCGCCCGCGGGGACCGCCGCCGCGCCAGGCGCGCATGCCGCAGTCCTGATATGGGGGCCGCGGCCCAAGCTGGCATGGGGAGGGGCCGTGCCGAGGCGGGCAAAGGAGGCAAGCGGGCACACTGATCAGAGGCAAACGAAGTGTCCATGCCGTGCGTGCCGTGCGTGCTGCCGTACGCAGGTATGACTACGTGTCGGCGGACGAGAAGGCGGTGGCGTACGGCGGCCTGGATGGCGGGAAGGAGCGCGAGGCGGCGCGGGTCGTACTGGCGTACAAGAAGATGGTGGCGTACGGGTGAGCCGGTCGATTTTTCTACTCCTCGGCCCCGCATCTGCCCAACCAAGCGACAGCTGTGACGGCTCCCGGGTAGCTCCGGTCAGCCGATTATCCCCTTCACGTCACGCACGCCCCGCCCCGCCCCCATCCCCATCCCCTCTCCTGCCCCCGTCCTGACAGGCCCGACCCCCACCTGGGCGTCCTCACCATGAGCGGATCGGGCGTGGACGGCATCTACTCGGTCCGGGAGCGGTCGCCCTGGAAGGACTCCCTGGACCTGGTAAGTCAGGAGCCGGGGGACGGGGGACGAATTGGGGCCCCACACCAGTTTGTGGAGCAGGGGCCGCTCTCTCTGGCAGGACTCCCTGGACCTGGTGAGGGATCAGGGATCAGGGGCCTGCCAGCATAACGATAGAGACTCCGATACTATGTGCACTGGAGCTAATTAGACTAGCTGCACCGGTACTCGCCGTGGAAGGCTGGACTGGCTGCAGCTGGTCAGGCAGGGGACGGCGTGGAGCGAGGCGGGGCGGGCGGCGGATGGCGGGAAAGGGCGGGACCGGCAGGGACTTACTTTAAGGCCCCGCAATCGTATTAAACAATTAAAGAAGCGTGAACGGCCTGTTCCGCAGGTGTCCGCCGACGACCCGAACCTGCACCTTGAGAAGAAGGACATGGGGACCCTGGCCGAGCAGTACGGCACGCTGCTGGCCAGCGCACACGACCGCGCCAGGTGTGTACGACCGTACGTGTGGGTGGGTGTCATGGGCACACCCAGAGCTTACTTTGCTCACGAATGCGGATGATGCGCGGGGAAGGCGGGAGGGCCGGACGTGTCCCCCGTGTGCCCATGCCCCCTCCCCCCTCCTCCACCCCTCCCCTTCCCAACCCCCAACCCCACCCAACCCCACCGCAGCGACGGCAGCAACGGCACCCCCGAGGACTTTTCCGGCCTGCTGTGGCCCCTCATCAAGGGCGGCGAGGACGACTTTGTGGACCTGGTGGACGGCGTGGGCTGCGCCTACGCCCGACAGGCGCAGGTGGACCTGGGCCTGCTCAAGTAAAGACCATCCATGATGGAAAGGCATATGTCGGAGGGGGCAAAAGCAGGACACAGCCTCAGCTGTGGAGGTGGGGTTGCTCACTGTTTGGCGGCACGGCGACTGCTGTAGAGGCCGAGCCAGTTGGAGAGCCCAAGCGTTTGTTGCTTGCGGTAGCGTGGGCTGGTACTAAGAGGCTCAGCGGGTGCCTGCTCAACGCGCAAGCGATGATGACGGGCACGCATTGCTTGGGGAGTGGAAGACGAAGACGAAAGGATGGAGCAGGTTCTAGCGTTGACAGAGACCTTTCTTGGCGGCACGGCACAGACCCACTGTGGAGGCCTAGGTGGATCGCTGGAGAGGCACAGCGGTCGCTCAGGCATCGGAGGATAGGGTTCATTGGGGGGCATTGGAATTCCGTTGCTGAGGCGGATGCCGTGGGGCGGACTCAGTATGGGCCGGGGATCCTCTAAGCGTGCACGAGGCACTTTGCTGCAGGCCTGAAGGGCTAGGGGAGGCGTTCGGCTTGCTGCCGTACGTGGCGCAGGCTGCTGCTCCACTTGTGTGCGTTGGGCCGGCGGCAGCCCTGCGCTGAGACGCGCGTAAGGCAGAAAGGTTGCGTGGAGCGTTTCATGTATGCGCTTGTGCGTGACACGAAGCAAGGTCAGGGCGATGCTAGGTGTTCATAGCTAATTGCGTATAGCATTGCACAGCTAGGACTGAGTTCCTCATCCAACTTTGTTCCGGTCTTTCAGCTGTAAGTAGGGCCCAGCTGTATTGTGTTGCTGTCACGCTGTCGTTGCTGGGTGGTCCAGGTAGGGAAGGCGCTCCACAGGCCGAACGAAGTGCATGCTACCGGTCCTTTCTTTTCCCTGCTGGTGCAGAAGAGCCGGATGGCGGCTGCGCCTTGGTGAGGCTCAGGAGCATGCGGCAGTGGTGCTGATGGTGCCAGAGGCAGCGGCAATGGTTCCCTGTCCTCGGCTGCGTTGTGAACTTTATAGGAAGCTGTGTCCGTCCTTTGGGGGTGGGGGGTGGGCGGGAGGGGCTGTGCGGCCACAGCGGGCAGTCCATCCGCGCTCCGGTCGGCGCGGCCGAGGATGCACATGTGGGGGCCCCCCAAACGCTCCCCTTGCCCCCCCGCGTCAGCAGAAATGGTAGCGTCAAGCTCCGCGGCTGCACGATGTGGCGACCACCCGCTCAACCACCCGCTCGCTCATTTCCGTCTGTCAGCCCCCTAACCCCTTACGTGGTGGTCACCCCCCTAACCCCTTACTTGGTGGTCAACCCCCTAACCCCTTGGTGAAGAATGCATTGCCTGCTACCCCCATATATGCCGTACCAGACGCCACTAAGTACCCCAGAGCCGACCAAACGGCGGTGAGCGAGTGGTGTTGCGATGTCAAGTCCCCAACACCAGGATCTCAGAAAGTACGAGAGGAGGTAGGGACCATAGCAGGACGTGCCACGACATCCAGGGAAGCATGCGCCAAGCTTTCACCGCAACCACGCCATCCAGTTGATGGCGTGTTGGCGTCGCGAGTCAAACCGCAAATAGACGCACTAGCGCCCTGAGCGTCTTCCGCAGCCACCCGCGTCGAAACGGCCTCCAAACACATGTGGGCACATCCGCACGGCTTGGAGGCGTGACAGAAACAGCCAAAACTACACGCCAACCATCGTATGTAAACACGCCACCGCAGACGCCCCAACCTACCGGTATGGCATGGAAATCCCAGCCAGCCGAACCGCAGACGCATCAACACCCTGAGCGTCTTCCGCAGCCACCAGCGTCCCAAAGGCCTCCAGATAAACGCATCTGGGCACATCCGCACGGCTTGGAGTCACGACAGAAACAGCAGACACACCTAGCATAAACACCTCGCTCCGACCTAGCTCCGTCCTTAACGTTACGCGCAGATGTCCAGTGTAAAAGTGCACGCAACCCGTGCTTTCTTGAGCCACGCCACACACGGCATAACACACGGCCTGCATCCGAGCCCGCCCTGCATCTCCGCTACTTCGCACAACAATCTCCAAAGGGTAGAAACTGGACAATGAAATTGTAAGCAACAGCAGGTGCTTCGAGGTTCAGTCCAGACCACGACAGTGCAGCTGACCGAGCGTGCCTCTAGCAGATCTGCGGCCTCTGCAGGCCACCTTCCCACCTTCCCAACATTGCAGACTGCCTCCACTAGAACGACAGTTCACAGTTGCTAGGTCCCATCCAGCGCTGCGGCAACACCACAATTGATGACGTGTGTGTATTCGCAGGGATAGGTCGCGACTATGAGTAACCCTTGCAGCGCTGGACCCTCAGTGCATAAAGCATTCCATTCCACCGACCATTCCCCCAAGCACCACGTGCCGCATTCCCACCCAACACACCCACCCGTCGACGGCAGGAACGCATTCAAGCGCCCACTAGCGCGACTCACTCGCGGCTACCCACGAGCCCGCTTTCGAACAGCGGCCTCACCGCCCCAGCCGTCCCCACTACTGCCGCCAGCAGCCTCGGCCGCGGCCTCGCGGCCAGCCCACCCAGCGCTGAGCTCTCTCCCCATGCGCCTTGTATGTGCCCGCGGCTAGCCGCAGCCAAGTCAGCTAGCGGCACTAACACGCTTGGCTCCCTCCCCCCGTCTGCCCCGTCCCCGGCTCTGCCATGAGCAGCGTGAGCCGCTTGAGGATCTCCTGGCTGCTGGGCCGCTCTTCGGGGTTGTGGCGCCAGCAGCGCTCTATGATGGAGCGCAGCGCAGGGGGGCAGAGCGGGTCATCCGGGGCCGGAAGGTCGGGGCGCGTGCGCTCGATTGCCACCAGGTAGCCAATAACGGCCGTGCGGGTGCCCTCCCAGGGCCGCCGCCGCGTAATCAGCTCCCAGATGATGCAGCCCAGGCCGTACACGTCGGATCGGTCCGTGACCTTCATCTCGGTGGGCGTGAACACCTCGGGGGGGCAGTCTGGAGGGAGCGGGAGGGAGGGTGCGTGGTGGGGAGGCGGGGAGGGGTAACAAGGTTAACGCGCGCGGGAGACATGCGTTTGGGAGCGAGATCGCAGGGACGGAACCCCTGGCAGCTGACGTGGCATGCATGACTCCGGCCCAGCCCTATCCCGGCGTCACTCACATGCCGAGGTGCCGACCTCCAGATTGTCGGTCACCAGGGTCGTGTTCTGCTTGAACCTGCGGGCAGGTAACCGGAGCAGGGCCTCTGTCAGCCAATTCTTTATACCGGTATTGGCAGGGATGAATCTGGAACCAGTTGGAGCGCAAGTGCGGTGCTCCGCCCTGCTGCAGGGTGCTGGTCCCACCTGGACAGCCCAAAGTCCGCAATCTTGACCACCCCGTTCTCGTCCAGCAGCACGTTCCCCGGCTTGAGGTCGCGGTGCACGACGGTGGGGTGCTGCCGGGGGGGACGGGAAAGCCAATCAACGGCAAGGCGGGGTGTGAGGCTAGTGAGGCATGTGCCGGCCTCCCGCCCCTTGTTCCCCCAGCGGCACCCGCCCGACTCACCAGGTATGCCAGGCCCTGTTCTCGGCATGAGGAGCAGCGGCAGCGCATGAAGCAGATAGAGGGAGGGAGAAGTAAGAGGCGGCAGCACCGCTTCAGCCGGCCCACAGCTCAATCCGTAGCCCAGCTAGCGTGACACCCACACCAACTAACCCTGCAGGACGGACCCACCCACCGCGGCAATGTCTCGGCTCATGCGCAGGATGTCCGTCAGGCCGTAGGCGTGCACGTGCCGCCCATCTCGCTGCTTGGCTGCGGTTCGCAGATGAAGGGGCCAGGCATGTCAGGCATTCACGCAGCCAGGTACGTACTGGATGGGTGCCTAGCTCCACGGGCTGCCCCCGTACGCCGTTCGAGCCTGCTGCAACCATCCATACCCCTCCATTCCGAGTGCTCCTCACCGTGAATGATGGTGGATAACGGTATTGACATAAGCTCTTCCGCCAGGAAGGGCCGCGGGGGTCTGAGGTTGCCGCCAAGCAGCCTCACGATGTTTGGGTGGTCCTGGATGGGGAAAGGGGCGTAGGGTTGAGGAGTGGCCGCATGGGCACGGCGGGAAGGATGGGCGGGGCGGAGGAATGGGCTGAATGGGCACAGCGTGACGACCCCGCGTCCGCTTGCAGCAACAGCAGCAGTGCCACCGCTGCAGCTGGCAGCGGCGCACGGCCTTGCTTCTTGCCAACGGTCAGGACAGGCGACCCTGGCCGGATGGCCCTACCACGCGGTGCCAATGGCTTTAGCCCAGCCCAGCCTTTCATACCCCGGCCCGCCTGCCTCCTTTCCCTCCCCCCTGCCAAGCCAGGAAGGCACGGTCCAGCTGTGCGCACGTACCAGTCGCGACAGCACGTGGACCTCGTGCATCAGCCCCTTGAGGTTGGCCTCCGCCGTGAACATGTCCCCGGCCACCTCCAGCAGCTTGACCGCCACCGGCAGCCGCTGGCCGTCGGGCTGCGTCAGGACGCCACGACGCACGACGCCCGAGCCGCCTGTGCAGGTAAGAGGGCACGCGGGCATGTCGACTATGTCAACACCACTCGGGGGTCGGGGCCGTACCGTCCGCGCAGGGGTGCTAGCGCGCGCTTAGATAGACCTCAGGAACCATGCTATGCGCTCATAAGCCCAGTGTGGTCCGTCAATGTCTGAACCGCAGGCACTGCAACATAAGCCCCGGCAACTTCAGGCAGCTTTGCCTTGCTTCCTAGCCTTCCCCGCTCCCGCGCGCTCCGCCCATCCAGGGAGTCCACGCACCTTTCCCCAGGAAGGACGCCTCGTCCACCTCCAGGTCCCGCCCCATCACCAGCTGCAGCAGCCCGGAGCCGCTGCCGCTGCCCTCGCTGGCCTCCTCGGGTGTAACGGGCGGCACGAGCACCACATGCATGGCACAGTCTGCAGAGCAGAAACAGTAGAAACAGTGAGGTAGCATCAAGAATGCAGTAATCATGCAAGCCATATCTAACAGATTCCAAGGTGCGCAGGGCGACCAAGCGTGCAGCACTAGCGAGCACGCACAATCCAGGGGTGGCAGCCCCCGCCCCGCTGGCGCTTACTGGCGTTGGCCGCCCAGGCGTGCTTGTCCGAGGGCATTCCACCAGCTCCACCCCGCACGGTCGACGTCACACTATCGGCCCGCATCGAGCCTAGGTCCACCTTGGAGACGGTGGCGGCTGCGCCCGACACCGAGCCCAGGTGCTGCTGTGTGGACGGCGGCGTGCTGGTCTGCGTGTCGAGCAGCGTGCTGCTGGTGGCCTGCTGCCCGCGGCTCGGCGTGTGCGGTGCCTGCGATGCTTGGGACGCCCCAGACCTCAGCACCTGCTGCAGCGCCGCCGGCTCGCCACACTGTTTAGCGCGGGCGTCAGCGCTAGTGCTTGCCACGCGCTCGGCAGCGCCCGGAAACACCTGTGGCGATGGGGATTGCACGCAGAGACAATGTTAGTTGGGCCATCACCCATTTGCAATTAGCAAACGTACGTGGATTTATCTATCAGCAGCGTCTGATAGCTCGCTCACCAGGACCACCTCCCCTGCCTCGAGCTGACGAAGCGCCTCGCTCCCGCTCCCCCCGGGCGCGGATGACTCTGGTGACGTGCTGACCTCCTTCCCGCATGCGGCCGCGGCCGGCCCAGCACCCCCTTGCTTGCCGCCGCCGCCACCCCCACGGGGCGGCTTGGCGGCGCTTCCCGCTGCAGCGAGCGCTCTCCGCCGTCTCCGCCGCACCAGCAGCAGCGCCAGTAGCGCCAGGAGCAGTGCGCCCGCCACTCCGCCCACCACTCCGCCCACAATAGCGCCCACGTTGGCACCGCCGCCGCTGTCGGCGGTGGAGGCCTGGACTGGCGATGGGGCGGGGCTGCCCAGGGGCGCCTCGGGCGTCGCCACCGGCTGCCCCCAGACCAGCTCCAGGGACTCCAGGTAGGTACCAAAGTAGCCCTGGGGGTGGCAGTGGGTACAAAACGGGGGATGGGTACAGAACGACGGGGGCTTACATCGAGCAAAGCTGGGAGGAGCACACGTCATCAGCTGGGCTTACAGCTGGGATATCTTTCTTTAGCTGACCAATAGAAGAATCGAGGCGGCACTGCAAGGCCAGGCAAGGCAACTTTTCCAGGAGTGCAACACCGCGCTCGCTCGCACCTGGAAGCCGACCAGGTAGGTGCCGGCGGGTGCGGTCAGGAGGAAGGGCAGCGTGCACAAGGAGATCCTGCTGAACGGCGTCGTCCAAAGCCTCCCTGTGCTGGTGTGCAGCACCAGCCTCTCCACAAAGCCGCCAGCGCAGCCGCTGACCACCGTCACCACCTCCCCAGCCGCCAGCTCCAGCGTGTTCCACCCCAGGCCGCCGGGCGTGCCGGCACTGGCGGGCTCCTCGGCGCCCGCCCGCCCCAGCTTCAGCCCCGCGACCTGCTCCGTGGAATCCGTCTCGTTCAGAACCTCCACTCCCACGCTGATTGAGATGGAGGTGATGGCAGGGATGGTGGCGGAGCCAACGGACGCAGTGATGGAGCTGGGGCTGCCTGCTCCAGGTGAAGCGCTGGTGTTGGTGTTGGTGTTGGTGGTGCTGCTGTTCAAGGCACGCAGCAGACCGCCGGGTTCGGAACCGCTAGCGCCGAGCGTGAACGGGCAGGAGGGGCCATAGGGGCGGCTGCCCAAGCGGCCGCTTAGGTAGAGCTGGTGGACACCTGAGGGTAAGGTGGTAGCGGGTTCTTGGAATTCTTTCCGCAACCAAGGTACACAGTGCATACGAACGCGGTTAGCGCTTCGGCCAGGACACGTGATACGCCGACAGATGTTTCACCTGATACAGCCCGCAGCAGGGAAGCGTTGCCGCCAGATGAGGGGCCCGCGAGGGTGCTGGTGTTCTGCGAGGCGTTGGCCTTGCAGACCACATAGCCGGACGAGAAGCAGCTGGTGGGGTAGTAGCTGTAGGCCCCGGCCACTGCGGTGCTGAAGCCGCCGTGGAGGCAGGCGTTGGCGACCTGCCCCGTGGACTCGTCGCCGACCGCAATCCAGAGCCGGCCTGGGCGCGCACACGAGGGGGCGGCATCGCCTTAAATAACAAAGTATGTGAGTATGTAAGCCCTCCCACGGGGTCCCTCGAGCGACTCGCTCCGGCGGCTCCCTCCAGAGCTGAACGGGTGATATGGAGCAACGCGCAGGCCTCCAATTGACGCCCAGCATGCGATGCCACAAGCTATAGCTTGCTAATATCTACACTTAATGCTTGAATGGAGGGAAACTCATCAACCAGGCGCGAACTCAACATGTTGGGAAGGCGGTCGCTCGCACCACCTCGCACCCATAGGCCAAGGAGCAATTCGGGCCTGTGTTTTGATAAACAAAAGTATACTTCTAGGCTATAAGCGAGGTAGTTCCCACTTGTTTGCGCGCAGCTGTCGTGAGGATGTTGCGGTGCCGACTTCGGCCAAACTTCGCCGACCAAGCAAGCCCGGACCGACCTCGATGTTGCTATCTAGCCTTAAGCATTTCAGATCGGCCGAGAAAAAGAGGTGCAACACTTTGTCGCGGGTCGGCATTGAAATGTGCTTCGCCCCACGTCCATCCTCCGCCCCCTGTCCCCCCGAAGCTCCGGTAGGGTCGTCCCGCAGTACTTGTCAACAATGCAATAGAAATTCGGGCAAGGTGGATTAGGTGTGAGACCCAACCGAACCGCACCAAGCCCCGTTGGAACAACTGCCGCACTCACGTCCGTTCAGGCTCTCGTACGCCTTGTGCCGTACATCCAGCGAGGAGTACAGCCGCAGCGTATCCTGGACCTGGATCAGGTGCCAGCTCAGCCCCATGTAGTTCGACGACCTGCGCGCATGCACCACAGCAGACCAACGGAAAGCAGGATCACAGTTGTGCGGTAACGGTGCGGATGCGGTTCAGTGGAACGGTACGACACCGCACACCGGACTCGCCTGCAGGCGGCGACGGCCTCGTAGTACATGTACGACATCTGTAACAGCGACACGCGGTAAGGGAGGGCGGGCAAGGATCATCTCCAGCCACCGATCTGGTCCACCAGGTAACATTGCAAAGCCCAGCAGCTAGCCCAGCCTCGCCCAATGCCCTCGGTCGCACATCGGGATTTACAAAGAAGACGTCTGTGCTCCCGCCACCTCCGCTGACACCGCCGGCGCTGCTGTCAAGGTGATTATCGTGTACGAACTGCACACGGGGTTTCTCCGGGTAGTCGCCGCAATGGCCGTACTCCGCAATGCAGTGCACCTGCAGGGGTAGGGGTTCACCGTGCTTGAATACAGCAGTCTGCGAGCAACCACCCTCGCTCGTGACGCACCACGACGGCACTCCCCGGCTGGGTCGCACCTGGCAAACAAGCAGTCCGACGTTGCAAAACGTGGTCCACACGTTGGGTGAGAGCAGGGTGGTCTGCGCGGCGCAGCAGCGGTTGCTGGGACAGACGCGGCCGCTGCCGGCGCCGCACTCGCCCGGCGCTTGGCCGGCGGCGCTGAGGACGGTGCGCCGGGCCGTGGCGCAGGCGGGGCTGGGGACCAGGGCCAGCGGCTCCACGCTGTAGCGAGGCGGGCCGCTCCCCAGGGGCGCCGCCCAGAGCAGGCGAAGCTGGGCAAAGAGCAAGATAAGAGGGGGAGGTAGGGACGTCCACGTCAGCAAGGTACCGCATCCCGATGGGCGCATTGCATGCACGCGCTCGTACGGCTACACGCACACAAAGGACCCAGCAGCAGCACGGCGTCGCACCTGGCGGATGAAGACCACCTCCTGGGCGAACGGCGGCCCCTGCGGCCACGCGGCGGGGTCCATGTGGTGCCCCGCGAAGCCGGCCAGGTAGCCCCCCTCGGGCGCATCCTCCCGGAAGCGACTGGTGCAGCCGCCCCGCCCCAGCTGGTAGCGCCGGCCCGTGCGGCTGGTGAGCAGCAGCCGCTCAACCACGGGGCCGCGGAAGCAGCCCTGGGAATGAAAGGGCAGGGGAGGCGGGGTCAGCTCCCTCCAAGTGCGCGCCAAGGTTGCTAGCGCCAGCGAGCGTTGGGGCAGTAGCGACCGGCATATGTGGCAGGACAGGACAGGACAGGTCAGGTCCTCACCTCGACAAGCACGATGTAGTCGCGGCTGCTGGGGATGGCGTGGTACATCTCAAAGCCCGACCCCTGGTCCTTGGCCGCGTCATTCACGCCGATGACCCCCCCAATCACCGACTGGTTGCCCAGCAGGGCATACGCACTCCCAATCAAGGCCTCGTGAATGGGTTTGATTGCGTAGAGGTCATGCCAGCCGCCTCTGTACAGCGCGCTGACCACGGGCCCCTCCCGCCAGAAGACGTCCGTCTCGTCGAATGCTATGGTGCCCGGTGGCGGGCTCGGGTCTCCAATGACCAGGTCTGACCGCATCAGCTGAAGCCCCGCCGCCGCCGGCCCCTGAGCATAGGTGCTGGGCTGCTGAGAGGAGGCCTGGTACGAGGCCAGCCAAGGGTTGGAGACCTGCACGCGTGTGTGGGCGCGGCGGGAGCATCAGAGGGCAGCAGCAGGCGTCAGCGCTTCCGTCCAGCACTGACGGCCTGTCAACCAGCCAGCCACTCTAGTAGCCACCTGCTGTAAACCCTGGCCGCCGCCGCCACGCCAGCCACATTGCCAGCCGCCCCACTACTCACGTTCATCCCTAGGGACAGCATCGCCCACTCCTCGACGCAGATGTACGTCAGGCGCCAGTCGCACGGCACGCCTGGGGGCAGGGCGGGAGTAGCGGGAGCCTTGAAGACAGAAACACGGACTGGCACGGACCAGAGGCACCAGAGGCACGGACCGGCACTGTCTACCGGTACCGCCGTACAATCCTGGAAGCACCGCCATTCCTAACGGCCTTCCTCGCTTCCTGCCTTGCGAGGATCGCCCTTCCCTCGCCCGCTCACTCTGCGTCCGGAACTGGTTCTCCAGCTCGCCGCCCCACACGTTCTGGGAGCCTCGGCAGAGCTGCCGCTGGTCCCAGATCCACATGGCGTACTCGAGCTGCTGTGGAGGGTTCTGGGCGACCGCGGAGCGAATCTCGAAGAGTATCCGCTGCGAGCATGGCAGGCGCAAGAGGAGCACGAGTGACAACGTTCGGAGCCCAGCCGGATGGAGGGGCAACAAAGCCCGGTCGTCAAAGCCAGGGGGGTTGTCGGGTCGGCTTGTTCCTTTTGGTGCGTGCGCCACAGCCAACGTTTTGCGCCAACATAACAGGCGCGCGTGACAACAGGCGGCCCCCAATGGTGCGTGCGTGTACCCACCTCGCCAAGTACTGGGTCGGCTGGGTACAGATCCAGGAACTGTGGGACGAGCACCTGGGAGTGGGGGGGGGGGTTTCGCATGGGCGTAGTGTGTGGTTGGGAGGGACTCATCACGCACCCAGGTCGGATTAAGCAGTAGGAGAACTTAGTCAAATCCTCCGTCCTGCTGAGCTAGGAGCTTCCTCGATCAGCCAGGCAGTGGGACACGCCCACGAGTTCTGGGGCTCAGGCTGCCCTTTATCATTCCCATTAAGCGACTGCCTCGACGGGGCTCCACCTCCGCGCCACGCACCATCCCCTTACGCGTTAGCCCCAGGAACCCATCGCCCGTAAGCCAACACCCGCCCAGCCCGCCCGCGCCTCCCGCGCTGCGGACTGCACAGCCCCGCCGCCCATTCACCTCAACCGGGAGCAGACATCCCGGGGACGGCAGGGTGGGGTGGGCGCGGCAAATGCCCACTGCCTCTCTGAAGGTCGCGGGCTGGAGGACTAGCACATAGCTGGCGCCCCTCCATTGGAAAGAGATCTCAGTAGTGGCGTTGGCGGGCGGCGGCGCCGCTGTGTTTACGTCCGCGGCTGCGTTGGGGTGGGGTGGAGGTGGGGGCGGCACATGGTAAAGTTCAGAGGGAGCAAGGCCAGGGGGCGGGACAGGCCTGGCCCTGCCGACAAAGCTAGCAGCTTTACCGCTGCATGCGTCAAGGCCCCAGGGCCCAATGTGCTGCTGAGCTGGGTGGTCAAGAGCTGGGTTAAGGGCTGGCCGTGGAGCAGTACGCGCGCGCCACGGTACGGCCAGCTCTGAAAGCGGGCCACAATCTGAAACTTGACGCCCGGTCAATGGCCCTGTGTCAACTCCCACTATCTCTTGGGGTACCCCTTGCATGCCCCCCCTGAGCTGTGGCCCACAGCCAGCCCCCATTCCTTGGCCTTAGGAGTTTGCGCTGTGCCGCTGGTGCTCAGCGATGACTAACACGACCGTATGCATAACCGGGTGCGCGGGCAGCGGCGCCACTGTGCTTGCGCCCGCGCTGCATTGAAGTGTGGGGGTGTGGGGGAGGCCCGGCTCCTCCCGGTTGGGGCGTCTAGAGGGACCTCGAGGGGCGTGTGGGCTGTGTACCGCACCCTGAGGCGGGGCCCGCTGCCGACACACCGTAACTGTGTTCCCGCAACGCCGCGCGCGAGGTGGAACGAGCAGGAGAAGTGCGTTCTCCGCTGTCGCGCTGCAGCTATCAGGGCAGCGCTTGGCCAGCGAGCCGCAATGCGCTTTGTGTAACACACTACCCCAACGCAAACGCCATGCACCTGCCTGAGCATTGCAATGTTAAGGATGTGATGATGAGCGTGATCGTCGTTGCCCAGCCCAGCGCCGAGGCTGGCGACTTGTCGCCGAGGCGACGTCCGAACATTCTCGCGCCGAGCTCCTTGCTACCTGTCCTATGTGTCGGATGGCTCCATTTGCAAAACTAGTCGCGGGTGCACCCGCAAGAGACATCGCTCGAAGCCAGGGCTTGCTGTGTGTGTACTTGCTCAACACGGGGCATCTTATAATCTATAGTGTATGTATACTGCTACTCGACAGTGTCCCCAGATGTCCATAAACCGCGAAGCTGGGTGGGGTTGACCGGGTTTTTGCACGCGTTGGCACCCACGCGGGGGCCCCCGCAGCGGGTCTGTGGGCGTTTCCCTTGAGAGAGCACCAACCCCGTCCTATAATATATATCCGCCCCCCCCTTCCCCCCCCCAACGCACCTGCTACAGCTGCTGCCTCAGCCCGTGGGCCCAGCACGGTCAGAGCATGGTTCCCGCGTCGACGTCCGTCTACCGGCCGCTGTTGGGTCTGTTGTTATATTGCTATATTAACGCTATGTGCATTGCGTACCACGGACTTGGGTCTGTAGCTGCGGTCACACTCGGGCTGCGTGCCAGAGTCCGACTTGACGTGCTGGTGGGGTCGGCGGAGTGCGCTGAAGGTGTTGGCGGGGCATGCCCCCCAGAAGCACGGCAAGCTACGGTATTCAGTCATGTTGCGGTTTCCTGATAAGACCGTCCTCCGTCGTTCTGTGTTGTTGGGAGCTTGCTCCTCGGCTCCTGCTCCCCAGCGCGTCCGCGAGAGCCACCCCGGTCTCACCCAGTCTTCGGTGCTTACATTGAAGGACGCCCCTGGGGCCACAGCAGTCTCACCCAGCGTTTCCCCAAACTCCCGGTGCAGCCGTCCCCGTCACCAGGGCTCTGGCATGCACCACCCCCCCGCTGCACCTGGGTGTGCTCCCGGGCTCCCCTTTGCCCCCCCCCTCCTCAAAGGGCATAGTTCTACCGTCGTTCATTCTGCTTGATTTGGGGGGGCTGAGCCACAGGCGAGAAGCATCGTCGCCAGCCGGCCGGCGCTTTTCATCCGCCAACGCCGCCCGCGGCTACACAGCGCGGCCAAAGCCCGGGGGCCCGGGCGCGGCGGCGTGTTCGCCGACCTTCCCGGCCGCCGCGCGGCGGGCGCGCATGGATGGGCGGTATGTAGGTTGCGTGCAGGTGTTGGCAGCCCGCAACCCTCTGCCGCACGCCTGTCCGCCGCGCGCAAGCAAGCTGCTCGCCCGCCTGCCACCCCGTACGTACGTGCGTGCCAGCCCCTGACACGCCACTTGCCACTCGCCACTCGCAGCAGGAGTAGCGCCCACCGCTGCATGCCCCAGAGCTGGGAGCGCCGGCGCGTCCGATTGCCGCCCGGCAGCACCTCCGCTGCTGAAGCTGCTGCTGCTGCTGCTGTTGGCCGCCCTGCGCGCTGACCGCCCTGCCGTCCTGCGTCCTCCGCTCGGCCTCCGTGCCCGGCCCTCCGGCCTCCATGCGTAGATAATGCTCAGGCCGCGGTTCAGTCCCAGAACTCCATCGCCTGCAGGCGGGTGGTAGGAGTGGGGGGTCGTTCGGAGCTGGGGCGGGCAGCTCCGATGGCTGGGGGGCCCACATCCGCGGCCGCAGCGAGCAGCCCTTGAGGGTACCCCCAAGCCGAGTAGGGCGGTGCACGGCACCCGCCCGGCCTTACCGCATCCTCCCTCCGTGAGCCCCTTACTGCCGTACCTGATAACTGTACTTGCAGCTGCACTCAAGCTCCCAGCGAGTTCACCCCCCACAGGCCCCTCCCCATATCGTGCTGCCCTGCCCTCTTCAGGCCACGACAGGCCTGCAGAGCCGCTCCTTCCCTCTCCCTTTCCCCTCCCCCTCCGTCCCCTCCCTCTCCCTTTCCTTCTCCCCCTCCGTCCCTCCGCCGCTCACCGACATATGGTGCTTCCGCAGCTCTTTTCCCCCCTCCGCCTGCATGTACTCCTCCACCGGTGTCCAGTGGGGGAAGGTCCGATTCCCCGCCTCGGGGCCCACCTTGTACCTGAGGAGCGGTGACAGCTCCTGAAGGGGACGGCAGGAAAGGGAGAGGATATCAGAGCAGATCCTTTACGTACGGTAATTATGACCAAGGAGGCGCTCGAGTGTGGACGAGCGCACGTGGGCTCCCGTGTATCGCGACGGGCTGCTGGCCGGTTGGTCCGTGGCATACGGATTGACCGGCTTCGTCCCGTGCTGCCTCCCCCCCACCACCCACACACACCTTGAGCAGCGTGAGCCAGTAGCACATGAGCGCCCGCCTGTGCAGGTACTGCAGCGCGAACCGCTGCGCCCTGGCAGCGATCTGGGCTGCCTCGTCGTCGTGCTCAGCCGCCCAGGCCAGGGCGTCGGCGGTCTCCTGGGGAAAGAGGGAGGGCGTGGGGCAGGAGAGAAAGGGCCTTCGGCATACTTGCCCACAAGTAGTGCCGCCCCTCGGCCTATCAACAAGCTCTTCCACGCATTGCGCGCACCTCTGGCCTCTTCTTCCAGAACGGGATGTAATGTTTGTAAGGCTGCAGCAGGTGGTGGAAGAACGCGCGGTAGCCTGGAAGGGGAGGGAGGATCGTTGGCATAGGTGGGCACAGGAGACAGCTCAACGTCCCTGGCACCGACCCATCTCCCCGCCCCCCCACCGCTCTCCTCCTTGACCACGGCGCTCCCCAGCACCAGCAGCTGCTCCAGCCGTGAGGAGCAGCTCTGGCCGTCCAGGTGCAGGAGGTACTTGTGGGAGGCGTGGTAGAGCATGTCCTTCTTGGGCTGAGGGGGGGCCGTCGGGGGAAGGAGGGATGACAACAGGGACCAAGATGGGGCGGTGGCCCCTAGCCAGGCCGTGCCGTACGCCACTTCTGCCAGACTGGGTGCCATACCCATTCGAGCGAGATGGGGCGCCGGCAACTTGAAACTGGGTCAACAGCACGGCAGGCAGCTGGGCGGCTAGGGAGGCACTGCGGGCCCTGGATGAGCCGGCGCCCCGCCCCATGAGGCCATGACGGAGGGCGGACCGATGCCAGCGGGAAGCTCTTCCTCTGTGCCTGCCCGGCCCATTCCCCTCCCTCTGTGCCTGCCCGGCCCATTCCCCTCCCTCTGTGCGTGCCCGGCCCATTCCCCTCCCTCTGTGCCTGCCCGGCCCCCACCTGCTGCGCCACGTCCACCGGCAGGCCAGAGCGCTTGGCGCCACGTGCGTACTGCCAGATGTAGTGCTTGCGTACGTCGCAGCCCAACAGGCTGGGGTTGGCGGTCCTGCTGGGTTCGGGAGATTGAGAAGGCCGTGCTGAGCAGCTTCGACTGGTGCGAAGTGCCCTTGTCCCTTGGGGCCGGGACACCCAAGTTGCCGAGTTCTCGATCGGCCGACACGGCGGAGTGACCCCGTCCAAAGGGATGCCAGTAGAGGCTCCGCTCAGCACCAACGTGCGCTTCGGCTTGTCCCGGCTCAGGGGCCAAGGCACACGACCACCTCTGTACCGGTGCGGTGCAATATCCCGCATCTGAAACTGAGTGCTTGAGGTATGTGTGCTGGCAGGAGCAATGTCAAGCAGGGGAGGCTGTCGCTGTACCACTTCTGGTTGGCTGAACTCTAGCACTATCACAACGGCCCGTCGCTGCCCGCCCCCTCACACGCAGATGTTGCGCCCCTCCTTGCCCTCCCGAAACAGCTCGGGCGCGTGCATGTTGACCGCCCTCACGTACGGCGAGAATCTGTACGACACGGGTTGTACGGCACACGGCGAGGGGGCCAAGGGGGCAGGGGGCAGAAGCGTGTCGGTGGCAGGGGGGTGCGCAGTTGCGTAGCCTCTGCCCGTGCTGATGGCCAAGACGGTCAGGAAGCCCTCTCGACTCGACTCGAGTCGGGCAACACAGGTTCCACCCAAGCGCCCGTCCGCCTGCTGTCGCTGGCCGCATGGTCAAGCCCTCTACCTGCGCAGACACACCCTTCGGAACCTCTCTGAGGGCCTTGCAGCCAGCTAGCGACAGGCCCAAAGCTTGCCACACGACCCCCGCGCCGGGCCCCACCGGCCTGCCCCCGTGCCTGATCCCGGCCCCGTGCCTGGCCCCGCCCCTGCGCTCGGCCCTGCCCCGCCCCTGCCCCGCCCCACCCCACTCCTATGCCCAACCCCGCACCCCCCGCGCCCGGCCCCGCCGGCCCGCCCCTGCGCCCAGCCGCGGCCCAACGTCCGCCCCCCCCCCACACACAAAACACGTACCTGCCGAATAGCCCCGCCTTCTTCTTGGCCCAGGGCCAGGCCGAGTTGAAGGCGTCGGCGGAGTGCAGCAGGGAGTGGGTGAAGTTTCGGGAGAAGAAGTGGATATCTGCGGGGTGGAGTGATAGGGGCGTTAGTTGCGTGGATACAGAAAGGGAAAGTGATTGCCTCGTGGGGCGCTGGGGAGGGGTCGAAGCCGGCACGTAGGGGGGCGTCACCATAGGGACGCTCAACCCCCGGTCCGCGCGGCAAGTACGACACTCAACTCCAATCAATCCTGCCACGCCTTGACCTCAGGTCGAGGTCCTCAAGTCCTTATGCCGGGACTCTCGCTGCTTTCGCCTGTGCAACCCATCACCCGTCGTTCCCTCGTGCCCTTTGCCCCAGCCCCGGTACTTGGCCCGAGTCCTTCGCTCCTGCCGTTCCCTCGGACAAGCCCCATGGCCGCCCCGGCCCACCTGGTACCAGGATATCCGCAAACGAGTCGCTCTTACAGAACCGCAGCACTGGGGGGATGCCGGGTGGGTCCCTGTTGCTGCCCCGGGTCGCGTACTTGGTGGTGAGCACCACGGGCTCATCGGCGGTGGACACGAGGAACTCCACGTCCGGGATGGCCTCGCCAAAAGTGGCTGACAGCGCCTCAAAGAGAGCCAAGTGCGCCACAATTAGACGCTGGTGTGAGAGCGAGTGGGCAAGGGGAGAGGAAAGAGGGGTAGCTGAGCTGTGGCGCCGTGTGCCTTGCTCCGCCTTGCAAGAGTTGCCCCACCTATCCCGGCACCCTCCCCGCCCGCTCACCTTGTGGTGGCCAACCTCATCAAACGCGCTCGCGTCGGTAACAATGAAGGGTTTGCCCTTCACGAAGGCTATCCCCACGCCCTTGTTGCGCCAAGGGAAGGCGTGCCAGTGCTCGAGCATCCAGTCCATAACGTCGACCCCGATGCCGCCTTCTCGCCAGTGCCGCAAGTCATCCTCTATTGTTTTATACAGCTCCGTGAAATTGTTAAGTGCGCAGTATGCTGCGTTTGCCTTTTGCTCAGTCGATTGCTGCAGCCGTCGCGCTCCTGGCACAGCTCCTGCCAGAACTGGTGCCCCAGGGTCATATAATGATTGCAAAGGCGCAGATGCGGTTGCAGGGTCTAAGGAAGCGGCTACTGCGAATACCGTCCAAGCAATTTGCGCAAAGAACCTTCGTGTCGCCATTCTAGCTTGAGAGCCTGATGGCTACATCGTGGTCCGCTGCGTAAAACAGAGCGGTCGACAGCTGGAGCAACCCGGCAGTTTCTGGATCGCGAGCGCCGTACGCCGTACGTGTGACACGTTGACCAGGTCACTGGTGATGGGGACACACCCTGCGTCCGACAACTATGGTCCCTGGGATCCTTGGGGCCGGGGCCGGGGACGGGGACGAGTGGGGGGCACGCCACAAGGGGCGGGCATGCCCAGGCATGCGGCTCTCCGTTGGCGCCCTTTGCACCGAAGCCAGCGTCACGACACAAGTCCCCTCCACGCGATCCATACCCAGACCACAACCCTTCGTGAATCGCACAAGTTCAAGCTCGGCCTGCTCTGTAATGAGCCCCGAAGAGGGCACAGTGCCAGCCAGTACGGGTACCGGTATTGTCTATTGGATGGCCGCCCCCAGAGCCCCTCCTCGTTCCCCTCACCCAGGTCATCCCTCGTCAGCCTCGCGGTAGTCCAACTCTACCACCTTCAGCCAGCTCCGTAATCAGCGCTGTTCACTGATCAGCAATCCCGTGCCAGCCAATGTCGTCTTTCTCTAATTCACTCATGGCTTCGATTGGGCACGGTGCACGGGGCACTCTTGGGTGGAGCCCGCTCCTGGTCTTAGGGATGGGAGGAGCTTGGCAGCCTGGAAGAAGGGCAGAGGATAAGGAGCCCTGAGGTGAGATTTGATCAGGCATTCACAAGGCATTCACGCGGTGCGCTCAAAGCTGTCTCTGACCGTCCGACGAGCGGCCGTGGACCCGTGGTGCTTCCCTGACCTCTATCACTGCGGGCGAGCCGAAAGCCCTCCATCCCCCACACCCGGCCCCTACCTCTGGCGCTGCCGCTAGCTTTTCTGGCAGGCGCACACGTGGCAGGGGACACGGCTGTCTAGCATGGACCTGGGCCTAGACCTGGGCCTGGGCCTGGGGTCAGGCGCCAGACGAGCGGTGCCAGGCCCAGGCGGGCCCAGCGGGCCGGGGCAGGGGTAAGCTCGGGGCGCTGGCTGGGGGAAGCGAGAGGCCTCCAGCAAGCGGCTTGGGCAGGGCTTCGGGGGGTGGGGGCCGGGGGCCGGGCGGGACCTCGGGCGGGCCGGCAGGGGGTGGGCGGGGAGGCCTCAAGCCACCCAGCCAGGGCCAGTCATGCAGCAGCGCACCCTGACGGGCCCCCGTCCGTCGCGTGGGCCCGCACAGTTCGGCGGCTCATCGACATGTCATCACCAATGTCTTGAGCTGACACCGCAGCAGCAGCTCTTCGCGACGGTGCCGGCGCGTTGGTCCGAGGTGAGGCCGAGGCTGGGAGCGGGGGCCCCCGGGCAACGGACCCACGGAGGAGGCAGGCCGCTGAGTGGGCGGGGAATGGGGTTGCTGGACCTGCGGCCGGGCCCCTGCCTGAGCCGGTGGGCCCAGGGGGGCCGGACCGCTGCCCGACCGCCGGCAGGGGCCGGGCTGGGCGCTTGGGCCGGCAGAGGCGGAGGACGGTGCGGTGCCCTCGCGGCCCCGGCGCAGGCGCCGACACGCCGTCACGCCGAAGAGCCCATTGGGCATCAGGCTTGTGCTCCGATGCGGATGGAGGTTGATGCCACGTCAGCGCTCCGGGACTGGCACGCCAGCCGGTTACGGTATGCTGCGAAAGGTGGCGGCAGGCACGGGCCGGTCGCCGCGTGGGCCCCCCTCCGCCCAGCGGCCGCCGGCGCTCCCTCCGTCCCATGCGTCGTCATGTTCAGTGTGCGCTCCTTCCCTTGTGCTGTCATTCAGTGGAATGGCATGCCGGCACGTCAATCCCAGAAACGCAACTCCTGTTTGGGACATGTGGGGAGGCCAGTGGTCAGGCAACCTCAGTGTGCGTCTTCATATGCACCGTGACGGCGTTACGCGATGCCGTGTTTGACGTCACAGCTTCTGTGGGGATGTGTGGCGATGGCAAAGGCTTGCCCCCAATAGGCCTTCTCTGCACCTCCACTCCCATTCGCAGGCTCTGTGCCCGACCCCGCTGCCTCTGGCCTCCCGCTCCAAAGTCCCGCACCAAATCTCCCACCCACCGCCCCCCGCTCTCCACTCCCCAAGCCACTCACAAACTTGGCTTGCTTGATGGTACGGTCCCCCTCCTCCTCCATGAACTCATCCACCGGCGTCCAGTGCGGGTAGGCCCGCAGCCCCGCTGCGGGACCGGGGCGGTACCGCAGCAGCGCAGACAGCTCCTGACGGGGGTTGCGGGGAGGGCGGGGAGGGGGGCACGGGATGGGCGGGGAAAGGTGCCAGGTCAATCCTGAGCGCATTGCGGGCAGGCGGCAGAGAGGGAAGGGGGGCACAACGAGCGGGCCGGTCACAACCCCTCCCCCCTCCCCCCGCTTCCCGAATCCCTGCCCCCCACCTTTATGATCGTGAACCAGTAGCACACCAGCGCCCGGGTGTGCAGGTAGGTCTGTGCGAAGGCCTGGGCCCGGGCCCCGATGGCGGCTGCCTCGGCGTCGTGCCGGGCCGCCCAGGACAGCACGTCCAGGACCTCCTGAGGGGGGGTCGAGGGAGGGGTCGAGGGAGGGGTGGTTGAAGGGGGATCATCAGATTGGGAATGATGCCGATGGATCAGCAAGGCGAGGCTGTAGCAGTGTATCTGTCAACCTGGCGCCCGGATAGCCGCCTTGTCCCGCTAGCCCCCCCACACACACCGACCAACCACCGACCATTAGGGTTAGCACACACCGACCAACCCCGCACCTCGGGCCCCTGCCGCCAGAAGGGCTTGTAGTGCACGTGGGGCTGGAGGAGAGGGTAGTAGAATCCATAGAAGCCTGGGCGGGGACGGAGCGCAGGTGGGGAGGGGGTGGGAGTAGGGCAATGTGCATCCCTGCCAAGAGCAAATCACGCGGCAGGGCAGCCGCCAGCGCACATAGGCAAGGCATTGGTGCGCTGGAGCCAGGCTAGGGACTAAGGCGAGCCACCAGGAGACAAGAGAACACCTCTAAGCCCTTCCCAGCCTGTGCCATGCCCCGAAACACACGCCGCCACCCCCCGCCGCCCCGCCAGCACCCACCGCTCTCCTCCTTGACCACCATGCCCCCCAGCCCCAGCAGCTGCTCCAGGCGGGCCGTGCACGCCACTCCGTCCAGGTTCAGCAGCCACTTGTAGTGCGCGTGGTGGAGCATGGGCCGGAAGTTCTGGGGGACGAGGGGGGTGGGGTGGGGCCAGGGAAGGGAGTGGGGCTAGGGAAGGGCAGGGACGGACGGGGGCGGGCTTTGAGGGTGGAAGAGCAAGGGAAGGGGGTGGGCAAGGGAAGGGCAGGAAGGCTTGGGGGGTTGAGGTGATAGAGCATGGGCTGGAGGCCCTATGGAGAGGGGCCCACAGGAAGGGGGAGGCACGGGAAGGCAAGGGGCGGGCGGGGTGGACTTGAGGGTGGGCACTAAGCATGGGCATTAAGCATGGGCATTAAGCCCTGGGGGTGAACAAGGGGTGGTTAAACGAGGGGCAGATCAAAACGCCCTGGGGAGGTGTGTGCTCAAGCACAGAGTGAGAGTGTGAGAGCCTCGCATCCAGCAGGCGTGGGACGGTGGGAGGTGCAACACCTCCAGGAACCTTCAATTTCACGCTTCCGCTTTCCCCACCTCAATTCACTTCCACTGCTCAACCCCCCCCCCCCATGTGCCGTTCACGCATCCTTCCCGCCCCCCCCCCCCCCCACTTGCCTCACCCTGAGGTCCACGTCCAGGGGGCCCTTGAGAAAGTGGGTCTTCTGAAATCCCCTTCCCCGCTCCCCTACACTTCCAGTAAACCCTACTCCATGTTCCCCCATCTCCCCACAAGCCCCTGTGCCATTCACGCATCCTTGCCCCCTCACCCTTAAATCCACGTCCAGGGGCGCGCCCTGCCCCACGGCCCCCGGCGCCCAGTCCTGGATGAAGTGGCTCCGCACGGGGCAAGAGCGGAGGTGGGGGAGGCCCTCGGAGGAGTTGCTGCGGGGCGGGGGTGGGGTTGGCCGGCGTGGGGCGTGGGGCGAGGGGCGAGGGGCGGGTGGCGTGGGGTGGGGTGGGGTGGGGAGGGGAGGGGCGTTGCGGGCGTGGAGTGGGGTGGGGCAAGGGTGGGGCAAGGGTGAGGGCACGGACCGCACGGACCTGCGGCGCTGCTCCGGCCCAGCCACTACGAGCGATCCCCCCTCCCCATCACTCGTGCCGAGATGCTGCGCCCTTCTTCTCACGCAAGTGACTCACACGAGAGCCCGCAGCCCTGCACGCCCACGCTCTGCGCCAGCCGCCCCTCACGCCAGCTCACACCAGCCCTCAGGAAGCATAATGCTAGTGGGCAGGGCAAGGGAAGCATAATCCTAGATCCTAGTGGGCAAGGGAGCCCTCATTCCACCCCAGGCAGGACCCTGCCGCCCCCTCACGTGCACAGGTCGACGCCGCCGAAGCCCTGCCTCCGCTGCTCGGGGGCCAGCGGGTTGACCAGTCGGTCATAGGGGGAGAACCTGGGGGGGTGAGGGGGTGAGGGGGTGAGGGGGGGAGGGGGGGAGGGGGGGAGGGGGGGGAGGGGGGGAGGGGGGGAGGGGGGGGAGGGGGGGAGGGGGGGAGGGGGGGAGGGGGGGAGGGGGGGGAGGGGGAGGGGGAGGTTGGACCTTGGTATGGGGAATTACCGTGGGAGGGAGGGGGTGCGGGGAGCACTGAGGTCACAGGGCGCCCTCGTTAGCCTGCCCCGCCCCCTCAGCGCTCCAAGCCCCTCCCCCTCCGCTATCCCGACAGCCTCCTCTCTAATGCCCCAACAAGCGGCTCTGGGGCAAGCAATGCATGCACTGCTCCGCACCCGCCAGACACCCCTGGCTCTTTCGCCTTTGACCACCCTCACTCTCCCCCCGCCCCCCGCACTCCCCCAAACCGCCAGTCTCCGCCTTTGGGCCGACCTGAGCAGCCCACCCCACCGCACCCACCCCAACCCAGTCCACACCGCACGACACCACACAACCGCACCACCCCAAACCACCGCACCCCACCGCACCACCGCACCACCCCAAACCACCGCACCCCACCGCACCACCGCACCACCCCAAACCACCGCACCCCACCGCACCACCGCACCGCACCTGCCGTACAGGCTGGCGTTCCGTGCGTCCCAGGGCCACTCCCGGTTGACCTTGTCCACCTTGGCCAGGATGTCGTCTGCGTAGCTCTGTGTGAAGAAGTGGATGTTGGGCGCCAGGATGTCTGAGAAGGACCTGGACTGTGGGGTGGGGTGGGGTGGGGTGGGGTGGGGTGGGGTGGGGTGGGGTGGGGTGGGGTGGGGTGGGGTGGGGTGGGTGGGGTGGGGTGGGGTGGGGTGGGGTGGGGTGGGGTGGGGAGGAAAAGTGTGGTTCGGGGAGGGTTGGGGAAGATTGCGCCCAGGGCGGCGCCAGGGGTGGCGTAGCTTGTCAAGATAGGCACAGATCGGGAGAGGGGGCGAGAGGGGCGAGAAAGGAGTTGGGGGAAGGGGATGATGGGGCGGAAGGCAGGAAGGCACTCTGACACGAGGGGTCAGCAAGGAACGGGCCCGGGCCCGAGGCGCCTGGGGGGGGGGGGGGGTTCCTCCGACGCAAGCGCGGGCCCCATCGTAAGGCCGGCAGCCTGGGGAAGCGGCGGCAAGCCAGGTCTATCTTGGACCGCCCTTATCAAGGAATCCGGCCCCTTTGGGCGCCACGTGACTCGCCTTGCAGTATCTCACGACGGGCAGCGGCGGGCTGGATTCGTTGGATCCGGACTTTAGGATCCAGGGCTCGTCGGTGACGGAGACCACGAGCTCGGCATCGGGGATCTCGGCTCCAAAGATCTCCGACATGGCTCGGAACAGGGCCAGGTGGGCGATAACGTTCCTCTGCGAAAGATGTGAGTGGGGGGACCGCGTTGAAGCTGGAGGGGGTTGGACGCTCGGAGGTCAGGAGACGGCGGGGAAGTGCTGCGGAAGGCACCCCAGAGGGCACCCTCGCGTACCGTACTCATTCCTGCACGAAACCCCTTCCTTGCCAAACGCGAGGCCAGCCAGCCCCGTGAACCCTCACCCTGCTGTACTGGGATTTCATGAACGCGCGTGTATCCGTCGTGATGTAGGCTTTGCCGCCCACGAAAGCCACGCCGACGCTGGTCCGGGACATGTGCCCCTCGGCCGCCTGCTCCCTCAGCCTGTCCATCAGCTCCACAGTGATACCCGTTTCGCGCCAGGGCTGCAGATCGGCGTCGAGAGTTGTGTAAAGATCCGTGAAGTTCCCTAGAGCGCAGTAGGCAGCGTTGGAGCGCCGGGTGGCGTCGATGGATGGTGCCGACGTCGGGGTTTGGGTGCCGTGCGTGTCGTGACTTCGCGGCAGAGGCCGCGCGTGCGCAAACCGTCGCGCTCGTTGAACGTCTTCGCGAGGTATGGAAGGCTGTTCCCGTGTGATCCGCGCTCCTTGGCGTGGATGCGGTTGCGCACCGGCAGCCGAGCACCGTGGCGCTGCCGCGCTCAGCACCAGCAGCGCCAGAAAGACTGGTGCCAACATTCTAAGGCAGGGGTGTTGCCACTGTCTGCGCAATCCCGCGCGAAGCTGATGCAGACTAAGCGCAGAATCGCGCTGTTGCGCTGAGCATCATGGTAGTGTACATAATGACGCGTTTTGATCGAGTTTATGTGGCGCGGGGCGTGTGGAGCGCCACACCGGGGCAGCTCGCATCGCGTGGGCACGGGCTGCGGCTGTCGGACTGCTGGGTTTCGCACTTGCATCGGCACCGTCCTGCCAGGTGGGCGTCTTGGGGAGTGGGGGCAACCGCACCCTCCCTAAACCTTGATAGTTGATGCACGGCACGCTCAATGCCCTCCAGAGGCGCCCTGTGTTTGCCCCTCTCGGTGCCTCCGCATCGGCCATGCCGCGCACATATCCCTGGCACCCCCTGACGCCTCAGATCATGGCTCATTCTCTCCTCTCTCTCTGCTTCAAAGCCCGCTCAGGCCACTCAGGCCTGCGAAATAGCGCCAACAAGTCCCCCAACGCGGCGCAACCGAGCGTGCGGGGTTGCAAGCACGGCAACGCGTGCCCCCCCTCACCCTTTCATCATCGTTCGTTCATGCAAGTATCCTATGCATCATTCATCATCCTTTCACATGGCATTGACAGGGCATCCTGCAACAGCTGGCAGTGGGGTGGCGCACGGGCCCCTGTGGACTGGTCCGCGGCCCCCTCGCCCCCAAGCCCTCCTCATCAGCGTCATCGAGCCACGTCAGCGGCCTCCGTAGCCCTCGGTCCAAATTTCCACGCTTGTTTGCATCATGTGGCTGGAAGTCGCCCCGGCCTGCAGGGGGGGCAATAGGACGCTCTGGTAAGCACCAGTGCTCCCCACTCCTGCCTGCCACGCGGCTGTACCCCCCCTTGGCCCTGACCCCTTGCCGCACCCGCTTTGGCCCGGCACTCTATCCCATGCAACTAGCAAGCATCCCCTCCACTTTACGTGCCCTCCCGTCCTCCCCTCCTCGGTACGGTAGCAGTTGGCCGGCTGGTGTCAGACGTGGCGCCTCTCCCGCTCGCACACCGACCATGCAAGCAGCCCTTCACACGGCACCGAACCTGCCCACGCCCAGCCCCGCCGCTGCCCTGCTCCTCACTTGGGACCAGCGTTGCCCTCCGCAAAACTGTAGAGCCGCGAGCTTTACTCGGCAGTCATTTGACCTTCAGCTGCGCTCATGGGAGTCAGATGAAGATTCCGTTCTCGGATTGGGTTCGTCACGCAAGGGTGGCGGCGTTACTGTGTAGTCCGCCCCCGCATGGGGGAGGGCCGAACCGTTGGGGGTAGGTCGCATCAGCCACTTCCGGGATGGAAACTACCTGCCTCGGGCTTGTGTGAAGGGCTGCTCGCATGAGCCTGGGAGTCTCAGGCTTGTGTGTGCTTGGTCGAGAGGCGCCTCCCACTTGTCCTCCGAGAAAGATGGAGGGGTCAACCGGGCCAGGGGCGGGGAGGCTTAGTTCCAAAGCTCCAGAGCCTGGGGTTAGGGTGGGGAGAGGGGGCGGCGGGGACATGATTCCACGGGCCCACGCGCGTTGACGCTCTTATCCTCACCTCTACCCGCTACGTTTATGTTCTTCTCCTCACCCGCTTCGGGGGTTACGGAAGCCGCAGCCCGCTCCAGCCCCACCTCCCGCCCGCATAGCGGCACCCACGCCCACCCAGCTGACCTCCATAGCTGCACCCGCGCCCCAGGCCTACTCTGTGGCACGTCCCTCAGCTCTCACACCACGTTCTGCCCGCCTTGCCTTGCCGTGCTCCTTAATCTCAACCCATCCCCATTCCAAGGCAGTCCCATCCCCATCCCGGTACTCTGGCAGTCCCATCCCCATCCCCAGTCCAAACCCCCGAGCCAAACCCCCGACCCAGATCAGAGGCAAACAACTACGCTTGGACCTGTCGGTTGCCGCTTCCGCCCCGGCTTGCCTAGCCGTGCTCCTCGATCTCATCCCATCCCCACCCCAAACCCCCAACCCAGATCGGAGCTTGCCTTGCCGTGCTCTCCGATCTCGGCCCACCCCGTCTCCTCCATGAACTCTGCCACCGGCTTCCAGTGCCGCGTGTTGCGGCCGCCCTCGGGGGAGCCGCGGGCGGGCGTGTAGCGCATGAGCGTAGACAGCTCCTGGGGGGAGGGGGCGTGTGTTGTGCTGCTGCAGAAAACTGGTATCCTCGGATGTCAGAACCAGTGCGGACGTCGCACAACAGCGTGGAGGGGCGACAGGGGTGGAGGGGAGGAGGGGGGAAGGGGGGTAGGAGGGGCAGGGCACAGCAGGGCAGGAGAGGGGGGCGTGTAGCGCATGAGCGCAGAGGTGGAGGTAAGTACAGAGTCGGGTTCGAGTAGGGGTGGGGAAGGGGTGGGTAGGGGGCGGGGGTAGGGGGGTTGTGCGGGGGAAGCGGGAGGGCACAGGCGGCGCAGGCTGAACATGACTGGACCCTGGACGACCCTGGGCAAGTACGGCAGGCGGTGGGCAGATCCTGATCCTGATCCCAAGTCCTTGTCCTCACTGCCCCAACCTTTATGATCGTGAACCAGTAGCACACCAGCGCCCGGGTGTGCAGGTAGGTCTGTGCGAAGGCCTGGCCCCGGGCCCCGATGGCGGCTGCCTCGTCGTCGTGCCGGGCCGCCCAGGACAGCACGTCCAGGACCTCCTGGGGGGGGGGGGAGGGGGGGGGGGGGGGAGAAAGGAGGGTAGAGGGTGCGGCAACCGGCAAGGTGAGACCATATGATGCACCGAGTCCTCTTGTGACGACACCTCGCCAAGCCCCATCACCGCCAGTCCAACTGGGCGCCGGCCCCTCCGCCGCCTTCCCGGCTCCTGTCCCGTGCTCTACCGCCACCCAACAAACGCACACACTACACACCTCGGGCCCCTGCCGCCAGAAGGGCTTGTAGTGCACGTGGGGCTTGAGGAGGGGGTAGTAGAATGCGCGGTAACCTATGGGGTCGGGGGTGGGGTAAGGAGACACACGGAACAGATCTGAGGGCGAGCACCCTGCGCCCGCGCCTCCGGCACTCACCCCCCGCCCCCGGCCCGTGCCATGCCCCAAAACACACGCCCGCACCCCCCTCCGCCCCCTCCTCACCGCCCTCCTCCTTCACCACCAGGCTCCCGGTCGCCAGCAGCTGCTCCAACCTCGTGGATATGCTCTGTCCGTCCAGGTTCAGCAGGTACTTGTAGTGCGCGTGGTGGAACATGTCTAGCCTCTGTGGACGGCGTGTGTGACCCGGCAGGGAGGGGGGGCTCAACGCCGGTAGGCGGGCAAGCCGGCGGGTGCACATGGTCTCGGCCCGGAACAGCCCGGGCCCGGCGGCACTTGAGAGGCATACACATCAGCCCCTCCCGCCGTCCGGTCGCTGCAATCCGTAGAGGGGCCATGGCGACATACAGCATGACGTGCATGTACCGGATGTACCAAACCGGAGCGGATGATCCCCTGTCCACATGGCCTTGCTCAGCCCCCGGCCAAACCCCTGATCACGGCAGCAGTTCAGGTAGCACTTGTACCACATGTACGCGCGCTTGTCAAAACCTCGTCCCCAGCCCCGACCCCCCCAGCCCCCCTGGCCGCACAGCGCCCAGCAGGTCGATGGGCGCCCCCGCCGCCACCGCCTGCGGAGCCCACTCGTGGACGAAGTGCTTGCGCGTCTCACAGGACACGGTAGGGGGCTTCAGTTCGCGGGGCCTGGGGGGAAGAGGGAGGGAAGGAGGGGGGGCGGGCGGGAGAGCGAGGCATGACGAGGCGCGGCCGAGCACTGGGCATGGCCGGTGTCTGGCGGCACGGGTTAGGGTGGGGGGCTTCTCCTCGCGGGGCCTGAGGGAAGGGAGGCGGGGCGGGCGGGCGGGGATGAACAATACGGTACTGGCATGCTTGGTGGGACAGAGCCCCAGAGGCGCGTGCGGGGCCGGAGCGGGGCACGGGGAGCCAAGGTGCCCGCGGCAGGCGCGTGTCAGGGCAGTGCACACTGCTGTGCCTGGATCCCACCCGACCCACATGACCCCTTGTCCCGCCCGTTGTTAGAGCATCCTCCCGCACCGCGTCACAACGCATGCACCAGCCCCCCAAGCCCCTGCACCCACGCAACAGCGCACACCCAGGCAGCCCCAGCTAGCGGGACGGGTGACGGGGGGGACGTGCGGAGCCAGAGCGGGGGGAGAGGGGCGCGGGCGATCCACACGGCCCACGCCGCCTTCAGGCCCACGCGCAAGCTCCCAGGCCCCCTCCACCTGCCGCGCCTGTGCTTCACGCCTGCACACACTCAGCACCGGTAGCGCACAAACCCAGGCAGCGCCCCATGCCCCCAGCGGCTCACGCGCATCCCAATCCCTCTGCGCACCCGGCTAAGCTGCCCCAAACTGATCACATGCACGAGCGCGCACACTCAGGAAGAGCTGAGGAACAGGGTCATCACATTCGGGCACCCCCCCCACCCCCCCCACCCCCCACCCACAGCCCCCCCCTACACCGAGCTCCCCCCCCAAACCCGGCGGCTCACGCGCATATGTTGGTGCCGTTGGCGCCCCGGCGGAAGGTCTCGGGCGCCCGGGGGTCGATGAGGCGGTCGTAGCCCGTGAACCTGGGGGTGGGGCAGGGGAGGGAGGGGGGGAGGTGGGGCAGGGGAGGGAGGGAGGGGGGGTGGGGCAGGGGAGGGAGGGAGGGGGTGGGGCAGGATCGGGGGGAAGGCCACGGGAGGGCACGGGCGGGACTCGGTGTGCCTCAGGTGCCGCCATCCAACCACGGCACTCCGCCTGCTTCTCCTTCCGGGCATTGTCCGCCTCCGGCCCCGGCCCCAGTTTTGCCCCCCACCCCACCCCCACCCCGGGGCTGCACTACGCCCCGTTGTCTGTAATAGCCCCACCCCCAACACGCCCCCCACCTTCCGAACAGGGTGGCGTTCCGCTCGCCCCAGGGGTAGCGCTCGCGGCTCTGCTGGACGCGGCTCAGCGTCTCCTGCGTGAAGCCCCGAGCGAAGAAGTGGATGTCTGGGGAATGGGATAGGGGGAGGAGGGGAGGCAGGTTGCAGGGCGTGTGTCGCCCACCGTACCGTGTGGGCTCCCTCCCTCGTCACACGCAGCACCTGCTGCTCGCTCTGCCTGCTGATGCGCCCCTCATCCCACCTCCCCGCGTGCTCCTACCCCTCCAACCCACAAGCTTTCCCTACCCTTAGCCCTCCCCCTCCCCCTCACGCGGCACCAGGATGTCCGCGTACGAGTCGCTCTTGGCGAACCGCAGCACGGGGGGCACGCCGGGCGCCTCGCCGGCCGCCGTGCGGTTCAGGTAGTCTGCGGTGATGACGGTGGGCATGTCGGCGGTTGACACAACCAACTCCACGTCGGGCAGGAGGGGCCCGAAGGTCTCCTGAAGGGACAGGAAGAGAGCCAGGTGCGCTGCCAGCATGAACTGTGTGATGGGAGGGAGAGGTGGGGGAGGTGGGGGGTAAAGTGGGGGAATGGGGGGGGGGGGGGATGTGGTTCATGGTTGGCTGAAAGAGACTGCGGAGAGAAGTTGTGAGGGTGAGGGTGAGGGTGACTTTGGCTGCGAGGGAGCGGGGGCCGGTCGCAGCCACCACGGACTGCGGGACCCGCACAGACAGCGGTAAGCAAAGGGGCGTCGGAGCATGGCTCTGTTCGGAGTGTGGTCAGGGGGCGTAGGCGCGGTAGGCCCGCGCACCTGCCAAGGTACACCCAATCCAGCCCTCTCATCCCCCTCAGCCTGCCTACGGCTCCTGACACTCGAGAGTGCCCTCCCTCCCTATGCTCTGTCCTCCGGTTCCCGACTCCACACCCGCCCCCAGCGGATTCCCCCGACTCCCCCCCTTCTCACGCCACGCCCCAACGCCGCACCCCCCGGGGCCTCCTACCCCAGTGACTAGGGCCAGGACCACCTGGCTGACTCACCCTGTGCTGACTCAGCCGCTTGATCCTCAGCTTCTCAGGATCTGTTGTGATGTACGGCACTCCCCCCACGAAGGCCACCCCCACGGCCCGGTTCACCCAGGGCCAGGCCGGCAACTGCTCGGTAAGCCAGTCCATGACCTCTGGGGGGGTAACGGGGAGGAGAGGGAAGGTTCGGGAAGGTGGCGGAGACGGCTGGGGAGGGAAATGGCTTAAGGGGGGCGTGCAGGGGCTGGCGAGCCCTGCATCGTGCACCCTCAAGGAGGAGGCGGGTGGGGGTTCCTGGCTCTTCTGCTACGTGCCAGCGCCCTTGACCACCGCGTTAGCAAGCCCCGTCCGGCCTCCGGCCATGGCTCCGGCCTGACCTGCCTTGAGCCCCCACTGTTCCGCTTTTTGTCCTCTTGATTGTGGCCGACGCCGCAGGCCCATCCCCCACCCCCCGCCGACACTGCCCCACCCGCCGTGATGCCGCGCTCCCGCCAGTGCCGCAGATCGTCGTGGATGGTGTCGTACAGATCCGTAAAGTTGGACATTGCGCAGTAGGCCGTGTTGGCTTGGTGGTAGCCGGGGGGGCGGGGGCGGGAGACCACGCGGGGTATGGGCGGGCGGCGGGGGACGCGGGGTCGCCGAGAGCGCTTCTTGCGTGCTGAGAGCCCGTCTAAAGGGTGGGTTCCGTTCCCTGGCACCGGCTCCGTCGCCGTGTCTTTGAAGGTGTGCTCGGAGGCGTGAGGAGTGGATTGGCTGACGGGGTCGCCTGCACCCCCGCCATCCGCGGAGATGGCCGGGGGGTAGCGTGCCCCAGCTCCGCGTGTTGCTGGCTCCGGCCCAGACGAGTTCTCCTCCGACATGTCCGGGTCGCCACTCCTAAGCTCTACAGAAGCAGCAGCGTCCTCTTCGAGGTCTGCGTAGTCGCCTTCCGCGTCTGACAGGCATCGCGCACTCGCGAGCGATGGATTGGACAAGTAAACCGCTAAAACAAGGAGAATTGATGCCCATCTAGGCATCTCTTTCAATAGACAAATGGATTCAGCTGGCGAGATCAAGGAGAGGCATCGGCTTGAGTGCGACCGAATGCAAGTGCTCACAAAGGCGCTGCACAAAGGAGGGTAGCGGACGGCAATTCTGTGAGCAGTGTGGCTTCTGGAAGGCGTAACTGCCCGTGTGTGTGAAGGCGAGCAGTTGCGCACACGAAGCTTCCACACTCAGGCACCCTTCGTACCCCACGCCATTCCTCCGGATTTGCCCCCTTGCTGCTCCGCCACGGGCGACCATGCGCGTCCTGGTAACGGGGTCAGGGCTCGCGAGCCGTGCGCCTGAATGTGAACCAGGCGCACAAGTTTTCCTTACTTACCCTGTATATTGGGCGGACCCTTCCGGACGGCCCTGGGTTCCCATTCTCCCCCATGCTTTACCCCGGCTCTCTGCCCTCTTCCTTCTTCCGGGGGCAGGCCGGGGAGCGGGGCCACAGAGAAGATTAGCATGGCCCCTGCGCAAGGATGACACGCACAAATCGAGAAATGGTTCCAAATTGTTCTGCCCCGCTCGACAACTCCCTAACGTTCTGCCCGGCGCGACAACTGCACCCGCACCACATGCGAGCTGCAGAGGGTGTAGGGACGCGGGCGGGAGAGGGCTGGGCGGGGAAGCGGGGCCTGAAGGGGCAGGGGCGCGGGGCCCCTCGGCGGGTCCTGGGCAGGCCCTGGCAGGTCCCTCGCTACCCTATCGTCTACCCCATCACTACCCTATCGTCTTGCAACCCCATCGTCTACCCCATCACTACCCTATCATCTGGCCCCATTACCCCAACCCCCCATACCCTAACCCGATCCTCCTTACCCTCACCTCCTTACCCCAACATCCTTACCCTATCGCAGTTACCCTATCATGCTGCCCCATCGTTAACCCAACCTCGCTACCCTATCCCCCGATACACCTTCCCCTCTCCCCTATTCCCCCTTACCCCCCTACGGCCATACCCTAACCTGCTTTCCGGGGGCGGACCCCGCCGCCGCGCAAAACCGGCCCGCTCTGATCCCGCCCGTTCCGAGGCCGCCTAACCCCTTGCAAGCATCTGTTAGATGTATGAAAGGGTTCAGAAGGCTTGGCAAGTGCGGGGAAGCGGTGAGGCGAGAGCTGGGCGCTCTGGGGGAGGGGGGGCAGGCTGGGGAGCGGGGCCGCGGACCCCGCCACCTCAGCTACCCCCCTCTTCCGCCCCCTTGGCGTTTCCCCCTTCTGACCCCATCGCCCCGCCAGGTACCGGTTGACCTCCCCCGCCCCTCCTCCTCCACCCTCCCGTTCGTGACCCCGGGCCCCCAAGCCATGCGCACGGGCGTACGGGTTGTCGTACGCGTTTCGGAGGTCGCACACGTACTCACACGTACACGTGTACATGTACCCAGCCTGCTTCACCCCGGCTCTCTGCCCCCTTGCCCCTTCACTTGGAGTTTGGACCTTGCTGGCGTCAGTGCCAGTCAGTACCGTGGAGCTGCTTCCTGTTTCTCCCCAAGCGTGTGCTCAGCTCGGTCCCCTACCCGGAAGCGGGGCAGGGAGCAGACACCCGTAGACAGCGAGGGCAACATGGATGTGCAGGGTGAAGAGGGTCGTCCCCCTCCCTCGCCCTTCCCCCCCCAGGCCCCCACACGCACCCCCGGCCCTTGAACCCACCCCTCCTCAAGCCCCACCCGGCCCAGCGACGCCGCCCACACGCAGGCACGCCTTTGCGCTGCACCTCCCACCGATCCCCACCCGGCTTGCCTCGACGCTCTGGTCTGGTCCCCTCCTGCACGCACTTGCGTCGGCTGAGCTTCACTCGGGCGTGCAGACATGCCTGCCTGTCCTGATGTGTCATCGAGCACCGATGCGCACGCTCTTGGCCTTGGGTCTCCCGCCCACGGCGGAGTTGCGTCGCGCAACTTGTCGCCGCGCATCGACACCCTACGCGGTGTTGGCCGTCGGTCGTGGGCGACGACTGGGCGCGTTGGCCGGGAATTTCGGGTATATATACTTATTGGCGCATAAGCTCTTTCGTCCTTCGGGACATCTGTTAAAATTGGAAAAATACAGAGAAGATTAGCATGGCCCCTGCGCAAGGATGACACGCACAAATCGAGAAATGGTTCCAAATTGTTCTGCCCCACTCGACAACTCCCTAACGTTCTGCTCGGCGCGACAACTGCACCCGCACCACATGTGCAGAGCTGCAGAGGGTGTAGGGACGCGGGCGGGAGAGGGCTGGGCGGGGAAGCGGGGCCTGAAGGGGCAGGGGCGCGGAACCCCTCGGCGGGTCCTGGGCAGGGGAACAAGGAGAACATCACGGTTCGAGTTCACCTGGGTGCGGGGCTGGTGGCGCGCCAAACTCGCCCAGGACTGCCGCTACGCTCTCCTATCATCTTGCAACACCGACAGGCGGTGTGCCTTCGCTGCCGCTGGCGACCAACGGAGAGACGGACATTGTGGGCGGTGGGGATGGAGGATGGACGGGGCGAGCAAAACACGCCGGACCGATCAGGCGTGCTGACTTGCGTCCCTAATGTATAGCGCATACCTTGAGGAGTTCTTTCTAGGTGGGAGGAACGCCCGGGAGCGAGTCGATGCGCCGATGCACCCGGACTTCGAGCCACGCCGGCGTGCCACCAACTCGCTAGACAACCTCTATAACTGATAGCTGGGACTAGGAGCTTTCAATAGCAACTCATAAGAAGTACATTAGAGTTCTCCCCTTGCAGAACACCCAGCCCGCGGCAACGAGCGGAAACCCGGTTCGCTCCGCTGCAAGAACACGACATTGCAATTCGATATTGAGACTGTGTACAAGGAGCTCGCGCTCGCACTTGCGGCATGCGCTCGCGGCGAGGGCGGGGGCGTGTGCCCCTGCCCGCTCTCGCCGCATAGGTGCTGTCCAGCAGGTTTCAGAAGGATTACGGCAGGAAAGACACCTCTACAGACGCGGCGAGCGGAGGCATTGCGCTTTTGCTGCGCTTTTGCTGCGCCTACACTGTAGGAGTCAGCCCAGAGGAGGCAGCTAAGTCCAGCAGCAAGGATGGACTGGGAGAAGAAGACGGTGGCGCGGCCGCCGCTGCGGGAGGCCGCGGCCGATGTGTTTAATGACACGAAGACCCCGGGCCAGGCGCTGCTCACGGCGCTGCAGGCTGCGGAGACGGTGAGCGGGAGTCCCAAGGGGGGGGGAGTTTGGGAGCCTTAGCGGACGGGAGGGTGAGGACGTTTCGTGCGGCCCGGGGCTACGCGGGTGGGGCGTGCGTCCACAAAGACCCGCCCGGGGGGCTGCTCCCGTGAGCTTGGATTAGTCGCCCGGGAGGCGGGGCAAAAGGGGGGGCGCAGGCGGTGGGCCACCTCATTGCGTCCTGGTGAGGGGGGTGCCGATTGCGAGGCTCCCAGGGTTACGGTAGCAAGGGCGGGGGGGCGGCGGCAGGCCGCAGGCGCGTGAGTTTGCGGGACCTGGGGGGCAAGGCTCCTCTCCAGAGGGAGCACGCGGCAGCGCCCTGCAGGGCCCGTGCCACCAGAAGCGAAGGGACGCGGGCTTCCATGAGGGGGCCAGGGGGCCCCTGGAGAGGGACGCCGGGACAGGTGAAGGGTAGGGAAGGGAGCAGCCACTGGGTAGGCGTGGGCGGGCCTGGGGTCGGTGGTGGAGACCACTGCCCCGCCTGGGCAGTGATGACTGGAGGGGGGCCGCAGCGGGCGGCGGGTGGCTGGCGAATGGGGGGGGTGGCGGCGGGAAGAGGCTGCCGTGGCCTGACCAGCTGGACGAATGGGCGCGGGCTCCATAGTTCTTGAGGCCCGCAGAAGGTTCGCCGGGGCCTGGCTTGCGCCCACAGCCAGAGCTAGATTGCCCTCTGTCCTCACCCGGCCCTTCCCGCCCTCCCCTCCCCTCTGTGACAGGTCCGCAAGGACCGGTACGGCAGCACCGTAGCCGCCAAGATGAAGGCGGCTCGGGAGTACCTGCCGGCGCTTTCCGTACGGCATCCGCCAAAGTCGGATACGACGATCTTTGGCTCGGCGGGCGCGGAGGTGGCGGCGCTGCTTCCGGGCGGCGGCGGTACGGCGGTTGGCGGGCCCAACGGGCCCAAGCGCACTTACGTAACGCCCAAAGTACCGCTGGAGCACGTGACGGTCATGATGGAGAGCCAGATGGAGCGGCACAATCGGGTACGGGCCGTACGGACGGCGGTTGGAGCGGTTGGGGGCGGTTACCGGGTAGTCGGATGGGCCCGGCGCAGCGTGCAGGCTCACGACGGCGGGTGCGGTTCGGGCGAGGGCCTGAGGGGGCGGGGCCCCAGGCCAGGCCTTGCTTCCTCACCAAGCCCTCTCGCCCCAGGGTCTACCCGCCGCGATCCCCCGCCGGCTCCTCACCCTCCTCTTCTCCCCCCAACCCCCACCCCTCTCCCCCGAACCCCCCCCCTCCCCCTCAACCCCCCCCCCCCCCTCCCCCAACCCCCCACCCCCCCCACACACAGGCCTGGGACGCCTTCGTCTCCATCCGCGACGCCGCCCGTTCGGAGCTGGAGGCGGCCGTGGGCTCCGCCGCCGCCTCGGCGCAGGCGGCCCTGGCGGAGGACGACGCGGGCTGCGCCGAGGACATGGCGGCGCTGGACGACGACCGGGTCATGCGGCTGACGGAGCAGGAGGTGTACCAGGTGGGGATGAGGGGAGGGGGGCAGGGGGAGGGGGAGGGGGGCAGGGGGAGGGGGAGGGGGAGGGGGGCAGGGGGAGGGGAGGGGGAGTGTGGGGGGCAGGAGAGGACATGACGGAGCAGGAGGTGTACCAGGCGGGTTTGGGGTGGGTATGGCTAGGGGGCCGGAGGGGGGAAGAGAAAGGGTTTGCGTGTGTGGAGCAGGAGGTGTACTGGGTTGGGTAGAAGCGGGGAGGGGGGCAGGGGGAGAAAGTGGCGGGGGGGGTAAAGTGTTTACGGGGAACAAGGAAGGCCGATAGGGGTAAGGTTACGGGAGGAATGGGGGTTGGGGGCTGGCAGGCTGGGCAGCGTCGGGGCCCTTCCATGGGGCCCCTGGTACTGGCCTCTGACCAAGCCTCCGTTTGCCGCCCCGCCCCGCCCCCCTCCAGGTGTGGGACTGCGTGGCTCAGCGCATTCCGCAGCGGGCGCGGTGGATCGAGGAGTGCGGCGCAGCGCTGGAGGCAGCGGAGGAGCAGCGGCGGGAGGTGGGGCCTCCGTTCGGGGTTGGAGGGGCGTGTGTGGTCTGGGTGCCGGCATGGCACGCGGGGCGGATCAACAAAGCGGCTGGGGCTGGCCGGACCTTCTACCCGACGCTGCGTCTTCCGAGCCGCCCTCCTCGTCCTTCCCCTGACCCCCTTACCCCCACCCCTTACCCCCTGCCAGGTGGTGGAGGCCGCGCTGGTGGCACTGTGCGCGGGCCTGAACGAGGCGGCGGTGGTGTCGGAGAGCGAGGTGGAGCGGATGGTGGAGAAGGAGGCCATGGGGCTCAACGTGGCAATCCTGGAGAACAGGTGGGGGGGGGGGAAAGGAGTGTGTGTGCTGTTGGAGGCTCACGTTGGAGGGAAGGTGCCAGGGGGACCGTGCGTTGCGGTGGAGGCACTCAACGTGGCAATCCTGGAGAACAGGTGGGGGGGGGGGAAGGAGTGTGTGTGCTGTTGGAGGCTCACGTTGGAGGGAAGGTGCCAGGGGGACCGTGCGTTGCGGTGGAGGCACTCAACGTGGCAATCCTGGAGAACAGGTGGGGGGCCCTTGGGTGGGTGGGGGGTACTCTCCTCGCCGCCGACCTGGTCTCGCGCTCCCCACCCCCTCCCCTCCCATGAACCTAGCTGAGTAGCCCTGGCCCCCCCCCCACCCCAAACCCTCCCCCCGCTCGACCCCGCTGTTCATTCCAAGATGCTCCAAAAGAATACCCCCCCACACACCCTCCCTAACCCTCCCCCCCCCCTCACCCCATCCACCCCCCCCCCCTCCACCCCCAAGGCGCGCCTACGCCGACCTGGTCTCGCGGCTGCAGGTGGCCGAGGTGGAGGCGGAGCGGGCCCGGCGCGCGGCCTGGCAGGACGGCCACAACCGCTGGCGGTCGCTGCGCACTCAGCACGCCATCCGTACCTTCGTGGAGCGGATCAAGTGAGAGGACCTTTGGGGGCGGAGGGAAGGGGAGGGAGAGGGGAAAGGGAGGGGGGGAGAGATCAGGGGGAAGGGGAGAGGGCCGTACGGACCTTTGTGGAGCGGATCGGAGTAAGAGGAGTGGGGAGGAGGCGGGAGGGGGGGGGGTGTAGGGGAAGGAGAGGGAGGGTTCTCAAACCAGCAACCCTGCGCCTGGCCTATCACTGCAGCCAACCTGCGCTCAACGGAGTTCAGCCTCAACCATTCACCACGCCTGCCAGCCCCCAAACCCCCTCGGAAACTTCCGTCCCCCTTCCACCCACCCACCCCACCCCCCCACCATCCATCCCCAACCCTCCTACCCTACCCTCACCTCTCCCTCAGGAGCTCCGAGTTCGCCGAGCCGTCTGACCGCCTGGCGGCCTTTGGGACCCTCCGCGAGCGCCAGGCGGCGGCGCTGGCCGCCCTGTCTGCGCACTGGGCCCGCGCGGGGGCCGTGACGCCCCCCCACCTGAGCTCCAAGAAGGTGGCGGCGTGGGCGGCGGAGGCGGGCGGCATGGTGGAGGGCTGGCAGCGGGTGAGGTTGGGGGGAGGGTGGGAGGGGAGGGGAGGGAGGGGAGGCAGGGGAGGGGGGGAGGCAGGGGAGGTGGCATGGTGGAGGGCTGGCAGCGGGTGAGGTTGGGGGGAGGGTGGGAGGGGAGGGGGTGGGGGCCTGGGGGTCTATGCGCAGCGAGGGTAAAGGGAGGGATCTGATGCGAAGGGGAGGGGGGTCGTGGGGAGGGGGTTTATGGACTGACCGAGCCGCGGGTGGAAGGGCAGAGAAGGCCAGCCGTGGCAAGCGGCAGCGAGGCAGCGGAAAGGGCTGCGTGAGGTCTTTTGCATCTGACGGCCGCCTTCCCATTTCCCCCCCCCCCTTAACCTCCCACCCCCCCTCCCCCCAGGAGCGCGCCTCCCTGCTGGACTCACCCCTCTACCCCGCCCTTACCCAAAGCCATGAAACAAACACGGTTTCCCCCTTCCCCTCTCCTCCCTCCCCCCCTCCCCCCCCAGGAGCGTGCCTCCCTGCTGTCCTCCCTCCGCTCCGCCGAGGACGCCCTGCACGGCCGCGCCTCTGCGCTGCTGGAGGAGCTGAGGGCAGAGGTGGAGAGCTACCACGGGTACTCGCCGGAGCAGGTGGGGGCCGGATGGGTGGGAGGGGGGTGGGGGGTGGGGTGGGGGCAAGGCGTGAAGGGTTACGGACGCGCAGCACGGGAGGAACGCGGAGGGCTGCTTTGTAGCGCAGCCCCCCAACCCTCCAACCTCAATCCCATCGCGTGTTCCCCATGGCGTCAATCCCCTTCTTCCCCGTGCTCCCCCACCTCTCGTTAACTTGCTCGATACAATACCCCCCTCCCCCCTAACCATCCCACTAACCATTCGACGCTCTCCCGCTTCTCAGCTTCAAACACCCCCTCCCCCCTCCTCCGCCCCCATGCCCCCCCAGCTGGACAGCCTGGTGGCCGAGGCGGCGGGTGCAGCGGTGTCGGAGCGGCGGGAGGCGGCCCTGGCGCTGCTGCAGCAGGTGGGGTGGGGGGTTACGGGGGCCGGGGTGGGGGGGGGAGGGGGGCGTGTGTGTTTTGACACGCCGGTCGGTCGGAGCGTGGTGGCGGGGGGCGGCCCTGGCGCTGCTGCAGCAGGTGGGGAAGAAATCAGGGGGCGGGAGGGGGGGGTCCAAGCCGGCCTACGGCCCTGATCGCCGGTAAGCGTCGAGTATCTCGCCCTCTCACCAACACCCCGCTTCCTTCCACCCCTCACTTGTCTCCGCCCTCGCCCAACCCCCCCACCCCCTAGACCGAGGCCTTTCTGGACGAGCAGGCCCAGCGCTGGGCGTCCACGTCAGCCGCCCTGGCCGCCTGGATGGGGCGGCTGTGCGCCATGTACGACTCCCACCGGCAGCAGACGGGGTCAGACGAGTCGGGTGAGGGGGGGAGGAGGGGGAGAAGGGGGGAAGGGGTTTCCTATATTGAGTGTCTCGGAGCGTCTTGGAAGTGGAAGCGGCGGCAAGGGGGGCAGGGGGGGGGATGTGGGGGGGGACATGAGGAGGGGCGGGGTGTGCACCCGTTGGGGCGGAGCGGCGTCAGTTGGAAGAGGGCCGGGCGGGTGTTGTTGTTGGGCGGAGGAGGGAGGAAGTCAGGGCTCACACGCACGGGTACCGGTGCCGAGTGTGGAGTCGCGTCGCCGTCAGGAAGCAACCCGCCAGGTCCACCTTACCCCCCCCTCTATATATCCCCTCCCCTCCCCCCCCAGAGGTCCGCGGCGACCTCAAGTCCGCCCGCGAGGCCTTCAACGCTGCGGACGCGGAGCGGGAGGCGGCGCTGGACGCAGCGGTGGTAGGTGGGGGTGGTGGGGTTGGGGCAGCAATGGGGGGGCGGGAGGGCGGACTTTCGTACGAGGGGGAGGGGGGCAGGGGGTGCGGGGAGGGGGAGCGGG